>JAVKLA010000061.1:12260336-12287763 GCA_034782735.1 Sagittarius serpentarius | reverse complement strand
ATCAGGGTGTTATCAACATTCTTCTCATACTAAACCCAAACCTAGCACTATACCAGCTACTAGGAAGACAATTAACTATCTCAGCTGAAACCAGGACAATCCTTTTCTACAGCAACATTGTGGATGTCATTCCTAAATGTGAATATATGCACAAGTAAAGGTTGAGAGCCATGGCAGAGACTGGTGAGCAGGCACCCACCCAAACCTGAAGAAGGCTTTCTACAATCCATTCTGCAGCATCTCTAAGCTCAGAGTGTGGATATGTCATCTTGGATTTCTCTCCGATGTGAAACTAGATGAGAAATATGAGAAAAACCACCCACTTTGTTTTAGCTAATGGTAGTATCATTTATGAGCAAGCTAGAAGCTCAGATTGAAAAGCTGATTGACAAGTAGCTGATCATACTCACTTTACCACTACAAGAGAGCACATAAGTTAGTATTTCAGGCATGATCTGAGGTGGTAGCGGGTAGGCGAGGTGCTGGAAATGACACTAATGCTATTCTGACAGGCTGTGACTTTCTAAGTGTATAACTGAAGGGTTAGGCTAAGCCACGACATTAGATCCGACAGTCATGGCATTGCTATAGATTGCAACAAGAGAAGTTTGGAACTAGTTGGCTAAAACTCTTCCCTTTTCCATAGGCACTTAACTTCATACACCTGTAATCTTCTGGCAGGTTCACATCACAGAAGGAGAAGGATGAGGAATAAGGATTTTTGGAGCTTGCCAACTCGAATGGGTCTGTTATCAAGGAAACATGCTAAAAAATAGCAACTGCAGCAATAAATAACCTCTGTTTGGAATCATCCGATACACAAAATAAAGAGTGAAATTCTCTTAACAGTTCTGCACTATGCAAACGAGGGACTGAAAAAATGGTCTGAGATCCCCACCATGTTTATCCTTTCTCAGAGATATTCCGATTTCCTTTTTTCGGGTCCCAGGTTAATTATAATTGAATTCAACTTAGAACTCTTACAGCACTTCTAACTATCTAATTAGCGCTTCCTCTATCAGGGCTAGAGAAAACAGCCTGAAACTTTGAGCTGAAAATTCTTCTTTTGACTTTAGTCGTGAATAATTCGTTCCAACACTGAATTTGAACTCACAATGCATCAGTAAGGACCTACAAAAAGACAGAGCCAAGCGGCTGAGCAGTTTCTCAGCCCTGCTGAAGACTGCGAGTCTCCTTACTTGCATCTGATTTCTAAACATTCATCTTTTGCAATGTGAACCACTACAAAGCACAACAGCTGGTCCCAACCGGTCTCACACAGCTTCTGCACAAGCAGTATGAAAATACAGTGCCCCACATTTTCCCCTTCTGAACATCACAACAGCCAAAAATCAGCCTTATGTATAACCAAAAATTTCAGCCGCTAAAGTCTCCTCTTTATTACAGCTTCTCAGCAATGTCCATTTACTCAGTTATGCCTCCTGCGCTGCTGCCAGGGGCCATGGGTCTCAGACAGACAGCCTACTATATCTGCTTATACCACGCACCAGGTCTCTTGTTGTTTTCGCAAGCGGTCGATACTGGTTGTGCAAGACTTTTCCTGTGGAAGTATGAATTCAGGAGTGCCTTCCTCCCTTTTGACAGGCTTGTGCAATGTATTAAACAAACCTAGAATGGTCAAAGCAGAGCATCTTCAACGTACACATCCTTGCGTGCAATATTAAACCCTTTTTAGGGACCAGGCAAATGGAAAAAGGCGTCTGCTCCTGAAAGTGGAATAAGATGCAACCTGCTGAGGTACGGAAGTACTTCAAAAGTAGCAAACTCACTAATTAGAGCATGAATCAATTTGCAGTCTTTGAGTACTGCAAAACAGGGATAGTAAATTGAAGCCACCACTGTCACAGCATGGTTTCACTTGTCATACACCAAGCCCCAAGGCAAAAGCCAGAGGATTACCCAGACAGACTCAGAGAAACACAATAGGGCCATAATTTTAAGTAAGTATATTTCAGAGTGACATAACAGGACTGTTTTTCAGAAAAACAATACTTTATGACTATGAAGCATGTTTGCCACCCAGTAACTGCCTAGAGGGGAGTTTCTGAAATACACTGGTTCAATGTGCTGAGTACAACTTTCCTGACTGACCTGGACACAGTCCAAACTCCAATTCAGTCTCAAATGGCACAGTATTTCATACCACTTCTAACCCAAATATATTCATGGAGATGAAAAGTAAATTAATAGTCAGAAACATTTTCCGACTGTTTTACTGAAACTGCACTTGTAAGGGATCTCATTTTACTGACTCTCAGGCCTAAAACTGGTTCTCCAAGCTGCTGCTGTGGGTCTAATCCCACAAGGTTTCATGAATTTACAAGGCAGAAGTCATATGAGCCACAAAGAATGGAGGTCTCAGATTTTGCCACAATCTCTTGAGCATCTTGAGGCAAATCAGTTAATCTTTCAGAGGTTCGGTTCACCATCAATAAAATGGAGATACTACTCTTTTGCCTGTTTTTATTACAAATGTTTTGTGTTACTCAAAAAAACATGGAGACACTAATTAGGTATTTAGATCCTGGTATAACAGTAATAATATCAGATCTAAATTTATTGCCAAAATCACAAGAAACCTGAATAGATACTAAGTATTCCAGCAGAGTATAATAACTGACTATGAGAGCAGCAGGGACAGTAATTAAAATAAGAAAATGAAACATGAATTTCAAAAGCCCATTTAAATGCAAACTTTTAAAATGTGGTGCACAGAAGTGTCCTACAAGGGTCCAGGAGATTGGCAAAGCGGATTAGTAAATGCATGCAACTGCACTGACATGACCAGAGCATTTCATCTGCTGTGGAAATGCAAAGCCATCTGGAGTGACAAGCTGGAGAGAGTAAAGGTCCTTCAGGCCTCTGCCAAGTTTCTGTGAAGTGCAATGAAAATGATGAAATCGAATATGAATCATTTAAAAGCAAAACTATATTAAGAAATGAATAAGCATCCACTCACATTTAAACTGAGGGGATGAGACTAACACCGTTAATGATTTAGTATGGGTCAGATTAGACTGAGAAGCAGACCTGTTTTTTTCTCCCTTTTAAGTATGACCTCTGACAGGCAGAAAAATACAAACTCAGGCTACTTCCTAACTCTGTCCTCAGCTGTTTACTGAGACACAGGTTTCCAGTCAAGTCAGTGAGATCCAGAAAATAAAGGGTGAGATTTCTCTAAAGCATTTAAAAGTATTAGCACCCAGACAATCTTTGGCCTTTCTGTGCAAATCAGGCTGTCTCTCATTTGGGACAATTAACTGGCATGATTATTCCAGAATAAAATCATGGAGAAATCAAATTGCTTTTATTTTGGATGTTCATGAGGACACTGAAAGCATAAAGGTAATGGGCTCTAGAACAGCATGGCCACAACACTGGGGTAACAAGCAAATGGCTTATTTCCTGATGCAGGTCATATAGATGAGGCTTAAATTCCTCAGGCACTTTGGGCCTTTTCTTGCAAATGTCCTAAAAGCCATCACCAGGACTTTGAGATAAACTTTTATCAGAGTCCTAACTGCTAAGCAGTCATTGCAGACAGGACTGCTTGTTACTGGAATGTTCAGCCGTAAATTGCTGCATTACATGACACATAAACCTCTTTTGCTCAAGCAAAGGACACAGCTGGGAGACACCTAAGAGCTGTCGGGCTGTCGGTACACCACCTCCCAAAGCCAAGCCTGAGAAACCAGAGGCAGCATTTTGTCTTTGCTCAGATTCAGAGAGTTTGAACCGCCATCTCTGGTGAAGTGGGCAGCAGAGATCTTGCATGACTCTAGAAGGGAGATGTCTGATATAGCTAGGCTGCACAGACAAGCGTTCATCTTATCTGCATCCAGATGCAACTCCTACACAGCCGCTCTGTATTGATGCTCTTGGAAAAAATTTTGCAGCAACAAGACTTTTATGATGTGAAAGTTGCAGATCCTCTTTCTCAAATGAAGGCATAACAGAAAGGCTGTATCCCGGAAACAAACTGCAAAGAAAAGTTATCACAACTGCTGGCAGATGCAAAAGCTTCACACTGTTTCAAGTGAAACTTCCCAGTACATTAGGATGGACAAAACCAGACTGTGGGCTCTAGCTGGGACTGCTTCCCCAGGCAAAACTGTCATGGAGAGGGGGAGGATGAGGAGGAAGGCATAGTCTGTATTAAAAACAAGTAAATTGCAATAATCAGCAGGTCTGCAGCACTGGAAGGAAAAGTCTCAGTGTGCAGTATACAGCAACACAGGAAAGATTGCCTGCAAGAGGAAAACAAAACTTCAGGGGAGATCTTCATATGCAGAATTTGAACAAAATTCAGAAAGCCAGCGTCAGGCAGCATCTGCTCCACAAAACTGAAGCACATGTATGGTACAGCACACCCTCTGTAACACCGAGTCACAGAGTAAAGAGCCGAAAGATGACGGACGGCAAAAGCACGAAGGCGGCTGGGCACAGCTGTGAGCCTCAGGCTGCGGCAGCGTGGATCACGGCAAAGATTGCAGCCATGGGGCCAAACAGCCCAGACCTCGGCTGCAGGGGAGACAGGGAGCAGGCATGCAGGGCAGCAAATGGAAAGCATGAGACACAGGCAGAAACAAAGCGCTCGCTCTCTCTTCTTCAGGCCACGTACCGTAGAGGTTCAATTTCTCCTCCTGGTAACCTTAATGCAACGGATGTTACAGAGGAATCACTGACTCCAGAATTTAGCACACTGAATTACTGAATTTGTTCTTGGTGTGCATCTAAAATGTTTGGTGAAAAGAAACATGGAAGGAGACACATTCCAAATAAGTATGTCAGATATATCCCTCACGCTTATAAACTACGCAGCAGCCTAAGGCTTTGTCCGACAGCAGCAGCCCTTCTGTACTCTCACAGTTTATGCTGGATCAGCCAATGTCAGAAAGTTCAAAACAAAAGATTTTTAGTCCTTGAAAGCCAGCACCATATATTTACTAGTGGCTATGATGACAATGTTAGTAATTAATTTTCTGGCAATTTTTTTTTTATTCCTTTGGCTTGAGATCCATCAATATCTTAGGGGATCATTTTCAGCTTTTTAAGCTCATAAGAGTATACTTCTGTTTGTACTTCATTGCTAAAATGTTGATCTGGAATTTTTAAAAGTGCTCCTCCCACAGAAATTGAAATAGGCTTTTGACACAATCAAAGCACTTCATCTCTTGGGGTTTTTTTAATAAAAAGAATCATAATCAAAATTGATTTTCCAAATATTGGGGAAAAGCATTTTGTAATTGAAAAAGTATTTTTGATTAAAATATTCTGAGCAGTTCCAAACCTCTCATTTGTTTTCCAGTGTTCTTTCTCACATGGAATAGAAAAGTGTGTAATCAACAACAAAGCATAAACAAATATTCAGAGGACCAGCTCATTCACAACTGTACTTTTTGAAAGTACATTGCCTTCTCTCATGCTGGACTTTTAACACAGTCTGTAAAACCATGGCCTTTCCCAACTGACAACACACCATGGCTCTGTAGAAAAATTGACTAAAGAGGCTTTTCTGCCCAGTGAATTCAACCCTTGGAGGAAACGGATAAGCAACCTATCAACATTAATCATAAAAGCTTTCCTGGTGCATATGGGAGTCTCTTAAAGATATTCCAGAATAATTCTGACATAAAACCCCCAAAGTGTACTCCTAGAACAGAAATATTTCAACAGCTCTTCGAACTCGGGTTTAAGTTGACCGCAACACAGAACCCATCGCTTGCTTTCCTGCTAGATCCCTGGTTCCAGCCTCCCCACAAATCACTGTCACTCAGAGTGGCCAGGAAAGCAAACAGCTCTCTCCTTTTCTCCCCGCCACCCCCCCCTTTTTTTTAAAAGTCACAAGGTAAATTTTCATCTCTTTTGGCATGGCCTGTGTTGCAGAGCCACTGAACCCTGTTACCAGCTCGAGTCCAGAGCCACAAAGATGAGGATCTTTGGCAGAAACACTGGACATACCACCGCTTGTTTCTTGTGCTTATAAATGAGAAGGCATTAAGAGTCAGACACGAAGCACTGCTGAAGGGGAATGCTGGCTGCCTTCTTACTGCTCGCTTGCTTTGTTCAGAATTACTAGCAGTAGGGCTAAAAATGTAACTAGGTAAGATGTTTCCAGTTACAAAGTATTTGAGATAATAACATGGCCCTAAAGGTCTTTGTCAAATAAACATTGTTAACCTGCCTTTACACATGGGAAAAGTGAGCTGCAAGGAGGAGAAGGGATTCACCTCCTTTTACTGAGAAATCCCAAATCCTAGTCTGGTTTTCTATAACCTTCCGTAGAAACAGAAGTGACAGGGAATATTTTAAAAACACATTATGTAGACACTAACCTACGTGATAAGCATATAGGGAAGAAGACAGCCTTATCTTTTCAAGAAGCCACTTCTTAACAAATTGACATTTTTGCTCATTTTGACCTTTCATTTCACAATCACAGAAACTATCTCTCAGGAACTGATGTTACCTGGATCTGGGAGAAACTGTTCTCCATTCAACTCTGTTGTGAGCTTTGCCTCTTTAAAATTCAAGCAAAGCAAAAATTTTATCTAAACAGTTTTTTTTTATTTTCTTTTTATGGCTAGTACAGAAACATGCAGTTACACCATCCTGACTGTCCTGACAAGAAAGCTGGTGCAGCTAGAAGCTGACTTGCCAGGTCCTGAATCTTGGGATGATGGGGAAATACTAAAAATCAGAAATTCAGCTTAGGAGGGATTTCAGACTTTTTTCTTTCTCTTCCTACAGGGAATGCACTGAAAACGACCTTATCTAGGGTTGTATCAACTCAGCAAAATTGCATAAGACCACAGAACTTTTTTGCTGATTACTCTGTAAAAGCGTCACTTCTCCTGGGTTCCCAAAGGTAATCAGTAAACAGAATAGTGATTTTTAAACATATTTTTCTGCTTGGCTGCTGAACCACATGCACTCACTCTCTGCTTTAAAATCTGTTCCTCGAGACTTGCAAGAGTATGTTTTTAGAGCTCTTCCCCAAGCAGCTGCTGTTCATGCTCAACGCACTGGGTAACCTGATGAAAAACATCCACCTGCTCCACAGCAGTTCCTTGAGAACTTCTTGTCTTCTTCTTTGCCAGTCAATATTCAGATCTTTAGCTGGTATAAGTGAGCACTGGAATCAATTACAAAGATGTACAAATTTGTAAGAGCTGAAGATCATGCTCCCACTTTTTCATACAGTCATTAAGATTCTAGGATAACATCTCTTATTGTTTTAAATTCTAGTCCAAATTAGAGCTGATCATCAAGGTAAGCTACAGCCTCTGATATCACAAGACATCCTCTTCTCTAAAGTGCTGGGCTCCTCTCTGACAGCATAAAGTTCCTTCTATATCACTCAAAAGAGACTTAGCATTTTTCACAGTGATGAAGCCTCACTCCAGGTTAAATGACAGACATAACTGAAAAAAGTGCTGTGCAGCTAGACAATAAGCAAAGTCAGACTACATGTCCACTTTTGCAGATGTTATCAGAAAGGAGCACAATCTTCAACACTCCTGTCCTACATCAGTCTATGAAATACATTCTGAACAGTAAAGTCTCAATATTATACACAGTAACAATGATTAAACTCCTTTGAGTTTTTTTCAGAATTTGACCCATTGTGAGAATTAATCTCTCTTCTTTATGATGGCTATAATTTCCTTTGAGTTAGCTATTCTAAACCTGCAAAAATTTGAGATGTACAAAATATTCAAGGGGAAAACAATGCAAATCTGGTCATCTAAATCTCCCCAACACTAATAATACAACACAGCTACCCACGAATTAATGATGTAATAGACATTAGTCAATGAATGAGAACCAGGAAGAATTTATTTTATGCTGCTGTAAGTGCTAGCAACCAATTAAAATGATATCTGAGAAATACAGGTCACATCAGAACAGTATTTGTCAAATAGAGGTCACATTTTAGCACTTGAATGCCTAGCCTCAAGGTCACAGAACACAAAGTATACTTTTAATTAGCAATTAAAGTTACAAAACTACTGTTTCTCATTTAACAGCTGTGTTTCTGTATGCTGAACCAGTGGCTAGCACCAGGTTGTACCGTCTTGTTTGGTCATAGCCTCTAGATGCAACTGTGCTTTGGAGACAAGTCATAAGCTATTAAAAAGAGGTAGTCAGGACTTTGTATTATTTCGGAATGGTCTCTCCTGATGGGAGACTGATTGGTCTGTGGTAAGAAAAGAGCTGGCACAGTATGTTTTATACATATGAGCCAGCTTGTTTTGGACACACAATGTGGAATTCAGTTTAACATTTCTACAGTAAGAAGACAAATCCCTAAAGCAAGATTTTGAAAGAGCTAGCTGCTTTCTACTAATCAGTGCATTAACAAAAAGCAGTCACTCATAAAACTTGTGTGATCTGCCTACAGCATCCCATACGCTGCTTTCAACACCCAGGAGATCTCTCAACAGCTTATGTCAGGTATCTCTGCCATGCAGAACATGATGTAAATCATGTAAATCTTGAAAAAGTTAGTAACAGCTCCTCCCACTGCAAGGAAATTGGTATGCATTTAGGGGGAATCTTAAACCTGTAGACACATGTGAATTCTGGGCCATTAAAGTTTGTAGGGGTGCAATCACCTTCCACTTGGCATATGCATGTTGATGCAAGTCACCTCTGGGAAGCGTTTGTAAGGGAAATTCTCATATTCATCTTCACCTTGGATATATTCCCGTAAAACTGAGTGACAGTAATCCGACTACACCATTGAGATTCAATCCCTCTGCCAGGAATGACTCATGGAGCACTTTCCTCTTCCCACTGCATTTCCTCTGCAACAGAGGAGCTTGCCTTGCCCATCTCCAAAATGAAATATTAGAAGAAAAATTATTGCACTTCCACTTGCATTTCTACTCCTTCAGAGTTGTAGCAAGTGGCTTAATTGCCCCAAATAGGCCGGTTTACCCTATCTATAAACTCTGGTGACTCACAGCATGCTATATAAGCAGATGCTCAAGATAACTGAAAAAGGCAATCAAAAGGAGAGGGAGGAAAAAAGAGAGGCAGGCAGCAGTTCCCTGCAAGCTGCTGCTGGCTTTCTATCTTCTAGCCTCAAGAGAGACATGACAAAATTCTTCAAGGCAGCTACAAAAAGGAAAAGACAAGAAATAGCAATAGTTTAAAGAGCAACAAGATAGATTTAAGTTAGATGGTAAGAATATAGTTCTAATAGTAAGTCTAATGAAGTCCTGAAATGGATTACTTATAGAAACTGGGGGCTCTACATCATTGGAGGTTTTAAGTGCAGGCTGGAAACTCCCTGTCATGGGCGGTTTAGCTATAGTTGAGCTTGCCCTGGGGCAGAGACACAGGCTACGTGACCTCTCAATGGTCCCTCCTGCCCTATTATCCGCTGAATAAGAAACTTAACTATAACCTCAAAATACAGCAATTCAGCTGCAAACCACAACTTTAACATAAATTCTTTTGCATAGCTGTTCTTTCAAGAACAGCTATGTTATATCTGCGGTCTTCCCAGCAGGCCACTGATGGCTCCTCAGACAATAAGAAGACTCAAAACCATACCAGTTCATCTTTGAACAAAAAAAAGAAAAGATGAATGTTAGCAAGATCTTCCTGTTTGGTTGCCATTCACATGAAGTCCCTGCAGGTTCACTCAACTTTTCTAGTTAAATGACTCTCTCCCTGTTATACCTTGGAGTAACTATGTGACCTTAGCTACAGTGGTGCTTTTCCTAATACGCAGTACTACCAGAAGTTTGGAATAACAATTCAATATCAATGTCAGCTTCCAACTTAGGAAAAATAATTATGCTATTAAATAGCATCCTAGGCTACTTATTTGTTTACACCTTTTCAAGGCTAGAGTGGTAACTGAGGAAGTTTGCTCTTTCTTCCACTCCATACTAAAGCAACAGGTCTGAGTTATTGCACTGTTTTGTCCACACATGCTATGGTTTCGTGGTAGTTCAAGAATAATCACTTCCAGAACACCTGAAGTACACCCTTTTGTGTATGTATTTGTAAAATACATATAAAAATTTATTAGTCACTGCACTTGAGTTTATTCTGTCAGAAAAGGTTGCCACACAGTCAAGGCAATACACGTTGGAAGATGAATATCTGAACACTTAAAACCAGTAGCTCTCTGGCAATTCCATATTCTTCTGTGCCATTTGAATATGAATCATTTTGGTGTTGTATCAAGCGCTTAATATTCTTTTAATACAGAGTTTCTCATCTGAATTTCTCTGGGTTTTATTAAATGCAGGGTTTTTCTTTCTCTATCTCATACTGACATAATTACAGTAACTATGTATAATTATGTGCATAGGGTAAACATGCTAATTGTATAATTGAAGCATTCAAGTAAATCCTGGCAAAAAGAGACTGTTCTTAGGGCAGGCAGGACACATACTGATAGGTATAATAGAACTAGAAGCACCCCTCTTATTTCCCATTATTAATATTTAGAGATAAAACAATATAATTTATCTATCATCCAGGTGACCCTTCCATTCAAAGGCTGGATGGTGAGCCCTGCTGTCATGAGAATGGAAGTTAATAAAGTACCTGTAATAACTGCAGAATATCTTTGTCCAGTAGTATCATTGATATGCTGGAAGCAGGACAACTCAAAAGTTAAATTAGGTCTACTTACTAAACTTCCAAAACCTGCAGAAGGCTGCTTGGGAATGTAAAATATTATCAGTAATTATTTGTCTTTGTGGAGAAGACCTATTAGGAAAAATGAAACCAAATTGTACTCAAGTACTGAAGGGACACAAACCTCTCCACATTATGGTGCTTTATTTTTTTGAAGAAGGAAACAGGGGCGAAGACACCCAAGAAAAAATTGCAGATTTTATTTCTGCCTATAACTTGATGTGTGATGTTGAATTAATTACTTCATGTCCTTTATTTCCTTTTCTCTCTCTGTACTTAGACTGACATCTGTCCTCACGTATTTAAACATCAGCCAATAGACTGGGATGTTGTACTCACTTGGGTGTCCCAGTGCTGTCTTGAGTTTCTTTCACACAACATTAAAAAAAGAAGTTAAGATTTATCTGATAAAGATAGACATGACCTTCAGGGGAGGTGGGGTGGAAGAGAAGAGAGGGAAAAGGTATTTCTGTTTGTCTTTAAAAAAATGACAGGATTCACCTGGGATGAGTTTCCAGTTGATTAAAAAAACGAAAAAGAAAAAAACCAACAAACCCAACTCTTTAGAAAGGAGTGAATAGAAATGATGCTGTTAACATCTGCAGTACTTCTGGGAGCTCTCAGAACACTATTCAAAAACCAAAAACGTTCAGGTTCCAGCATAGTATTAAAATGACACCCATGAAAGCATTCATTTAAGAGGCAGTGGGAGACAGGTTGAGATAAAGCGCAACTTGGCATCCTGACCTGTTATTAGGACTGTGGATTTGAGTCCATTCTGACACAAGCCAAGATCACTGGACTTGACCTCAGTGGGACTACTGTCAATGGTCCTTAAGATAAAAAGTTATGGCATCCACACCTATTTTGTATGCAAAGCAGATAACGCTAGGAATACTTCACCCTTCTGTGCCTGTGATGAGAGGCAGACCCTGTAGCATATATGAATTCTTTACATAGACGAGATGTGCAGGTTCAGTCAGACAGGCAAAGTCCTGCAGCTCACTAAGAAGAGCCATAATTTTGCTCGAGGAAAGGTCAAGAACAGGTGCATGAGGTGTAGGCCTTGGTGCAACAAAGCTTTACCCACGTAGAGCAGCTGGTAAAGAATATAATGTTATGTCAAGGAACTTGGTTATTGATGACTTTTCATCTTGAGCTACTCAACTTTGAACACCTTTGAACATTGAAATAACAGGTGCTCAGGACCTCTGTGAATCAGACCTAAGTCATTCTAAACTGGCTGTATCTAGCGAGAACCTTTTAGACTACTGGCTCCCACTGCTATGCATTGTCATGTTGCTAGTTTGTAGATACAGATCCCCTAGTTAATGTAGGTGCGCTGTATACCTGCATCACAAAATATCTGAATCCATTTTTAAATTATCACTTATATTGAGTCACACACAAATGAATTTTTATGCTCTACCAATTTCCCAGAGACCTGAAGTACTACACATTAGAAATAAGTCATTATAATCCCTGGGACCCAACCCAAAATCTCTCATTGAAAACACATACTGTGTATTAAACCACGGATCCTTCTGTGTGACTGGCCTTTTTTCATAAGACTTGGCTTGCAAAGGCCCCAAAAGAAAGCAGGGAGTGAAATTGCCTGATGACCTCTTCTGCTGACAGCCCGTTGCTCATCTCAATTGTGTTTGATAGAACACAGCACATTCTTTTAAATATTTTATCCACTCAGTGATCATGGGTGAAAGAAAGGACTAACAAGAAATGACAAGTGAAATAACTACATTTCCGGACCTGACAACACTCTTTATTTTTAATTCTACCAGGGTTGTGGATAGACATTAAGGTATGACTTTGACAAGAGATTAAATAAGTGAGTTTAGGATTTGAATTATATTATACGCACCCTGATCTGAGAGTTCATTTGGAAACAGCAGGCAGTAAAAGAAAACAGGGCAAGAAACCTGATGTTTCCTTGCATTGCACAAAATGCTCTTTTTTCTGTGTGAATTTTCTCTTGTAAAAATGCATTTATTTCTTCACAGTGACACCTGAACCAACCATAAAGAAACAGACTATACTGATGATAAGAAAAGCTAACTAGATTAAACAAGTTGAAGTGAAATTTCCCAATAAGATATTTCTAAGAACAGCTTTGTACTCACTGTCTGAAATACCTAAATGCAGTAGTTTGTGAACAGGCTGATAGATGTTTCTATAGAAAATAATTATAAAAGATAAGTACCATATTGTACGTACATTAATATCACCTGTAATATTTTTCCAATTTTATTATTTCTTTAGGCTCTTATCCTAGACAGACTTAAATACCTGAATAATAACTAAAAGGCGGGGTGGGGGATGGGACACAAGAACGACAGAGAGAGAGAGAAAAAGAGTTTCCTCTCTCTTCCAGGAAAACATTGAGAGAGATCTTTTAGGTTCCCATGGCTAAAAAGTAAGTTTATCATCAAACTGGGTCAGTGTTGATGAAATATTTTGAATTTCTGTTTTTGCAAGTCCACTATCACAAGACAAACGTCCAGGTGACACTGAACATCCTCTCACAGATCCCTCACAGGGAGCCTGGCCAAAGCTGTGGCTGGTGTTGACTGACAAATTATTATTACATTTTAAACTGTCTTTGGGTACTTTGGAAGAAACATGTTTTAAAAAAAAAAAAAAAAACAAAAAAGATTTCTTACATTGCCAGTGGGTCAGATAGGTCTTAACGCTCTCCTCTGAGCTTCTGCTTTAATGGGTTTGAGCTGTAGTCAGAACTGCAGAGATGCAAATAACAGCAGGTAAAGCGTTGCTCCCAAGTGCCCAGATTCTCTCTCCTTGCAACCCATTCTTTTATAAAGGCACAGAGATCCTTGTGCTTTGCAGATGGCCCAAATCTGAGTTCCTATAATAGAGTGTGTTCCTTGAAATCAATTGTCTGACAGAGGCCTCAGCGGTGCTCACCAGGAATGTCAGTCTGACACAGAATTAGACTCTGCGGGAAGCAACTCTGAGATAAACAGCACCCTGGCAGACACACCAGTCATAGCTTGCTGAGTTACAATATTTTAAACAAACAAACAAAAAAAAACAACCAATAAAAAAAAGGAACAAACAAAAAAAAAGATTTCTGGACTATGAAGTCAACCCATTAATGTAACAAGGACAACGTTTGAGAAGCTTCAGGAAGACAGCGAGTGCCTGCTCCGGGTGGATTTGCACTGCACTTGCAGTGACACATCCTGTGCCTTGACTCTGATTCCAGCAAACCAGCCCCTTCTCCCCCATCACTGTCCCCCACAAAGGGATGAGATTATGATCATAAATTGATGTTATAAAAAGCAAACGTGATATGATCAGAAATTAAGACAATGCTTCCTCAGTGGTCATGCTGAGAACAAACTCCTGCTACCTTCAGTGAAGCCTGAAAGCTACCTAACGACCTGACAAAGCAAATCATTAGCAACATTTCACCTAGGCCTTAAAATATTTTCATTGCAAATGACTCTCCCATTAGATGAATGCCCGTTGCAGAAAGTAATTACCCTTTCTTTGAACTTGCATTTCAGAAATCTGAAACAACTAGAAACAAATTACAGCCAAGAATAGGCACATACTTTTTATGATTTTCCCACTCCCTGTCCCTCTCCTGGTAGCACATCAGTAATAGAAGGGCGGGTGAACAGCCTGAATTTTCAGCATTAGAGTTCAAGGAGAGCGCAAAAACATGTCATGACCAAGAGGTAGCTCTCACCAGCCATTTCTTTAAAACTGCTCCTCTGACATACATGAATTGACAGGACAGTATAAGTGAGCTGCCAGGACAGTTGGGTCCTAGCTTGAAGTTCAAAGCTCTGAGGGCACATGCCAAGAGACACAACATAGAACTGCTGGCTCTCTGTAAATGCACGCCCCGTGCAAAACAGTGGACAGCAAAGACAGATTCTTACAATTCATTTAAAATATGCATGCTAACTGAAGGCTGAATTTTCTAAACTGTTTTCTTGTTATGTGTCCCAGCTAAGCCTAGTGTGAAAGCTGACAGGCTGACATTTACAAGTTCTTAAGCTCTTAGAAACAAACATCCACTTGTAACTGTGCATCAGCGAATTCTTCATTTATTTATCTCTGTATGTGCATCTGCTGAGACATACAGGCTAAATTAGGGTGAGTACGCTTTCTGTGTGTGTATACCTATGTATAAGCACACACAGACATGTTTAAAAGGGAAAGGAAGAAAATGGAACCGTAAATTAATAAGAGTATCTTAATTTTTTGTCTTAAATTCATTTTGTGATCATTCACCCTGGATTTGACTCACAGTAAGAAGCCCATCTGTCTAAAGAAGATATATCCAGATGCTAGTATCAGGACAATGATACAAGACCATGCTATTAAAAAAAAAAAAAAAAAAAAGACTATTCTCTACACTAAGAAGTCAATGTCTCTCTTCTGCAAAAGAAAGAAAATGTGTATGTGTCTTTGTATAGGATTTTTATGGGCTTGGGAGAAAGCTATTACAGAGGATGAATCAAAAACAAAGCAACATTTATCAGTGCTTTCTTTAAGGGGAAAGAAAAGAGAATAAAATTGGCCCTATCATAAAATATTTACATGTTCTTTTTGTAAATCACAGTGGAGAGAAAATAATAGGACAGAAAAGGAAGATGATGTTCAAGACTTTGAAAGTGATTTTCTTCAGTAAAGTTCGGAAGGGGGTGGGAGAAGAAAGAAAGACTAAGACTCCATGCACCATTTGAGTATGTTTTGTTCCATGCGTGTTAATGAGTACTCAGCTGCACGCCCAGCCCTACAACCTTCCCACTAGAAATTGTAGCTGACATCAGATATTCCCAGGAGTACAGCACAGCGCTTTCCAACCCAGCCTCCCACAGTCTTAAACATCCCCTGGACCCCCACAGCCCTCAGCAGGTACTTTAGCCCTTGGCTGGTTCCTCACCCGGTCGTTACCCCAGAGCGCGCAGAGGAACGCAGGGTGCCAGCACGGCCATGGGCGCACACAGGCAGAGCCCGGTCCCTGGGGCTCTCTGAGCACCTCCTGTGAGAAACTCGGTGCCTCCAGCACATGCAGCACTAAACCAACAGCTTAGTGTAGCAGCCAGCCTCCTCCTCCTCGTGCCACCTAACCCAGCATGCCTCGTGTCATCCTCATACACCCATCCATGCTTCGTGACACGTGCCACAGCACATCAAAGTCCCACCTCGCTCACATGAGCTGCTCCACAGCCTCCCATGTGCTGGTGACAAGTGGCTTCAGCTCAACCCCAAAGGCAGATGAGGCAGGTCAAGGCAATGCCAGGCTGGCAGCCTCTGCGACCCAAGCCTGGAAAATACCAGCTCAGGGTCCCTGGGGTGCCCACAACCCGCATCTCAGGGCACAGCTGGAGGAAAGCTTATTGGCACCACCCACATCTTACAAATCTAACATTTATATCGCTACAATCATAAAAAGTTTTTGGCTTTTTTTAGCTGGGTTGAATTGATTTCCCTGTGTTTAAAGCTAAACACAGGTATCGGTGGGTGCAGGATCATGGCATTAACTCAGAATTAAACCCCTTTGGATTTTAAGCAGCTTCAGCTTTCACTATAAGTATTTCTACCATCTCTACTAATTGCACCCAGTGGAATTTTCTGAAAGTACAGCTTTATTTTGGAGGGGAGAAATATATATTACATAGACTTTTTAGAGGTTTAAACTTAAAAAAACCACACAGTTTTACTTAGAAAACTCCTCAAGTTTTTCTATTCAGCCACTTCCAACAGTTTTTTGTTCACCTTAGCTCTAAATCCTGCTCAGAGCTGCTATTTTCAGAAAAAAAATGCTGCCATACAGCTGATGTAATTCAGATATTGCACTGCAAAAAGTGTCTTTAAAGTGCAGATTTGGGCAAAGAACATCTTGCAGAGATTTGATGAGAAGCTTTTATACTTAAGCGATAGCCTTTGTATTGTGTACAAGGAGGAGGAAATAGCTATTCAGACAGAACAACAGTGATCTATTATTCCAGAGAAAGAAAACTCCAAGTATGACAAAGATGATCAGCAGCACAAAAAGCACAGTGGATCACTGACATCTCTCATCTGCCAGGTAACACATACTGAACACCACCAGCTCACGACTGATTACAGTTTCCACTCTGTACTTCTCATCCCTTAAGTCTGCTTTCCAACACTGTCCTAAGATGACAGGACTTTGTAGGGGACAAGCAGAAATTAAAATAAAGGCCACCGTAAGGACTAGAGTACTTTTTGTAGAGACTGAGTATTTTCCAAGACTTGTACTTAATTAGAGTTCGAGTGCGTCTCTGAAAAGGTGCATGTGTTCTCTCCTCTCTATTATCTGTCACATCACATTTCTGCTCAACATAATGCAGCAAACCTTGGGAGTGATTTGTGGAATACATTAACATAGTTTAATGCAGTGTGCATAACATTTACATGCTAGTGCTGTAAAGAAAGGTGATAGGTCAGAATAAAGTGGATGATTAAAAAAAGTTGATTAATTTCTGTAGCACTATTTCAAAAAGATGTATTGGAACAGAAAACTTGACTCACTCCTTCCAAGTATCTTAATTACACAAAATGAAAGGAACAATGCTGAAGCTGTGATCCTCCCTGCATGACCATGCATTACTTGCACAAAGTTAGTGGAACAATCAGTGATTTTTGTAATATGGGGCTACTTTTCAGCTCTCATCCTATGCACGCTTGCTAGGTCCTCCAACTCAGCTGTCTCATCTTGTAGCTCTCATCTTCCCTTGTTCAAGTCACCTGAAATCAAAGCTCGGCATGTACTGAGGTGTTTTCCTCTTGAATGATGGAATTACATATAAGAATAAGTCTTTTTTTCTTAGATTGGCACCCAAGGAGAGGCACAGTGGCTTGCACCTTAGCATGTCAAGGCTGAGTCAAATCCAAATATCGGTACAGGAAGGGGCACTCTATAGGAGACTCTCAGTCCCAGTGAGGCTGATGGGATTTTGTTCAGCCATCACTTCCAGTGGGGCCAAAATTATTATCCAGCATCATCAGCTGCTTTAGGAGGGGAAAGCACTGCCGCAGCCCCCAGACCTGGTTGAGATCTCCTGGCTTTGCTACAATAAGAATGAACAGTAGCCCTTAAAGGTAAACATCCATTTGTCCTGATCTCAGTCTCTCTTGGCTGCATGCTCATAATTCTGAATAAAACACCAGTCAGTCACCCCCTAAGCATCCATCATGGAGTTGCTGCCTTTTTCCCAGTGGGTTGCTTCTTCCTGGTGGAACTAATTGACCTCTGACCTGTTTATTGCTTTACTGCCACCAATTTAGCACCAGTTTATTCATCAACATCTGGTGGTCGGAAAATTGTATTTTACATTATTAGCTCTCAAATGGATAGCTAATGCTGCTTAATGGGGCAGTTATATGCTATTATAGATTCATTTTTTCTCATTTTGCTAATGAATGGAAAAATCTTCATCAAATAAATATTTGCCAGTTGGCTTAATATCAAACTTGCTAATTAAAAACAGAAAAATGCTCCGTATATGGAGACCTGAATCGTGGTGGCATATGAGTTTTAAAGAAGTATCATTTCTGCCACACTGTACTTGCACAGACGCCAAATTGGCAATCAAGTGATCAGTGTGAGGAAGGTTGAGCTGTATTTACATATTGTCTCAGTAGAATCCTACTGATTTATTTCTCTGGTGCCAGAGACACAATATGGGCATAGCTTAAATTGGCTTCTTTTCCTGGCTTTTACAAAAGAAATGGAAAAAAGAAAAAAAAATGGAAACAAACAATCTTGGACTCAGTCCTAAAAAATTCTGATTCCCTCCAGCGACTAGCACAATTGCATTTTACAGTGGGAATGTGCATAGATGGTATGACCTGGCATGCAGAATTCATGAAACATCTCTGCATAAACATATGAATTTGGAGCAAACACATTTCAAGCTGACAAAGTGCGGCACTGAACTGAGAGCAGGCTACACTTCAGCGTACATGCCCCAGGGCTCAGCACCTGGCTCAGATTTGAGACAACTCAAGTGAAGGCTCTTAAATGAGCTCCCCCAGCCTACAGGCCAAATAGTTTATATAGTTTAAAAGTTATTCTTTTACTGCCTACGAACAAACGTACGCACCTATTACTGTTTGATTATTTTTGGTTGTAGATTAATACCTAGTGGAGTCAGCTGGTAGTATTCAATGCCCAGAAACACTTCAGTTTTCCTTATACCAAAAGTCTTTTCTATTCTGTTCAAGATTCTACAAAGGATCTTAGGGAGGCATCTTTACAAACAGTATTAACTTGAAGAATGGAGACATACAAGTACATTTTGTTTGCCGTATTGGAACTTGCTGCCAGTCCTATATTCCGTGTGCTTGCAAATAACAGAACGTTACCATTGAATCAAACACAACCATTCACAAGTCTGAATTCACACAGGAGCTCAAGTGTTTTTCTGCCAGAGTGCAAATATGAACGTGAGTGAAAACTAACCGACATTACTTGCATACTCCTTCTATGAAAGCTGCACAGAGAATGCTGAGAATATTTTTGACTCCCCTATGTGATGTCTAAGAAGAAGCTGTGGTTTAGATTTAAGAAGCCTTCAGCGTTTAGCATAGCTCACCCATGCCACTTTTCCAGCACAATCCATGTGCGTCTTGAGGTAAAGCAGCAAGGGCATAACAAACACAAATTACTGTAATAGTGCTATTAAAATATGAAGATCCCTGTTTTTCCCAAACCAAATAATTCCTGTCATTTCAAAGAGCATATACTCTAAACTAAAGCTACTGAAGCACACAGAAGCTGCGCCAGTTCTAACATATCTATTGGCTTCATGGACCATTAAATAGCACAAATGGTACTATGAATTATTTCTGAAAATGTCAATACATCTCTAATACCAAAGGCACAATCCTTCTAATCTATGGGTGCACACTCCCTGAGCATAGGTCCCAGCTCAGCTCCTGAACGCTCTCTTTTTCCATCTCACTTAGTGGATGCAAGTAGCTAGCAGCAGACACAGCCCACATAGACCCCTAGATGCTACTGCAATTTTACTGCTACCATTTCAAATAACTATCAAGGGTGCTGAAAGCATGAGATGAGCGCTCCTCTAGCAGTAGAAAAGTGTATCATAAAAAGTAAACACCAAAGCCCAGGAAGTCATTATAAACGTGGGGGTTTTTATTTATTTTTAGCGCTCTAATGCACTCTTGAGTGAAGAAAATAAATGAAAAAAAATAGAGAAAGAAGAGGAAGAAAAGCTGTGTAGGCAGATTTACATGGGTTCGTTCTGCCACTCTTGTTTGTAGACCCATTGGCACACATGATGAAAGTGTGGAAGAATTAGTGCTTCACTAACACAAATTATTGGAACCTAATGTAGAAGAGTCATGAACTCATCATTTTTAAGAAGTCAGAATAAAACTAAGATATATGCCAGGTTTAATATTTGTAGCCTGATGCTCAAGCACACCAATACATGTCATGGCCTGTGACTAACACCTCTAGTTCCAAAATCCTTTGTTCAACTAATACATCCATCCATTGAGTAAGGAGGGTTGGGGTTTTTTTTTCCTTCTGCTTTTTACTTTTGGTACTAAATTTGCTAATAAAACTTTAGTTTTCTGTTATTTTGCATGTCTGTTTTACATACAGCTTTCTTGTGGCCAGGAGAGCAGGTTTGGAGAGCTAAGAAAAAAAAAAACCTGTGGCTTTCATTTCTCTGGACACCTCTGCTTCAGTTACAGGCAATAAGGGGTTTGTAATTGCAAAACCTTCAGCTTACACGGTAACTTGTCAAAGGAGGAACTAGTCAGATGAAGAGAGCTCTGCGTTGTCAATACATTCAGGCCAAATGTTATGTTAAGATCCTTTCTACCTGTCTGACAATATGACATGAAAGTTCTCCCCTCATGGGCTTTGTGTCTCATCACCTCCTTTCACAGAAACTACTCAACTGCATTAGCCCACCCTCGTGAACCCTCCACAAGCTGTTCTGAAAGACATGCTATAGTGGCGTACACCAGACCATCTTTTTCTAAGTTTCGAATGAGGAAGAAAGATGACATCAGCCTGAACAGAATCTTGATTGGTGCCTCTGTGCATGCACATTAAAGATCCTTTTGTCACAAGAAAAAGTAAAAGCTAACTGTGGTATCCACAGCTTACAGTACAAAACTGAATTAGCGAAGGTGAATGGAAACTAGAGCAGAGGTTTCCCTGTCTGGAGCAGAGAGTGATCTCGCCAGAGAAAGGTCCTGGACTATGTGATTTTGTTATGATTTAGTATGTCCTTAATTCAGCTGCAGCTTCAAATCTCTTGCAACAGATACCCTCAAATTGCTTTTTAATGTCTGATGCAAAGTACATTTCACTCTAAACCTCTCTGATTTCCACAAGTCAGATGTAAACAAAGGTGAATCAGTCCAAGTTTGCTGAAGGGCAGATCCAGACTGACTTGCACTTAAAAGGCAGATTCTCTTGAATTTTGCAACAGTTCAGAAATACCTGACCGTAATTTTTTCCTGAGTTTGGAATTTGTAACATCTTCTCACATGAGGCTTTTGTTGCAAACATACTAAGGAACAGCTGTCAAACTGTAAAGTGAATCCCCATACTGCCTCTTTTGCAGTGTAAAATAACTTCCTTTTTGCAAGAAAAGTGCCTAACTTGGAGGGGAAAAAAAAAAAAGATCAGCAGTATGTATTGAAACACACAACACTTTAGCCAGGAAAGGTCTTTTCTTTATAGATATATAAAATACACTCTCTTGCAACAAGCTTGTAGCTTATTTATCCTTCCCAGGTGGCTACTGAAAACTCCTTAAATGTTGTTTGATGGAGTAGTGATTTTTTTCTGCCTTACTGGTATAAACTGAATATATCTAAGAACAGAATATATTGGCAATAAAAAGGTGGTTCTTTTTGAGATCTATCAAAAGAAAATATACTTGGGAGGCTTTGAAGTTAAATTTAAAAAAATCTTTAGGAAATTGCCTTTCATTTCTGAGAGCACAATTTAAATTCAATCTGAGGGTTTGCATGAGACACCTCAGGTGCTCTCTGTTCCAAATTCAGTTGATTAATGTTGCCTTAAAAGATTTGCTGAAGAATCAGGCAGATGTAATTAGAGGAGAGGTAGCTAATACCATACATAGATCAAAGGATAAGTATGCACAAAGGAGATCAAGAATCTCAATACAATTGTAATAATCTCTGCAGATTAAAAAAAAAATAAATTGCAATCACAATTAGGAGAAAGTAATGAAAGTTTGCATGGGTATATGATCCAGATTCCCTTGGCTTCTTATCAGTGGCCCAGAGTTTGCTGGGAGGGAGCCCTATTCAAGCCAGCAAAGCCATCCCACACAGGGTGCCGAGGGAAACACTGCAGAGGCTTAAGGGAAATAGTCCAGGTGCAAGTGGGCCACAAAACCTTGTAGAAATATTACCCAATGGCTATGGGCTGATTTCTCTCAGAGCAGGGATCCTGCTTGGACCTCTGTGGGTTAAGTGGAAGCAAGACAGCCCCAGGGCCGGTGGGTAAGCAGCAGCCATGCCAGCATCACCAGAGGAAGCACCCATGGGTCTAGTTGGAGTGGACTTCCACAATTAGCACAAATTTTCCAGAGTACACAGGGTAATGCCTAAACCCTGAATTCCTGCGTGGGTGAAACCCTGCATGAAGTTTCTGCATTGGGCAGAAGTCTGAGTTTTGACCATTGAAATTCTAATGGCTGGATGTGATTCAGCTTAATCATAGCTCTTTTAAGCAAGTACTAATGACTGGGACCACTGTGCTCTTGGAGCTGGAAATGCATATGTAAACACCAGAAAGACTCAAGGCCAATAACACTACTTTTGTATTGAAATGCAAATTTTTAAAAGGTCCTGTTTTTTTCTTTAAATCTACCAAAATGCAAATTTTTTCTTTAAACATGAATCACCTCTTAATACAATTACAGATGGGCCATCATATCCCCTCTGAGGTTGGTACTTTATGTTAAATATGTGGTCAGAAAAACAGGGGCCTCCAAGGCCACAGCCAGTAATAGAATAAATATCTTTTCCACACAAAGATGAAAACAGCACTTTTATGGGACACAAACGGCCTCATTACTCTATGGGCATACCTCCATATTTTATGATTTTTCCTTCCCTCTATGAAGAGTAGAAAAGAGGTAAAGAAAAAAAATAAGGTTCACTAAAGCAGTGTCACAATATTGTAATAATTACTAATATGTTGTTATGCAGTGGGTTGAAAGCCAAAGTGAACTGGAGGCTTGCCAGCATTACAGTGCTTACTACACAGGCTACCACCATTCCTTGTTCTCCCTTATGTTTCAGTTATTGCACGGAGAAAGTAAAACAGGACCAGGTTTCTAGAGACACTTTCATGTTCACTGCAATTTTGAAGAGGGCCTGCAACAGTAGGTGTTAGGTGTTTGACTAATCTTATTGCAGAAACTCCTTCTATAGCCAATATTGAGAGACAGATCCTTCCAAAAGGTGATTGCCCCATCTGCCTTCGGACAGGGGGGATCTTTTTTTCTGGAAGAGCATTTCTTACAACAAACAGTTCTGCTGAACAGCTTGCTCAGGCTGGACACCAACATTTCAGACAGCTATAGACAAATCCCAGCCCAACTGTAAAACAGCATCGCGTGCCTCAGAAGATCAGCGTAAGGACAAATACCTCAAATATCATTAGGTACTCAGTTGCTATGTAAAGAGATTGTAGCGTAGGTATCTGTGATAGAAGGAAGACGTTGCAGTACCCAATGCTGAATGTCACATCCGCCATTATCAATACAGACATCAGTAAGTTGGAAAAAGACTTACATGTCACAAGCCCCTTTATCTGCATGCATGCCAGAATTGGTACCAGACCTCCTCTGCCTAAATGCAGACATCCCTTTTCCTCTTTCACTGGGGTATTTGAACTCCTACAAGGAAATACAACTCTGACCTTTCTGTCAGACAAGGACTGTTCTTGCTAGAAGAGCTCAGGCAGATTCATATGCTGGCATTACATTCAACTGCAGAGCAGTTAGCAATTTTTCTATACAAGTTTTGCACAGATCCAAGAACTTCAAAAGATACGTTTTGTTCATTTGTTTTCACATCATCGACCTTTCTATTGACAACTCGGAAACCCACAAAGCTACCCATGCATGCAGTCATGGCTGGGAAAAGGCTAACAGATATTTTCTTAACAAAAGACCACCACGCGTGAGTGGAAGAGTGCTTTCCTGTCTCCACTTGAACTGAAGTTTGGCAAGTGTGTGTCTAATTGAGACATGTGACAGAAAGGAAGCCAGCGAGAGTGAAAGCCACCCCTTTCGCACTGTAGCATAGCTCTTTTTCACTGCAGCCTTCCAGATTTCTTCAGTATTTAGTTCCACACATAATTACAGATGGAATAAAACTGTAAAAGCTTAAAAAAAGATCCAAGAGCACTCAGCACTGCATTCGCTCCAAGGACCCTCTTGCGGTTTATGCAGGCCTTGGAGCAGGCTGGGAGCCAGTGTCACCCCATCCCCAAACCAGAATTTTCCTCCCTCCTTCCTAATCCTGAATCTCTAATTCCTCCATCTAAAACAAAACAGCTAAAGGGAGGTAGTGAGTTATAGCCCATCTACGGCAGCTCAGTGGGCTGGTTGTGTCATAGGGGAAGAGAGACCTCCTCAAACAGAAGGAACTGAGCTTAAACATCAGCTCTAAGTGCCACTATCCCTGCTGATTTGACTCTAAAGAAAAGAAGGCTAGGTTAACAGGGAGAGGTACTAACTTTCATTAGCTTGACATGCAGAAGCAGGCAAGTTTGTAAACACATTAGAGGCTCCAGCTATAGCACTTTGGTCTAGTGAAAGGTACTACCTCCATCTACAAACCTTAGTTTTCTTCTGTATCTTAGACCATCACTGCCAGCAAAGCCCTATTAGTATTGCAACATCGCAAGAAAACAGCAGTGATCTGGGCTGGCTCATACAACTTCTTTTTCCCCAAGTAGCTATGACCAGCACAGACAAGGCAACGGCTAGTCTTCAGTAGGAGGGAGGGAGGAAGAAAGGAGGCAGAGGTGATCACACAGATGTAGCCCCAATGCAGGTAACAGCTCAAACGTGGGCTAAGCAGGACATGCAATTGCAGTTTCACTTCAGAACATGACCTGGGTTTGGATTACAAAGGCACTTAAGTATCTGAAAGTACACTTGGCTGCCTAATTTTGACTTTCAAAAGAAAATAAGTGGATTAGGGGTTAGATTTTTTAAGGGATTTAATTTTCTAAAGGGACAGAGAAGTACCCACTGCGAGAGTATTACAACTCAATTAGGATTACAACAAAGAGCTTATATTTGTTTTTCATATTCACATAATTCAAAAGCGGTTGAAGGAATTTTGTACAATCAATCAAATTATAGCAAACCTAAAAATACTTGGTTTCTTTAGAGAGAGATCAACTGTATGAAACTTCAGGCCAAACAAAATTTCAGAACGTTATCAGTACCAAAAAAAAAAGAGGGTTCAGGAAGAAGTTCTGCTGCAATAATTACTCTAACGAGTTTTTCTATTGAAATATTGGTATTTCACTCAAGACATTTACCCTGAAATTCTAAAATATCCAAAATAATGACAATTTTTTTTTTTTCTTTCTTCTTGTTACAAATATCTCAAAGGAACCTCAGCTTTTGGTGCTATTTTACCTTCCCTACTGATGAATATTTTACTGTGTTCTTCCACATGAAGACAACCTGTCTTAGTTCTCCAGTCTTTGTTACGCTCTGAAAAAAACTGTAGTGAAATCTAATGCCCCAAATATTACCTCATCCATTTTTGGAAGGAAGAATTACATGCATAATCCTGCCCCTTTTCCTGAAATCCTAAATTTTCCATATTTCTGAACAATTGCCAAAAGTAAATTCTACATATGAAATTATTTTCTTCTTTGGCTCTTTATACATTTTCTACCAAAAAAACCCCACCTATATGAAAAGGTAATGTTTACCAAAATTGGTTCTTGTGCCAAAAGCTTTAACTTCAATAACAGAGACTGAGGCAATCTTCTACAGATATAGGAAAGTAAACTCAGAATCAGGTTTTAAGATCTCTCACAGCTTCCTGATGCTTCCATCTAAAGCAAAACGATTACAGTCCAACATTTTATTTCTTAATGAAATACAGATTAATTTGGAGTTAGCTAGGTAACAGAGGCTTGAGCCAGGACTTTGCCCCATGGCTACTTAGAAACTGTTCAGTCTAGTTAAAAACTTTCATTACATTGGTTCTGTACGTGTGTTTCTTAAAAGCTGTAAAGTAATAGCATAACTTTTTAAAGAATACCATTTTCACTGTGGAATGACGTAAAATTCCTCCCCTGAGGTACCTATGTTATCTTATTGAATTTAAAAACAATAAATTGAAAGTTAAAAATAAAAGAAAGGGGAAAAGGTGAAAGAAATAGGTGGAAAGGCATTGAAGCTGTAGGAGCTCTGACAAATCATTTTGGCATATAGTCCCAGTGGTGAGGAGAAATTGTTCTGCGCTTTTTATTTTTTTATATGCCAGAACAAAAAAACATACTTGAAACAAAGTTGTAGAATATTTTTAAATTAGTGGGCTTATTTTATTAATGCCCATGAGCATGCAATGACGAAAAAGGATTATTCTAATACACAACCAGTGTGGGAAAACACGATAGTATGGGTCCCAGTCCTGCAGTCTGTTACATGTACTTTATGCATGTAAATAATCACTCTATGGTTTAACGTAATATCCTAAGGCACTTGTTCTATACTTGGAATTACATACAATGTTTCTTCTTCTTTTAATGGATAAGTCTAGTGACCTATATTTACAGTACATTATATGAAATCCAACAGACTACTCTCCATATTTTGGTCTTGGAATGAAGCATTCAGCTATGTGTGCCTTCTATCTTGTCCCCTTATGAATTAGATAAGTGACTCGGTGTCAATTAAACATGTAAAATATACTTTATGAAGGCATATTCTTTAATGGAAATTGAACTTCACTGTCATTCATCCTCCAGGCAGTATTTGAAGCCAGCAGAAGAATCCTAATGCACACAATTCTCCTGATAAGAGTGAAAATTAGAAACATGGAAGTTTACTTAAGCAAATTCAAGTATCCCTGGAAACAGGTGACTAAAGCCAGACAAACCTTGCATGCTTCATTTCACAATAGGTTCGTAAACAAAATTCTGTTTTTCTGTTCACAGGGTTTGGACTCTTGCCTGAAGAGTCAAGTTAGATTAATTTAAATCTCTGAATTAAAAATTCACATGTAAGACAAGGAGAGGCTGTTGTGATGTGATGCAGGACAGAGCAGATGCAAACAACAGCCCAGGTTTAATTGCAAGATGCAGGTATGCATGTCAAGTCACCTTGTGTGCAGATTTTCTACCCGTCTTTAAAGGTTCTGCAATGGATATACATGCGCATGGAGAACAAGATCTTATAATATCATCCCAAGTCAGATTGATTTGTGTTCACAGATAAGATGTTGTTCATGGTTTGACTTTCATATCTAAATCCAAGTTTAGCTGCAACTTCTATATGCTAGTTCAATATTGGCTGTTTTGTATTTTCTGAAATTTTGATTTTGGCACAAAATGCAACAAGAATGAACAAAAATACTGTGTGTTTGTAATGGGTTTACGTGGCAAGGTTTTGGTAGTGGGGGGGGCCACAGGGGTGGCTTCTTTAAAAGTTGCTAGAAG
>JAVKLA010000061.1:12247714-12260236 GCA_034782735.1 Sagittarius serpentarius | reverse complement strand
CTGTTTAATTAAGGAGGGGGAGTGAGAGAGCGGCTTTGGTGGGTACCTGGCATCCAGCCAGGGTCAACCCGTCACAGTGTTTTCATTTTCCAGAGGGAGAAGAGATCTCAGACTGTTGCAGTCTGCTTTCATACCAATACCATTAGTAAAATGTCATTTTGATTTGAACCAAGTACAACTTCAGAAAAAAAAAAATCCCATGCTGCATACACTATATATCAGTGTATGCATATAGATATATATCGGAGAACTTTTCACTAGCTGGTAAACTGTGTAATGGTGTTTATATATGAGCATGGCTTAATTAGCTACATAATGAAAAGTGCAATGAAAATGCAAAAGGGTTAGGAGGGGCTGAGCTGCAAGAGTAAACTGGATCTTGACACATCTTGGGAATACTGAAGTTTGTATAATAAGGTCAGATCCTCACCTCACATTGATAAATAGACCATTACATAAATAAAAGATTATGTGTGTGGTCCTTACTAGACAGGCGTGTAAATTCACTGAAGAAGACGGGAATGATGAATAGTTCCCTGAAGAGCACTGGATTAGCAGCAATGCTCCGCAGACAGGTAGTTCAGATCTGCAGTTTAGCTTGCATTGCATAAAACCGCCACCATTTTAAGCCACTGTGGTGGAAGAATGTTTTCATAGAGACATATTTAGGTGTTGGAGAAGCTGCCCTGAGGCACAAAATACTGTCTGTGACACGCATAAGGGAAAACAATATCATCTTTTAGTTCAAACTAGCAGTTTCTAGTGTGTGCTGAATGTGGAGGGAGCAGTTCACTTACTAGTGAAGGTTCTGCCTGCCTAAAGCTGCAACTCCTGGAGAAGATTATGCAGCTCAGGAAGTGGTCCAGTGAAAGTAGGTTTGTTTATCTGGAAAAGCATTGACAGCAAGCTGAAAACAGTCCCACATTTGTCACGCAAAAAGGTTTAGGTCCGTAACACCATAGGAGAAGAAATTAAGAAAGAAAGTAAAAGGCAGCATAAACTCAGCCACAGTAGCCAGAAAAAATTGTCTGGGATGAAAAGGATGGAAATGAGCAAAACAGCATCAACAGTGAATCATGCCCGTAGCTACGGATTTAAGCTGCAGTGCGCGAGGGCCTTACTTATGTGATGCTGAACACTGGACTGTCATGGTCAGAACTGCTCATACAGGGTCTAACTTGACCCAAATGTGTTGCAACTATGTGCAAGTCCTCTGTTATTATCTGACAATCCACCGGCTGCAGAAGCAAGGGTGCTCGCCTGTACTACTATCCCCACCCTGCAAGCTCTTCTGGATCTGCCCTAAGAAATCAATTAGCTGCTGCACAGAGATAAACAGGTCTTTCAAACTCTTCAGTATCCTATGAAAAGTATCATAAACTCTTCAGCAATTACCTCTGGTACGTGGAAGAAAAACAAACAACATCTGAAATTCAGTTGCATATTTGCTAATTGAATTATACAGGCAGGATGTAGTCTTTCCTAGGATTCATTTTCTTTCTGCCTAGAGATATCTCATATAAACGGAGATGCAGTGGCTAAGATAAACATTTGACTGAGATGTAATTCTCTGGCTCCCTAATTGGTCTTTCATATACACAATAGTGAACCAGATATATATATATACACACACAGAGTGCACAGCAGTTGACTTCTACTTAGTTTAGAATCAGAACCAAGATTCAAAATATTCAGGTACTATTGCTCAGGTACTATGGAGTCAGAAGTGCTAGCAAGTGCTAGACATAAATCAATGTCTATGCCTCAGCTGCCTTTCCAAGCTAAGAATTCAAATTCTTTTCCATTACTCCTCAAAATGTAGAACATACCAATAGACCACTCCTTTATTATAAGGCTCAAGAGAACTTCACAGAAATTAGGCTATTTCTAAAATAATTTAGAAGTTTGACAATCACCTTATAAATGTCAATGCTAGCTTTCCAAGACCTTAATACATAACTCAGTAGGCTTTTCTGAGTTACTTTAAAAAAAACCAAACAAAACACCAAATAAATACGTACCAATAAACACATAGCAACCCCATTTAATTCTGTTCCTCTAGTATGCCAGATGCCAATTAGGAGCTGGCCCTCATCACATAATGTGGATCCAGATTTGCACTTTACCAAAACACAGAAGGCCAAATTGCAATCCAGTATTTCCTTCTAGCCTACCCTAACGGCAGCAAGAAGCTGCACAGTTGAGATCTGGATCAGATTCAAAACTTTTCCAAAATGTATCTGTGTTCACATACTGATTTTTGATTCCAGCTCAACTCTAATTATAATTATTACACAGAATGTCAGATCTCAGGTTATGCTCTTTAAAGTTCTTCCTATAAACAATTAATTAGCTTGCTGCAGCCTTTCTATAAATAGCTTGTAAGTATAAATTGCTCTCATCTGCTCAGACAAACAAAATCCCTGCTCTGTTTTTTGACTTTTGATTTTCCCTAGTGGACTGCAGCTGTTAGGCAGTCAGACAGACATATGTGTGCTCTTCATATTCAGAGCTAAAAATAAGATTATGGGGCTAATTGACAAAGTTTTTTGCATTGAATTAATGCTTGAGAAATCAGGTTTTCCCCACAAAATGTCTGAAAGCAGCATTTCTACCAACTTAACTCCGATAGAGAGCTGCTTCCCATGCCAGCTGAAATGCTGTTCAGCCAAACAGCATGTATTCCTGGTTTTGAGGCATCATGCTATTACGGGACAGGATACATACGGTTGCCCAAATTAATTTTGCTGACAAGTCTTCCAAACTCATCCTGTAGGTGCTGACAGACAACATCGGGCCAAAGCTTCCTCCAGCAAGCAGGGAGCCACCTCTCCTCACCGCAGATACATTCTTTGCTTCCTTACCAAAGGTTTTCACCTCTATAGTAGAGCTGCCCAAGTAAAGTGCGTAGCCCTATGACTTGGCTTCACTTACAGGTGAACTGGATTTATACAAAGACATCCTTTGCCATGTGCAAATGTGAGGTAGGCTGGTATAGGCAGGCCACTATAGCAATCGGACCAAAAATTGCAACAGTCATGAATATACAAAGCAAACATATACGTGAACATACCAAAACCAGTTATCATTGTCATTCCTCTTAGTCTGCGTGCACCTACCTTTGAGATGCACATACTAATAATCTTTGTCTCATCCCTGTATTAAGGCTGAGTAAGGAGTATTGGTAAAGCACTTTGGAAGATTATAACGCGTTGTTGCACTGGTGTACGATCATTTTGAAAAACTAATCTATATGTTTTTCCCCGCAATCTAGCATACAATCATCATCGCGCCCAGCCAGAGAGAAGAAAGCAGGATTATTGGACATTTTAATGTTTCACAGCATAATACTCCTATCGTAGTGGGAACAGCAAGACACTGAGGAGATTGCCCTTGTTTTATGGCCTTCAAGCTCAGATAGGAATCATTCTTGTTATCTTCCTCAGACACAGCAGACAGAGCCCAGGATGAGCAGAGCTTTCCCAAGCTTGCTGCAACTACGCCATTTCATTAGCCAAGTGACATGCCACTGAGCACACCGCGCGTGTCTAAGCTCCACAATCCCTTCACATGTATATTAATGCTTATCAGAAAGACCACTGTGAAGCCTAAGTGTATGGGGGAAGCCTCTTTATCAACAGTGATTTCAGCAGCCCCTTTGGGGTTGCATGGCTGTCCAGAAAACAAAGTTCTGCTTTTGGCATGATTTGCTGGGTGTCCTTGGGTAAGTCCCTTTTTCCCTCTGTCACCTGCATAAAGGGTCATAATAATAGCTCACACGAAACATTCCGAGATCACCTTTAAGGAGCTAGATCTTACTGTATAAGACTGTATGAGCAGATGTTAAGGATAATGTCCCATCAATTTTTATTTGGAAAAATATAGAATCATTAAAATCCATTAGCCTTTATCCTTCTCTCTGAAAAGCTTTTTTGTATGCATATTTTGGCTTTTCATAGCTGAGGGAAATTAACAAAGTGAGTTTGAACCCAAAAAATGGTCACACCGCACTGAAACGTGCTATCAGCTATCCACAGGTTGCACACCAGATGGCAAAAATGTAGTTAAGAGAAGGTACAACTCCAAACCATAAATACATTCATGTCAATATGCTCTGATACAGCTGTATATAAATACACAAGCAGGGTCGCTGGGTTTTTTTCTAGTCTTGCCTTTTGTCAGATGGGTAAAGCTTGCTTACCTCAGTGCCCGTTAAAGGAGAAGCTCACTCAGTGCAGACAGAGAGGTTCACATTAGTCTGAGTAAACCAGCAGAGATAGAAAGAACAGATGTCTCTGTAATCGCTCACCCGGCCTGGCAATCTCTACTATCCCCTTGTTTCTTGCCTCTCCACATCAAAATTCCTTGGAGTGGAAAAGAACTTTATTATATTTACAAATTATTATACCACAGCCACGTTCCTTGTACATATAAAAAATAATGCAGTTAACTACCAAGCTGTCTAGACAATTGAAGAATAGATTTTGCTTTGTTTTTTTCACATTACCAATCCTATTTAATTTAAGGTTTGCAAAGAGTGGACTTGATGATTCCCTCTTTGTTCTCTTTAGTATTCACCAAACCATTGTGAATAGTAGTGTAAAATGTTACCAAACTATGTGTAAAATAAATATACTATATTTGCTACATAATAAATAGGATGAAAGTCAACAGGGAATTAGCTGGCCTTTTGATGTAAATTTTGGCATCACAGTCACATAAAGCAAAACCTGAAGTTCAACTCCATTTTGCATTAAAAACTTCAAGAAGAAAATTAACTGATTGTTGGCCTCTCATTCCAAAAAGGCTGGGGTTTTTTTAGATGCATAGTTTTGTTTCTTGGGTTTGGGGTTTTAAAATATTTGCTGCAAACGAGTTGTTTCCAGTTGAATAGAGGGAGAAAGAAATAAAGGAAAGCTGTAGTGAATGTTAGAAGATAAAACTAGGCAGAGTAAATTTTGAGGCACATTGCCCAAAAAAAAAGAGGTAGTTCTCTATTTTCACAGCTTATGCGAACAGAAATGACATCTGGATATCACTGGTAAAGAACTGACTGGAAGACAGGATTTTCAAAAGCACTGAAAATTGGTCTATTGCTCCTAATGCAGTCCATTATCATAACCCAAGCTGGATCAGCCGTGGATGCTGTGCAACTATAATAAACTCCATTGCAAATGTAGATTTCATTAAAGTCAATAGTTTTGGAAAAATGAATACATACTAACACTTAGAACTTATTTTAACAGAATTTTGCCATCTCTATTCATCCACTCTCCTGGGCTAACTAGTTTTTTTTTTTTTTTTTTAAAAAGTGAAAGGGATTGAATTTTATTCAGGACATGTGAGTCACAAAGAATAAGCAAGTGTCTCTTGGAATCCAGCTTTAAAAATGGTAACAAGGATGGGTTCATTACTGGTACTGGTTTCTCAAGGATATTTATTAGCATTGTGTTTTAAGCAGCTTTACTGCTTTCAAACATTACTGTTCGTCTCCCTCACATTTAACATTTCCCTGACACATGCGTTTTTCTTCTACTTTGTCAAATTAGTTATCTTTTGACATTTTACATTTTTATATTCCATGAAGGCTCCCAAAGCAGTAACCTCTGTGAACTAAAAAATTGTCATTTTTCGATAGGTAAAAACCTATCTTTTGTTTTTCTATTTCATATCACTCAAGATCATGAAACACTAATTTGTCTTGTTGACTCTTAGCCCCTTCAATTATTTAAATGGTTTAAAGACTCATGCAATAAAGTCTCAATTATTCTTCATTTATCTATACTAAACTGTTGTAGTCAACAATTCACCTTGATTCATTATAAGTATCATTGTATCTGCAATACATTTGCTCTTGAAATTTATTGCTCTTCTTTCATCCACACTTTTGACCAATATTAGTCTACACTGTTTTTCATTTTCTAGACACCCCACATAGTTCAGAACATTATTGATATTCTGCTTTCATACGTTCTAATTTATTTGAGTTTCTCCTAACTATCACTGCAGACAAAGGCAGCTTTATTGTAGAACAACACTAATCGGAAACGGAAAAGTGCTACTTTGTTAGAGCATATTATGAATTCCTTTCCCTTTCTTCCCAAAGCAAAGTTGTTCTATTATGTATTTTGGCTTACATACCCCAGACTAAAACCTGTGCATATTTGAGCCTCACCAAGCAACAGCACAAAGCCCAGGCAGAGACCAGAAAAGCCACAGTTAGCAGCTGTTCAATTTGTGTCAGCTGGTAACCGTGGTAAACCACATCATTGTCAAGCATGGTTTGTCTTTCAGTGCAGCCACCAAGATCTGAATTAAACAAGACCAGGCTTTTTTCCAATTAGCAAAGAGGAGGATGCAATGGGCAACCATTCTAGGCACTTTTCTGATGGGGAGTCGCATGGAAGCAAATATGTGAACACTCAAAGCGGCCCAGCTTGCCAGAGACAGTGTAGAAGTTCAAGCAATTGAGACACTGATTAAAAGATATTTAAAAAAAATAAAAGGTTGGTTTGGTTTTTAATCCATTAGGCCTCTGTGTGGGAGAAAAGAGGAGAAGGTGGGGTCACTGACCCAATCCTCTGCTCTAGCACAAACACCACATGGCTCAGCAGGGGAGAGACTGCTGGTTTCCACACAGCCATCTTCTACCCTGTCAGAAAGGAAACTGGGATTAAATCCATCCTCCTGCCCTCACACACTGCTTGTGCAGAGTTTGAACTCTGCCATTGCCACAGCCTGGGGCGGGGAGGGGGTGGGAAGTCTTTAGTTTTTTACCAATAGACCACAGCAGAACAGCAAACTTCTAGGGAAATGTTTCTTTATCAATAAACGTCAGCTCATTAGTATCGGCATCTATTATTAGAAAAGTATAAATTCTGGTGAAATTCTGATTTAAGGAAAAGTTTTTGAAACACTGATTTTTTTTCCATTCAGAAACATTTTTATTTTCAAATAAATAATTTAATGCTATACAGTATTTTAAACTAAGAGTTCAACAGTGATCCACATGTAATTAACTATATCTCTCTATGGGAGAAAAAAATACAAACTAATTTTCTGTTTTCTCCATTATGAGGAAAAAAATCCCACCTAGCTCTAATTGATGTTTATCTTCATACACCTCTTATCACCAACAACCTCCAGGCAAATCATGCTTCAGCTGATGGTGAAGTGGTTTCTATAGGGTGTTATATCAGTATGCCACAATGAGGATTTGCTGGGTATGTATAGCATCAATCCAATGTGGTGCTCCTGCTCTATTACATCTCGCTAACATAACAACTAAAAAAGAAATTGTATGTGTAAATGAAACATCCAGCTAACACAATCCGGGAATCAATGGTCATTCATAACTTCTCCATTTGTTCTGGGTTTTTTTACAATTCTTCAATTTTATTTTTTTTATTCGGTTTTTTTTTCTTTTCCTCCTAGTTCCTCATCTTACCAAATGAAATCATACGAGCACATGGATTCTCCTTGCAGTACTAAATATCTGCCTGGAAGACCTGTGAGGACATTGTCTTCTTACCTGTCCACACGAAGCTTAGTGCTTTTGTGACAGGATTAGTTAGTAACATATTAAAATGTGAAAATGAACTATAATAGCATTACTGCTCTTGGGTTCCCCTCGCTCAGGATCTGTATTGCATTTTTTGCAACTGCATGGTCATCCATTTTTATTAATAATGGTAAATTTAGAAATCAATATATTCACTCATATTAAAACTCTTCATTTGTAAACAGGTTTATTTTCTCCACAGTAGTTTTTTCCCCTCTACTATATTCCTAAATGTTTTTCAAATGTTACAATATTTTCTATAGAAATGGTTTGACATTTTCTTTGCTATGTACTAAAATCAAGACACCTAAACCCCAAAGAATTCTTTAATGACTGTTTATGTCTGAGGGAAACTAGTGTTACAGTGCAATTTTTCAAATAAGCGACATGCTGATGCTCAGTAAAGTGATACAGATTATTTTAGATAGGAGTAACTGAGCTGGGTAATTCATCTAATCTACCTGACCTAACAACTCCTTTCATTATTTTAGAACAATAATTGAGATGCCAGAACGTGTGATGATGATGACATAAGATGACAATATTGGTCCACTTCAACAGCCTCCATGTCTACATCAGTGACTATGCTATAGGCTCACAGCTTAGCCACAGACAAGGTCCAAAATGGTTATCCTCTTCTGCCTTTCTTTTCTGAGGATGAGACAACTCCAGGGATTAATGTACGAATTAACTTGAACTCCTTTTCTTCTTGTCATAAGCAATGAAGTGCCCCAGGAAGAGTCCTGAAATAGGCTAAGGGCCATATGCCACCACTCACCCTTTCCTGCCCCCTTATTTGTGTCAGTGGTGAGAGGGCTGCTGGCTCATTTCACCTCTTCTGTCAGCTCTTTTCCCTTTGCAGACTGGGCCACCTACTCCTGTTGACAGCCAGAGAAGTGGAGGCAAGGCTTCTCCTATTCACTTAAATTCACTTGCATGTTAAGGGGAGAAAAGGGCAAGCATTTGGGCTGTACCTTAGGTCATCTTTCTCCCTCTTTACTGCCTGCGTATCCTAGGCTTATGGTTCTGCAGCTTCCTTAAAATAGCTGAGAAAAGAGACCTCTGCTTTATAGATTTCAAGTTCACCCTTCCTGTTGACTACCGTTAGCAGCCTCCATATGGCTAAAAATCAGGTTAGACAAAGAGCGTTTTGTCCTCTAATAGAATATTTGCTTCCATTTAAATGAGTGCTTAATCCTTGCACTAACATTTCTCTCCTAGGGTCACATCTTGTTGCAAAATCACCTCCTGTGTTTTCAGGCAGAGAACCACAGCGAGGGCTACAACCAAAATAGTGCTCAGAGCATATAATAGAACCTGTAGTTTAACACAGGGATGCATAAATAATATATGATATCAAAGAGAATTAAAGCAATAACTAGAAACACATCAACCAAGCAGTCATGGTACCGAATTGAAAAGCAGGGGGAAAAGCAATAGCTGTAGATAACATATTGCATGTGCTAGAGAGCCTACAGAGATTTCAAAGATAGTTTAAAAAATTACCAAAAAAAAAAAAAAGACACTTCAACATCTCTAGATCTAAGACAATCCCAAAGATTGTCAAGGCCAGGCTGGATGGGGCTCTGAGCAACCTGATCTAGTTGAAGGCGTCCCTGATCACCACAGGGGGGCTGGACTTGATGACTTTTGATGGTCCCTTCCAGCCCAAGCCATTCTATGATTCTATGATATTTTCACCAAGCAGAGCCTACAAAAAAGCACTTCAGCATGAAAATGAAACTACCTATTTAACATTGCTGTTGTGGAGAACTCGCTTATCTCCAGAAGCTCACATTCTCCTCCAGAGCATCACACTGCTGTGCAAATGAGAAACAAGAGCAAGACTTGCCACTGATATAAAAATACTATGGAGGTAATGGTGATCTACTATAGATATCTACCGTGGAGAATCCAGCTGATCTGCCCCAGCTTACTGTAAATTTTTAGCAGTGTCAAAGAGGAAAAATACAGGCACAGATATTCAGAATAAACAACAGTCAATGGCGAAAAGTTTATTTCAAAGAGAAGAAACTGAGATCTAATGTTTCTGTAGCTATAAACACTTTTAATTAGAAAGCTTATTTCACTTACTGTGTATTCAGAGAATTACACACTGGCTTCAAGCTAGTTTCATTATCCAATCTCATAAGACAGTAGGAGCTACACATAAAATGACAAAAATTTATATCAGCGTGGTTTGCTAGAACAAGAATTGCACTCTTCACAGTAAGGTGTGATTCTGGAAATATTTCCCTACAGAGGAGTTTGGGTGCTAAAGGGAAGTAAAAAGTTACTGGCAGCAAACTCAGACAATTCTCTTTGTCACAAGAAGTCCAGGAGCCTGGACTGATGCGAAGTAGCAGAGCTCCCGCAAAGCCAAAGACAATCCCCTGGTGATAACAGCGGATGCTTCGATGGGCAACGACTGGGTTACTGCACTCAGTCACTGGATGGGAGGCAGATAAGCATAAGTGTGTCATTCTTCTTCTAGAGTTAGGGGGATAGAGCAATTCCTTTCAGCACCATGTAAGTGGCATCAAGATTCATGAAATCAGTAAGAGGATTTTTTGATTAATATATCTGATCACATATCATATCACCTGACGACTCCTTGCTTTTTCCCCACTAGAATGTAAGTTAATTTATATGAGGAACTTTCTACTCCATTCCCCTAAGGAAATAAGCAAAGAAGAAAATTACATGCTAGATACGTTGACCACCTGCAGTTTTCCTTTTACCCCATTAGTAAAAAATCATTCCACTGGCCACAGAACTGCTCTCCTTCTTCCACAACACCCAACTCACCTAACACCACCTCCACTTCAGACAGGTTTCACTGGTCAGTTTTCTGGTTGCATCCTTTTTAAAGGCAGAAACATGTAGAGTACACTCATCTTTGCTCCTTAAGGCCTGAGTTCCAAAATTACATCATTACCATTGCTATTTAGATCTGAATGAATTAAAGGTGACTAGAGATATATGCCACTGAAATGCACACCCAAATTATATCAGGTCAATAGAGGGAGATTACTTTTCTGAAGTCCCATCATAAAGTCATGATGGGTTAAAAAACAAACAAACACACCACAAAAAAAACAAACACACACATACATACCTCAGTCTATGTTTACAGGTCTCTAATGTATTAGTCTAAATGGGGGAACAGGATGTCTTGTTTTTCTTATGGTTTGGAGAGAGAAAAAAAAAGAAGCCTACACTATCACCTGATTTCCACCATATAGGTTAAATATTTGAAGCACCCATTGCTGGAATGACTCTCTGAAAAGAACACTAAGATCTTCAACTTTGACAAGCTAAGTCAGAGAATGGTATTTCAAAATAAAAAAGGCTGGAAAATATAAAACCCAAACAATAAACCTTTCACTTAACACAGTTTCACACTGGCTGTATTGTCACAAAGCTCCTTCTCTTCGTCAGGGTGATGTCAAGTATATTCACTGTCTCCCCAGAAGCTTTAGATAATAACACGAAGGAAAAGATGAAAACTTAATCTATTCCTCACTAGGGCAATTTTTAGCACTAGCTTCTATCTACCAAGATCCTCTCAGTTGACTTCCAGGCTGACACAGCTGACTTGCACTGGGTTAAAGCATTGGTTTCTTTCTGTGAAGATGACACTGATGTCCCTGGCTTAAATCAGACCTTTGGAGTGTAGAACAAAAATCCCTGTTCCCATTCAATCCATTTTTGTCTTGATTACAGAATAAAACACATGTTGCTAGAATATGCAACAAGATGTCCATAAAACAGGAATGAGGAGATGTAATTGTTTGGTATAAATTCTGAATGCCCCCAAATTAGAGCTGACCAGACAATGACAATTCCATTTTGTGAAAACTTTCAACGTAACCTTAACAAAACATGGAAAATATTTTCCAAATGTCTTCTGGTTTGCATTGGAACAAAACCAAACGCATTTCAAAATCTTGCCATGAAAACAAAACTGGGCAAAAATGTCCACTTCCTGAATAAAATCTGAGCTTTTCCGTTTGGAAAGAGGATGCAAGAGTGTTTTAGCTGTTATGAAACAATATGGAAAATTCAAGCCCGTTTCTCATCCCAGATCAGTGTTGCAATAAGTCAACTTCCCCAAACCCTCTTTTACTCCCTCGATCCTCACCCCTTCTCAGTGGATCATTGAAATACTTAAGTCTCCACAAAACATTATAGCTTCACAAAAAGCATATTTGGCAAATGGAAATCCTCTGGTTTAGCCAACACTAGTAAAAACCTGTTCTTCCAGTCTTCCAGAAATTTAAGGAAATTGTTCTTATAAAAATGAATAATGAATGTGAGTAAGCAGAGTTACCTGTGTGTAAAAGCAACACTGGGCTAAACTCTTCCCTGTAACTGTTTGCTGCTGCCATAATTCTGTCTTAAGTACAAATGACTGCACTGCTTTCAAAGAACTTGCTATAAATACTATTTGCTGGAGGAGAAGATAAGTGCTAGCAGCTACAATTCAAAAGCAACAAAAGCTGCACACATTCCCTAGCAACACAATAAACGTGAGACAGACCTACACTTATGTCATGGTTTAACCCCAGCCAGCAACTCAGCACCACACGGCCACTCACTTATTCCCCCCACCACCCAGTGGGATGGGGAAGGGAATCAGAAAATAAAGTAAAACTCATGGGCTGAGATAAGAACAGTCTGATAGAACAGAAAGGAAGAAACTAACAATAACACTAATAACAAGTAAGTGACAATAATGATAAAAGGATTGGAATGCACAAAACAAGTGATGCACAATGCAATTGCTCACCACTCACCAACTGATGCCCAAGCAGCACTCCTCCCTGGCCCACCCCCCAGTTTATATACTGGGCATGACGCCCCATGGTAAGGAATACCCCCTTGGCCAGTTTGGGTCAGCTGTCCTGGCTGTGTCCCCTCCCAACTTCCCTGTGCCCCTCCAGCCTTCTTGCTGGCTG
>JAVKLA010000061.1:12224872-12247614 GCA_034782735.1 Sagittarius serpentarius | reverse complement strand
GCAACAACTGAAACCATCAGGGTGTTATCAACATTCTTCTCATACTAAACCCAAAACACAGCACTGTACCAGCTACATAGCACTACCAGCACTATACCAGGACAACTTACAACAACAATAACAGATAGCTGGAATAGTTCAAATTGTTTATTCCTTCAAGAGCAGAAAGAAGGGAAAAAATATCTGGTAGCTCTTCAATGAAACAGGTTGAACACTCACGTTAGGGAATGCTATTGTTTCTTACTATGTTGGTTAGACTGCGGACAAGGGATTATATAGAATAAAATTTCTGCAGCTCAGTGAGCATCATAACAGGACATTTAAACAGGGATGTGTGAGACGAAGTCATTCGCTCTATATAGCTTCATTGAGAGTCCTGTATCCAGCTTGAAGCATCATACCTTAGCAAATATGCAGGCCAGTGTGGAAGGATGCCAGCACAGAGCAGTAAGGATGAACTTGAGTGTGGAAGTTTTGCCCTCCGAGGCAAGACAAAGAATTGAAAATTTGCTAAGTCTATAAAAAACACAATTGGAAAATCCTGGAAAAGAAGGCCTGAGTAAGAGTTCTATCTTGGTTCTCTCAGCGACCTAAGCCACTGCCTGAGTAGACTCAGCAGTCTGGAAGACAAAATTATTGAAAATGTATGAGAGGGTTTTATCCCCGTAGATCTGAATTTTGCCAGTGAAGTCAGTCTTGACAGTAAAATTTCCCTCTTGACATCTATCTCAGTGGATCAAAAGATTCAGATTTTAAAGCTTTTTGCCTGGATCTGAGGAATATCCTATGTAAACCAGGCAACAACAGACCACCCGTTTAGATTTGTGAACCTGAGACTTCCACAGTTCCACTAAATATATGGTCCCCTTCCTCAAATTCAGTATCTTAGACCCATCCCTGCAGAAGTAGCGTTAATGCTCCAATTCAGCAAGCATTTAACTTTAGTTAAACTAGTTCATAAGTTCCATGAGACTGAATGGATTTAAACATACTCCGCTGAAATGAATATTCTAAAAGTAAAACTCCCATCATTTTGGAAAAGTTCCTTTGAACAAAATACGTATGGAGCCCACAGAAGTGATAGTATAAACAGTTGTTGTAGAAGTCCAACAGAATTAAATGTGGCACCTATTAGATTTCTTGAATCGTACTGCACTATAGCTACAAGAAATGGCAGATTTGCATGCTAAATTTTACAGCTGCATTCAACAACTTGGAATATAGCAAATCAAAGATACCTTATTGACTTGAATTAGCCACAGTTGTTAAGAGGAGTGCAAAAATTCATAAATGTGGGAAGTAAGAAGAGACATGGGACCAAGTTAAAGGAAACTGAAGTCTTGTGAAGAAGTTTATCCAAGTCACAAAATAAGTTTTAGTTTACCATGGTTATTTGCATACATGAAGGATTGTTAAAGCAATACTGCAAACCTGAGAAACTCTCCTCTTTGTCTCAATTCCCTTCCCATTTAAGCTGAGTAGGGCTTTCTCCCACGCATCCTTTTCAAGCAGTGGTTGATGTTGCTGTAGTCAGAGAGAGGCCCTTGTTTTCTTGTTCAGCTCTTCTCTGCACTTAACTGAAGGTCTTTCATTTAAGCAATTACTTAAAACAGAATCAAATTTGCTGAAACTGGAGCAGTAATGTGATGGAAAAAAACCCATATTTTTCAAGCTTAGACACCCAGGCCAAATCTCATCTGTAGCAGTCTTTCACCTTTCATAGCTTAAGGATAATTTCCACCTTACTTGCGTACTATGCTTCTCAGAGCTCTCCCTGCCACATTCATGCTGAGCCCTGTACCTCCTGGACACAAACCAGAAGGCAGAAGAAGGTTTGCATTAAATATCACTATATATTATCCCAGAAAAGATTTTTTTCCTCAATTCTACCACTGTTGATCAGTCAGCTCTGAAGTTAACCCACCATCACAGTTTAGCAGAAACCAGTTATGAAAAGTTGTGCAAAGGTTTTTTTAGTTGGGTATGTTACTGTGCATGTAAGCACAGGAGGACTCTGCCTATTGTAATTATTGACTTGAGTGACGATGGAGGAACTGTTCTTCACATTAACCCTCCAATCTTAGGGCTAAACCAAAAAGTGCCTTAATTTATTTGTTGCTGTACTTCCATATAGTTTCACAGACTTCAGCAGAACAGGGCTGATTTATGCTGCCCGGCACTGGTCCAAAACACGTAGGAAATATTGCTAGGGAATCACAGGTTTTGTCTATACCTTTTCTTCTTTGTAATCCACTAAAATCCTTTTTATGCTGATCTCTAATGCACAGTGTTAAAACTACCTGGACCAACAGATATTAAAATACAGAAGAGCTGCTGTGGGCTTCCAGTTCACTATAGTCATGCTCCTGACTCCTGAAATTATCAACAGGGCTAGAAGAAAAAGAAAACAGTGGAGCAAAGACAGAGGGTATCACACAGTATGCACAGATCTGACTAGGGCACAGAAGCACTGGCAGAGCTGGACTGCAGGGAATATCAGCACCTCCTTTGCACAGCCTTGCTTGGTAAAGCTTGGCAGTCTTCACCTACGATCCTTCCATAATCTGTAGTGTTACTGAAATATCACCAGAGGATATTTTGCTTTCCTCTCATTGCTGTCCTTTGTAGCACAGCTCAGAAAGTATAAATCATAAAGCAGCATGGAAATCATATTTCCTCTCTGCCTCTGGAATGATTTCATCATATCTTTTTCTATTCAGCCTGCGAAACAGCTAATGCTCTTCTCTTATTTTCTGTCCCTTTGTGGATTTTAGGTTACCTGTACTACTTACCTGTTTACAATGAAGTGCCAAACTAAAACATAACGTGGTCACAGGTTTAGTCGCCCTTGTCAATCTAAAGAGATTAAAACCAAAACAAACCCTGCCCCCCCAAAAAACAAAACAATCTGGGTTTTTCACCCTCAGGGCCAACATTTCAAATCTGAAATTCAGCCACTTGTACCAAAAGATGCGCAAACTATTTTTTGGTATTTTAAAAAAGTTAGTATTTAAGCTACTCAGTTAACAAGATAGTACAAGTCAAATACAGAATAATCCAAGCTAAGATTAAGATGGAAGTTTCCAGCCTAAAAATAATGGCCATCCTCCACTACACAACCACTGAAGAACCCCCATGCTGTTTCTGGCACTCCTGCCCTATGCAGGTGTGACCGGTACCCCCTGCTCCCAACCCCAATAACATTTATCTCCTTAGTGTCGGGTGACAGAGTCACATGTATTTAGAAAGACAGTCTCACAAATTTTTGCTGTCACACAAAACACTGATGGGAGCATTGAAAATCTTGTAAAATTGTTCCTTTGTCTTTGACTACATCAGTTGTTTATGTATAAGCTGTCCAAAGTGCCTCACACATGTAATTAAACATAATCTTCACTAACACAAAATAAAATAAACAAATAAGAGTAAGCACTTACAGTGAAGCAGGAGAAATTCAATATAATAAATTGATTACAAAATTTTAATTCTAAGAGTGATTAGCAAAAAATCTTGAAGAGAAAGATTGAGGAGCCATTTCAAAAATATTTGAGCACCATTAGCTTGGTGCCCGCCTTACAGATAAACAGGTTTTAGAAGACCATTTTCATGGTGCAAATGTTGCCTTCAGAAATGGATAGACATGCAAAAAGTGAAATGAATGGGATTCACAGAGATTCCAACTTTCTTTCCAATGATGTCTTTTATAACACTTTTATGATGCAGAAGTATTTTCTCTGGAAATGGAGTGCCATATTAAATGGAAGCATACGGAATTTACAGTGAAACAGGTTATTACTAGTAGAAATTATGAATCCATTACATCTTCTTACTCCCAAATACACTAGCTTACTTTTTGCTATAGTCATTTGCAATAAGACAGTCAAAGCCATCTTGATAATTGATGTGTTGACCTGTCCTAGATGCAATGAGTCTGGTCTTTAAATTTCACTATGATTTCCTCTACAGGGATTTAATTAGGAGATATGCTCCAAGGCACTCACTCCATATTTCTGCATCTTCCAAGAATGACCTTTGATTTGTTGATTTTTGCTTGCTTAAGCACATCCTGAAACACATTTTGCAAACCAAATTAATTTTCATTTGCACTTTACCATTTATGTTAAAATGGGACAGCAGTCTTTCTTTGTAAAGACTGTCTTCTAAAAAAGAAACTTCTTAAAGTTTAAATCATTCAGTGTAATGTCTGTGAAATGTGCATAATGATTGTTATTAGAAGTCATCATCTAGGGAAAAATACTAAATACATAAAACCACAAGAATTCACAGTAATTCAAAATATAATTTTCTTCCTGGAGAATCTAATTTTAGCTACTAAAAGACCATCATAGCATTAATACTAATGTTTTTGCTGTACATGACCTAAACTGTTGTTCAAAAAAACCCCAGGCAACTCACTTAAAAACTCAATTGCTCTCCTTAGATCAATATGAAAAAAAGCAAAATCTAGTAGAAAAGGAAGCAGGGAGGGAGATACAACTTTGTTGTACATGCTACCTGCAAACTGAGCTCATGGGGGTTTATTCACTCCATAAATGGGTTTCATAGCATCCTCCTTCACCAGAGGTGGAGATTTTCCCATTTGCTCAGCAGCCTGTACAGCAGGTTTCTTATCCCCTACAGTGCCTACATATTCCATACATCGTGGTGGAGTGCAGTAGTCAGCTGGGAAAATGCAAGCTATTCCACCTATGCTCTTCCACCTTCTACCATGTTGCCTGCTCAGCCGTTAATAAAGTTGCAACATTGCTTATGACGAAGTGATCATCACAAAACCCAACTAACACTTCAGAGAACTCAAAACTTCAGAAACATTTCCCTGGCTTTGCACTAACACAATGTCAACAGAAGCTTTTATCTTCCGCTCACATGCTCATCAGATATTATGACTTAAGGGAGATTTTAGGAGTTACTTCTTAGTAAGCAAAATACTCACATTGCTTAGCAAGCACACTATTACTTTTCTTAATACAAAGTGACTCCTAAAAGCCGTAGTCGGAGAGGCAGAGACAGGGATGTCTAGTGCCTAATTTTTTAGTATAGACTGTAAGGTTTCCTTTGCATATGCATGTCTGTATCTCTGTGCCTACATAGAGAAACACAAAATAGACACATTCTCAGGCAGGAAAATCAACTATGACCTATCTCCTAATGCCACTGAGAGGACACGTGGAATAGCAAGTCCCCATAATTACACACCCTGACTTCCTGAGCAGTGGGTGCTGCACTGGTTGCAGACAGCAGTGCAGTTAAAGTGTCATGTATTAGAGATTTTAAAGGATCCACAGACCCCATCATCTATAACACAGCACCTGCTTTGCCTCCAATGGTGTTCTGTGTTTGCAGGAGCAGACAATTGCACCTGCATATTTGCACACCTTCAGAGACTTACCAACCTGATTTACAGCTCCTTTCACGCAGTTGCACTTCTCCATGGGCACAACTGCAAGCTCATTTAACTGCACCTAAAACTCTGTAAACTTAATCGCATATGCCAAATGGCTTTCTCTCCTTGCAGAAGTCCAGTGGCCCTTAGTACCCTGATCCTAACCCTAACGGTGTCTGGATCGAGGTGAGTTACATGTCAATAGGAGATATACATGTAAACAGATGTTTTCTAGGCCTGCAGTGTTATTTCCAAGAAGTAACTGGATATGGATACCAAAGGCTAAGCCAACAGGCAAAGCCTGATCTGCAATTAGTGTTTCTCTGTCCCTATCACATGATACCTGCAAGGTGATTCAGGATAGCTTGACCGCTCAGTGAATGAGGAAGGAAGAACTATCCCAGGTAAGTAACATACAGATAGAGAGCTCATTTCCAGCTGTAAACATGCTGAAAGGGCTCAACTTTACTCAGCCTGTGAAAATTTCATCACATAACCATAGTTTCAATATAGGTTTATAGTAGTGGAGGAGTATCATTCTTGCACTTACTGCAGGCTAGCATTATTTCCATTATAAATGTATAAAGCTTATAAGCAGTTTTCTCTTTACCTTGTTTCCATTTGAAAAATAAACCTGGCATTTTTGTTATTTTATGGATTTTTAAGAGCTAGAATGAGCAGTGTTTACACGAACTGAATATAAAATCAATTCTATCTTGATTACATTTGACTTCAATGAGTACTAAGTGATGCTTCTTCCATTTAATCAGGGAACAGTGTTGTAGCTACACCATTTGCATTTTAATAAAAATTTTCTCAAGATCCAACCAAAAAAGCGGCAGCACGGCTAAGTGCCAAACATTAGGGATTCATCTTTCATGATGAATAGTAAGATTTAACTTGTTTAGATGTTATTTTGCTCTTAATTTTAAGACTTATTTAACAAATAGAACCAGGTTGAAAAATTGCAAGGTTTATACATTCCTTTGAAACTATTTAAAAGCCCTCCATATGCAGAGGTTTCCTGTCTCTTTTTGTGTGTACACACCTGTATATGTGTGTTTACACCTATAGAAGCACACACTTATATATGCACATCTCAACACATTTTGCTGCAGGCAGCAGCGAATGTCCCTGAAGGACTGAATAAAATCCCTTAAAACAGCATAATATTTTAGCTGCTAGAAAAATAACACAGGGCATCATTACCCTCTAACATTAATAAAGGATGAATTCATAGAAGGTAGTGTCAGACTTATTTTACTTCATGACAAGCATAATGTGATTCTTTTTTTTCCAGTGTCTAAAAATTCTAAAGTGGGCCAAAACTAATCCTGATATAATTCCATTAGTTTTAATGGAATTGTGCTAGAGATGAATTTATAGCAACAACTAAAATTATATCATTCTCTCTCATACAGTAGTTGTATTCTGAACAGTCAAAAAGAAACAGCAGTAAGAGCGCAAGCAGCAATGAGTTTCAAAATGTGCCTTTCCTGAATTACCTTTTAAATTAATGTTAAAACTGAAAATGGGAAAATTTATATTACACTGCCCTTTCTTAGCAATCTACAGGTTTGCTAGCAGAGCATTCAGAACCTGTATCATGATGATTATAATTCAGACTCTTTGAAAGAAGAAAGGGAAAGGTGTTGATTTCTGGTTGAAAGAGAAGTCCACAGAAACATAAAAAGCAGTGAGGGGCTGAGCAATAGATCTGTATAATGGGTGACTGCATGCTTCCCCATGCAATGGAGCTGAGATTTGGAAGGCCATTTAAGGGCTTTGAGTGCCCATTTCCATTACAATTAGCATTCAGTTCCCCTAGGTAGCTTTGAAAATTTCAGCGTAGGTGTATACGTAAGCTACATTATTACTAAATCCTGAAACAGTTCAAGGAACATTAAATTTTATGCGTCATGTTCTCAGCTGATGTTACTCAACAAAGCCCCACTGAGGTCATTAAAGTGCTGGTGATGGCCATCAAAGGATCTGACCTGGAGCCTTCACCTGTTACTTTTTTTTTGTCTAGTTTGTACACTTTGGATCAATAGCTTCATTACCAATAATGATCATTTGTAGATTCTTCACAACAACTGCAAATTAATTAGATGTTGCAAGAGTTCAATTGATTCACTTGCCTGTCAAAGAATTACTGACCTGCAGCTCTACAGTAGCACTCCCAGTAGAAGTTGTTAACAGTCAGCATGGTGGACTTTCTCCAGAACAGAGTTGCAAATACAGAAATCTCTTGAACCTTAATGGAATGACAGTGAAAAGCTTGCAAGACTCCTTTGTGTTTTGTATTTCCACAGCTTGCTACCAGGTAAAGGATAACAGCCCCATCAGTCTTACTGTTCCGGCACGCCCTTCACACTGGATGGAAAAAAGCTGTATAGCTGCTCCTTCAGTATGTAGTACCACCACTGTGTTGTCTCCATGCCTTTACTCCAAAACTGGCTGCAAACACCCCTCCTTCACTGGAAGAGCTGCGGTGTCCTTCTAATCTCATCCCCATGCCCAATGGATGTGGAGGCATGACTTTTTTAGGAGGCAGCAACCAAATCATAATCATTTACTGCAGATGGCAAGGTGGAGAGATGGTGGGTAGCGTCTTTGAACTGCACCTCTTCATCGCTACAGAGTAAAGGCAGAATATGTTCCCTAATACATTTTCACCTCACTCTCCAAACCATTTGCACCTCTCACCCCTGCACAATGGCTGCAAGCCATCTGAAGATCTATAAAGTGCACCAACAGCAGGGAGAGAGCATGTGTCTACAAAAACCTTAGTTAAAATGCACTTCAACTCAAAGGCATGCTGCTGAGGAAAGCAGCTAAAACAAGAGGTCAGAGATGGGAGTTTCTTCTCAGTCTTAGCTGCTTCTTAGTCTAACAGCTGTGATTTAGCATCATTGTTACCAATAAAACATGAACAACTGTTACAGAAAACAAGTATTTTGCCTCTATGGAAATTTAAACAAGGTGTAACATTTTGTAGTACTAATCCTTCCTCGTTGATACTGTCTTGGGAAAGCATGATTGCTTTGAAAAGATGTTTCTGGCATTAAAACCAGACAGGACCCTAGTTATCATTGTTTCATCCAACTATTATTACATAAGCTTTGTTTCAGTGGTTAACAATTTCTGATTTTTTCTGATTATGACACCCGTTTAAAACAGCGACATTTAATTTAATCAGCAAGTTCAAGCTCCAAACCTTGTCTTTTTAATTAAACACCGTAGAAAGCCTGTAAAAAAATTAGTTACTTCAGCACTGAAAGGAATTTTGGAGCAACTAAAAGTGCACAAAAATATTAAGGCATTTAGTCGTAAGCTGACCCAATATTTTTTTTTTTTTAAATCTAAATAACTTGCTTAACTGCTAAATTTGACCAATACAAAAAGATCTACTCCAATCACAAACTAATAGTAGGGAGCAGAAGCTTCCTGATCTGATGGCAGCTATCCCACAGCAATCAGGATCCAGCCCTGTTAATACTGACCCTGATTTGTATGCAGCTTCTTCAGCCCACACTAACTTCAGTTATACTGCTTAAAGCTGACAGGCATCTGGAGATGATTTTATAGCAGTGATAATATGGGATAAATCATTCTATTTCCCCTGCTACAGTTGTTCCTGGAAATTCAGGAAATGGCACTAGAAGAAACCCAAAAAAGAAATGAAATGTGCATTTGTGTTGATAGTACAAGCCACATGCTAAGTGGCTGTAATGCAGATGTAGCCCCACATAGTGGATCACACAACATATTCTGCTCAACGCCTATAGACAATAGCGTTTACAGTCTTTCCTTGTTGCTTTAGCACATGGAACAGGGTTGGTTTTGGGTTTGGTTTTTTTTTGCTTAATTTTTTGTATTATTCCTTCTTCCCTTTTTTTTTTAGCATTTCCCGTATTACCGAAGTTAGAATTTCACTTCACTCCTTTCATTTGATACATCAAAGCCCATAAAGAGCCCATAAAGAGTCCCAGATACTCTTACTGGGAAGAATGAAACAAGGATTGACTGACATTCCTAGAAATGCTGGGGAATGCTGCAGAGCATTTCTGAGCCATAGTCATATCCTTCACCTCAAAAGGTGTGACACATCCTTGGAGTATCTACAAGAAACCCTCCAGACAGGGGATATCCCCGGACATCCCCAGTGCAGGAGCTTTACAAACTCATCACAGCATTCAAGAGGACCAAAGCAGCTGCCACAGATGTCAGGGTCAATCCTACCATGGGTAGGACTCCCACAACTGTTGTATTTTCACCATCTTCTCTCTTTTTGTGCATCACTCCCGGAGATGTTGTTTGAAGAAAACATAAAGCCATTTTATCTACCATAGAGCTGTGCTCCACTGAGCCTGCTGATGATGTTAATGACCCTGCTGGCTTCTTACTATTCCACTTCTTTATGCCCTACATGCAGCATTGCTATGGCAACATGTATCTGATGCTCTACAGCCTTCGTTTGGATATAGCATACCTTGTTTGTTTTCACTCTTCTTTCTGAAGCATAGCAAGTTCTTATAAGTCATTTTGGACGCCATTCCTGAAAGGATGTACACTATAAGCAGAAGACATTGAAAGAAGCACTGCATATCCACACTTCTCTATTTTTTCGCCAAAATAGGGCTTGACTTGTCTGTAGCTATATCATCTTGGTGAACCACCTGCTCCTCATTGGAATATCTCTCTGATACACAAGTCCAGTCAGTCTGTCACTGAACAAAGCATGTAAACTCTGCACCAAGAACTGTCTACACACCATGTCTTGCAACATTACAAAAAAGGTTTTTCTTTCCCTGCACACATGCATGCTCATAAAGCCCATAATCATGAGTGAAATAAATGCCCTCTTCTAAGTTTTAATTTGTGCATTCAGAAGAAATGTTACTCAAATTAATAAGAGTGAATTAACTCCAAGTTAAGGTCACTGTTTCTGATTTTTTTCACTAGTGTTTTTAGAGTACTGTCTGATAACTGGATATTGATTTCAATGCCCTACAAATTGACCCATCCAGTGGTCTTGCCTCTTTCTTGATTCTCCTCCATTAAGGCATTGATGATGATAGTTTTAATTATTTTGGAACACTCCTATTTCAGAAGGAAGAAGAATCCTAATCTTTACTGAGCCCTTTTTTCACCGCAGACCAAATCAAAAGGATATAATTACTTCCATGCTGACCAACACCATAATGGATTTTACTTTAGTTCCTACCATGAAACACTTCACTGTAATTAACAGCCCAGAAACCGATGGTATAAAGAACGTGATTCATTGCTGTACAATCAGATCACTATTTTATATATCTGTCCCCACTTAACCTCATGGCGGTACCATAATCTCAAGATGAGCACAAATTCCTTAATGCAGATGGGCTGACCAGCAGTGATGCTGAAGATCTCCAAAAAGTCAGGTGGAAGCTGCTTCATGCTTCAGGTGCTGTTACATGCACCCAGACCCACACAACCATAGCAAGTTTGCATATCCTCTTATTTCGCCAGTGTTTTCACCAGTCAGAGCAAGACAGAGAAGGCATGATCTTACTACGTTAAGAAAGCCCTAGGAGTTGTTGCAAGTGAAGATGAATTTGGTCCCCACATGGTAAGGGCATTATTAACGCACAGTAGGATTCCCTGCCTTTCCCTTACATGACACTGGACCCTAGTACTGAACAGGACTGAGGCTGAAATATGAAAGGATATTACCAAATAACGTCTTGAAAGTCTCAGTTCCCTAACATCTGTCATCTATTCTGAACTGCTACAGCTACACTGTGTTTTTCCTATTTTCTTTCCGTTTTATGATTATGTCCTCAAACACCTCCACTGTTTTGCCTCTGAATGCTAGCTATAATGCGTGTCTGCCACCACTTTGAGACACTTATTTAGAATTAGAGAACTGTGGGGCATCAAGGGACAAATAATCATTTGGCTCACTCCCTGTACTGAAGAGGAATAAATATCCTAGATACTGTTTTTTTCCCTTACTTTGATGGTATTCTAAACCAAAAGAGACAAAACTGAGGAACCCCAGAATATGCATGGTTTTCAAGGCTCTTCGCTGTTTACAAACCTGACCATTCTGGGTGAGGACCCTGACCATTTCCCTGCCAGGGTAGCTATTCCCACCTGACCCTCCTGGGTGCACACCACGTCAGTTAAGCCCCTTTTGAGTGCATAGCATTCGTACCAATTAGGCCTTAACGTTAACAGACTTTTGGCCAGAAAAAGGTAGCAAGGTCAAAAAATTAAGCCCATTAAGAGAATCAGAAGGATGTGTATATGAAAGTGAGCAAAACTGGAGAGCAAGAGCTACAGATCACCTGGGAAACAAGCAGACCAAAGGGGGACACTCTGTAGTGCACACGGGAAGTCCAAGAACAGCTGCGACTGTCCTAAGTTTTCCTACTGGACTCCCAAGAACGAAGATTATTTTGACAGTCCTTAAGTACTGCGAAGAAACAGACCATAAATAGTTTTTCCCTACTTACCACCACTTCAATTCCACAACTCAAGTTATCTAAGCCAGGGCAATGCACCTCTTCCAGCCCTGGTAAGCAGCTCCTTCAGACACCGTAAAGGCCATCACCCAGTATAGGTTTTCCTACAAGTAAATTGAGCACTTACCCAAATTCCCTAGAGAGGAGGGCCATCAGATCAAGTCACAGTAAGAGGCACTTCTTTCCCCAGCTGTTTGTGTTTCTGAAAGCACTCTACGCACTTACATGCTGAAAACAAAACGTATGACCTGTACAGACATAGCAGGATCAGGCATACAGGTCTCACAGTTACCCCATATTAGCCATGCCAATTCCTACAGACTTGTATAGACATAAGGCTACCTTTTTAGCTGCAGCACTAAGAAACAAAATGTGTTAATTCCCCTAAATTTTTGTTCCTTACCTCACTTTTCACAAACTAATTATTTTAAATTATGTTATCGATATAAATACATTAAAACTCCAACTTCCATTACAGATCCTATTCTTGCAGCATATTTATAATTTAAATAATATAAATCCCTGAAATCAGGTTCACTATAATCCCTCTGACAAGACTAATCTGGAGCAGCAGAGAACAGAGTGTTGTAATAGGGATATGAAGTCGTTAGGCAGCAGAGGGACCTTTGCAGTGCAAGGTAATTGCAATGTTTATGAAAGCCATCCTGCTGCAGAGAGGTGGATGGCTCAGGGCAGCTGCCAGGAACATGCAATTAAATGCACATTGTTAATCTTACTTCAATATGCTGGGGGCAGCAGGCTTTGTATATTGTTCACACAGACACACACACCTTTAGCACACCTGTACTCTAAACAGAGCAGGATATGACAATAATGGCCCACATGTCTGGAAAACACTCATGTATGTTTTTAATCACAAGTGCATAAGAAGCCCCTATGTAACAGATAGGGCTCGCCTCAGTATGTATGGGTCACAGGGCTGGAAGTCAGAAAACCTAAGTTCTGAGTCTGCCTTTGCCATATTACATCTATCTCCCTGATCTTTAAAACAGCGATAATATTGCTCAGACAGAGATCATGTAGTTCACAGCAGATAGCTTTAGGCATCAACACAGTCACTAGTCTCCATAGGTTCCCCAGACACTCGGAAGAAAGCCAGACCCTCCAGAGAATAATTCAAAGGAAGAGCCTGACTTGTAATTCCCCCTTCAAGGTCCCTTTCTTGCAACTACCAAGAGCTCAGGGGACCAGCATCCTGGTGCAAGTTACCTAGCAAGGTGTCACAACTCAGGCAGTGCAAATATCCTCTGGTGAAACCAACTTCCTTTCTCACCTGTAGATGACAGATGCTACTCAAAAAAAAAAAGAAAACACAAAAAAAACCCAAACAGAAACAAACAAAACGAGGTTATTAACAATATTTATGCTCTATCTGGAGTTACGGATGCACTCAAGTACCTGCCAAACTCACCAGCAGCAGTATCTTTGAGCAATGCATTTCTTTCTTTGCAAACAGCAGGCTGCTTTTTGACACACAATGCATTAGTTAGCAACATGTTACCTGGGAAATGAGCAAGGGCTTTTCTGTAATTACCAGTGCTGAAGCACAGATTACATTTGCTAGTTGGTTCAAACATGTGAAGCAACCCGAAAGAGTTCAGCACAACCCGAGACACACATTTTAACTTTTAAATTTTGCTACTATTTTCCAGTTGCAGTTGCCACATGCTACAGTCGCATATAGCATATCTATAGCAGACGAATGTAATTTTGACATTCCAAGACATCATTAACCGAGTCTGCAGACACACCTATGAGCACTTACATACAAGGGACAGAGCAGTTATTTCAAGTTCTTTGCTATTTTTCTGGAAAAAGTTAAAGATACTTGTTATGGACTGTCCAGCCTCTGATCTTCTGTCACACCAAGTCAATGCAATACTTGCATTTCTAAATGTCTATACTTGAATTGGATTACTTATCTAGGATTAAATAGTTTTTATATTTTTGTCCAAGTTTGCTTAATTGTCCCTTGCCTAAGCTTGTTGCATTAACATCTTGCAAAATGTTGTGTCTAACCTGCTTATTGGGGGCAGGGGGAAGGAAGACACAGGACAATACATGACTAAAAACAAACAAAAAACTTTCTGTATCCAACAGCAAAGATGTTTACCAGAGAAAACCCAATTTCAGACCAGTTTAAAACTGAAGCAAGGTTTACAAATTCACACTGGAATTTTACTTCCAGACTGGAAATAGAAATAAGCATCAAACAGACTAAAAAAATTTCCTCGCAGTGGGAAACGTTCTGTTGCTGGCTCTTTTTGTTCTGGGAAAGTGTTACAAAGCTGTTAGACAGCAAAGAACAGAAAGTTCATCAGGGCTAGTCTCTGGAGGACCAGGCTTTGTAGGGACAGCCAAGCTTACAGCAAGGTTCAAGAAAAATGCTGTTATGTAGTCACAGTATTTTGTTCACAATGAAAAAAAATGCTAAAGAAAATGCAACTACTAAAAGCGTTCTGATTAAGTGAATGGATGGCCCCAGACAGGTTTGCATTATAAACATTAATTGCACATTAGCTCAACTAATTAAAAAATAAATACTGTACACGGCAGGAGGCTCCTTCTTAAAGAAACTTCTGCCTTGGGAAATGAGCCAGTTCTTTTAAAAAAAAAAAAAACAAACACAACAACAGAAACACAACCCCTGTAGTATCAGTGAAATGCCTGTTTCAGCAAGGGAGACTGAAAACACCATCGAGCAGATATTACTGCTGTGCCAACTGTGCAAAGTCAAAGCGGCAGCGAACACCAGGAAACACTTAATGAAAGGATCTCTTCATTCCCTCTTAACTGCCCAGCCCAACTAAAACCCTTAGATACCATTAGTGAAACAACATGAAAGCACAAAATAATTCACTTCTGGAACTTGGCAGAGGGTTGAAGCATAGGCTTTGGGGAGACGGCAGTGGGGAGAACGTTGCTTTTTTCCAGGCATCTGCACTGCAGAAGCACTGGGAAGCTCTGGGGCAAAACCACAACCTTGTGCAAATGCCTCAGGTAGTCACAACCACTCTAGTGCCAAAACTGCAAGGAGCTGCCTCAGAGTCACAGTGTAGCCAAACTTTCTTTCAGTTTTCCGCCAGATCCACAGTGCTGCCAGCCTTAACATACCTCCCCAACAGGGCCCAGCCCTATCACTGCAGTTTTACCAGCATGCTCAGAACTTGCCTGGGGCCTTCTGCAGCATGCTTCATTGCAGGAGGGTATTGCTATGCCCTTCTAGCTCCCTTTTAAGTGGTTTCTAAGGAACAGAGCAAGAATGGGAGATACTCAGGCTCTCACAGCTCAGTCGAGGACAAGATGGAAGGATTGTAATGACCTAGTCTGACTTTGGGAGATGGTTGTGGTGGTGATAAGCACTGTGAGGCTGAAAGATGCAATAAAAAATAAAAAAACAAAAAAAAAAACAAAACAAAACAAAAAAACCCCACCACACTCCCTGCAGCACCTTACCAGAGTGAAGCTTACCTGGCAGGAGCCAGGGTAGCACTCAGACTGCCTGAATCCCAGTCCAGTGCTCAAGAGACAGGGTAATTTTGCATCTAACAAGCATTACTAATGGGATTTGCAGTTGCTAACAGATATATCTTCTTAAGAAACATGCATGTGTAAGAATGTCAGATTAAAGATATTTTCAGACATGAATGTTAGCTTTCTGTACCTATGTACCCACAAAGCGTTTGCTTTCTCAAGTAGAGAAGCACACTTTCACCAGTAGAACCCTAAGTTAATGCAATACTATATAAAAAAGATGCACATCAATTTGTGTGAAAAGAGTTGCACTGATATATCTGGGTTCACATCCAAGTTCTGCCATAGACTAGCTACATAAGCCCAAGCAAGGCAGCTCCTTTCTCTACTTCTCAGATCTGGGAAAAGTCATTTTTCTTGTGTCTTTTATCTGTTCTCCATTTAGCTCTTTGGGGAAGCCGCTTTTGCAATCAGCCTTCATACAACACTGAACACATAAAAGATCCAGTCTTGGTTTAAACAATACTGCAATATAAATAATAAACAATCATCATTAAGTCATTAATTCACTTAATCATCTCTTTTTCTCTCTCTGTGCAAACACACTTTCTAAGTTGGAAGGGGTTTCTTTCAGCAGGGAGGTAAATTTATGCTGTCCTGGAAATGGAAAGATCATGTGCCAGTGCATTCATAATATTGAACAACAATAATAATAAATGACAATTTGATAAATTTCTTGACAAGCACCACAAATCTTCCCTGCAAGTCATGCTACATCTTAATAGCCAGTTCTGTTCGGAGGACTTGGAGCAGTAACAGAGCTAGCTTACATGCCATTTAGGTTTCACTGGTAATCAAACACTGCAACCTAAACACACTAATTGCAGTATCATTTCCATTGTGTATGTTATCAAATATGCAAGAATCTCCTATCCTTGGGGATAGCTGTTGTGGACAGGGCACCTTGTAACACTGCAATTGCATGCAGTGGCAGCTATTAGAGGTATTGCATCTTGTGGTGAAGAGGAATCCAAGTATTCGGACTGAGAAAGGGTTTCTCAGGTCATATTGGCTGCTAATGTTTCATTTTATTGTAGTTTGAGAGGATTAGGGAAATCACATCCCCCATCAGAGACTTTATTTGTGGCAGGTCAGAATGTTATATTTACTTTGCACTAACCCTGAGGGAACATTTAAGAGCACTGGTAGGGAACAAATGCATCCCCAGAAAGCCCAGGGTTTGTCCTCATTGCCTGGTTGAGCCACACAAAGCAACTCCACCACAGGCAGTCTTGGGAACTAGCACTCAGCTCGACTGGTAGAGCAATATATCCCAATAAGAAACAAGTAATCAGGAGAAAAAGGCAGCCATGCTTAGCACTGCAACTGCTGTAGATTCATAAATCCACCACAGAGTGTGCTCCTGAGATAGCTGAACGCACATGGGGGCTCAGATACAGGCAGCTAGTGCCAGGCTAACAGCACAGTCCGTAGAAACAGAGGCAGAAGATTTTCTTAACCTAGCTCACTAATTTATACATCACTTATGAAGATACAAGCTTTCATTCTACTCTGCTCTAGGGCTGGTGTAACTATCACCTCGTTATCCTTGTTACATCTCCAATACAGCTACAGGTAAGCAACATAAACAGCGTCATGAAGTTCAGCTTCCCTTCCCTTCCCAGCTCTTAAACACAGGCTCAGAGTTGTATTCCTGGCATAATTTCTCCCTTCTTCGGTTTGTCTCCATGTCACTGCACTTAAAGAAATACCCTTTTATATCTTGCTATTTCCTTTTTGTTCAAAGCCAAGCTCTGCAAATTCCCTGCTGTTGTCCGCAGTCACATGGACACATGCACACACACAAAAAGTGTGGTTTAAATCACATAATGAGAGAACAGAAAATGGCCGCAACCTGCCCACCCAGCCCAGCTCCCATACACATGGAAGTCAGAGGAATTTATTGTTTCTTACACCACCCTCTCCCTATCCCTGCTGCAGCAGCTGCCCTGGCAGAGGCAAGTATGGTATCATCCAGACTCACAAAGCGTCTTCTCAGTGTCCCAGTGGTATAAGACAGAGCGAATGCTCTGAGGAGCAGCTCTAGATGTCCCACGTTCAATAGAGAGCTTTGAAATAAAAGCTTTCACGATTCATGGGTACTGTAACACAGTGGGAATTAAAGACCTTCTGCATTCAGTAGACTCTTAAAGCAGTCTCTGTGCAGAGGAAGGAATGAAGCCAGAACGCCACAGTGTTTCTAGTATCTGTTTTGAACTTTCAGCTGGTTTAGCTAAATATCTGAGCTCTAGTGACCCAATGACATATTGGCTTTATGCTAGGCATGGGAGACATGGCAGATGGGGCAGCAGAGCAACTTTCTTCCAAGCAGAAGCCAGTCTTTGTTAGTTGTTATTTTTCTATTCCAGTTCCATCCTTAACAAATTCAAAGAAACTTGCATCTCAAGTGAATTCCTATAATTAGATTTCAAGAACTGGTTGGTACTTAGGTTTCATTTACCAGTATTTTAAAGCACAGAGATGTTTATCAGCATTATCTGTGTTACTGCTTTAGGGGGAGACTTTTAATAAGTTTTGAATAGGAAGAAAGTCCACAAAGGGGTAAGGGTGGTAGATATGGTAACAAAACACTGTGTCTTAGCTTATTGCATCTGGGTGCACGAGTTGAAGGCAGAGGCACTCTCTGCCATGGCTTTTTCTGCAGCTAGAGGTGGATATCTGGAAGGCTAACAAGCTGCAGACTGGAAGTGCTTAAGTTCACAACCATAGGGAAGGGAAAGGCTAAACTGTGGGAGAACACAGTAAGTAATTCTTCACCAGACTGGATCAGCTATTTGCACCCATATCCTGCACCTTTCCCTAGGTTCCTCCCAGCCTCCTGTTCTGCCTTTCTGCTGTCAACTCTTCACTCTGCCACCAGCAGCTTATTTTCCTGAGAAACTGCAGAAGCAGCTAGTGGGGTATAAACAAATTCCCCCATATGCATCACATCTTTCTCCAGCTCTACCCACTTGATTTGTTTAGATTCTGAGAAGAGCAGACAATGCAAACGGCTGTGGGAAGAAAACTAATTTGTCCCATGGCATATCTGCCCATGGAACTTGGGAGGAGAAAACAAAAAAGTGAAGAGACAAGGGAAGAAATGTCCTGCTTCCTCATTCCTGCACACATTTCCAGATGGCTAACTCACTGTTTCCTCTGCTGCAGTCCACCATGTGCTTGAATTTATTCCTTTTGCTCCCATCAGTTTATTCCGCATTTGTGCCCAGTTTGCTCAGGTCCCACCCAATGCTCCCAGGAGATTTCAGAGCCCAAGCTCAGACTGCATGGGTTTAAGATGACTCTTGTAAGACATTGAGGATTACCCCCTCCCACTCTTCTGGAGCAAGAAGCAAAACAAGTGCATGACTGAATCAAAAGCAAAGCAAAATTGAATAGGGACCTGAAACTATGGCCCACTTGCAGCTAACTGGGGCAGCCGGTGCTAAGATAGTAATACTCCTCCCTAGCCCTCCATTCATGCCGTTCTCTGTCAAGGGAAAAAGAGGGCTGTTTCGTATTTAATGTCAGCTATTTAAAAATTATTACCATCCATAAAAGTGCACTTCCCAAAGACAAATAATGCTAACATTGCTGAAAGAGCATTAATTCCATAAAATGATCAGAAGTGAGTGCTTAATTATTTCCTGAGAAAAAATATGGTAATACCACAGATTTTAATTACATAAGATAATGTTTAAGAATAAAAGCCTTCATGTCAATTGTAGGTCTTCCTTCTTTCACAGCCTAATCCGTATTCCTAAGTCAGTTTGTTGCAGCTTCTCATAAATCCTTTTTGAAATTTAATGCAAACTACACTTTTTTTATTAAGCATTTTGATTCCAATGTGGGTTCTGTATTCTCCAAGGCAAGCATATGCATGAACTGTATTGTGCGTCTCCTGGGTGCTTGTAATAATTACTTTAACACACACTAAAGTGATAACCATAGCAATAATTCTAGTCTATGATTTGACCTCGTTACTATTTTCCTATGCAAATCTTCATGTTACTGTGTATGTTGATGCTGAGTTTGCTTCTTTTGCATAAACATGGTAATTGTCAAGAAGTATGTTTTAAAGTGTAGAGAAGCCTAATTATTGGGGGGATAGGGGAAATGTGTTTGAAAATAAGCATACATTAGTGTGCCTTCTTGATCCATGCAGAAATCCTGCAGAATTCAGTCTGCATCTAATCACAAAAAGAATTGGTCAGAGATGCACACAGTTGTTGACTACAGTGTCTTCCAGATAAGCAGAAGTACTACTCCACAAAGAAAAACACAGCCTATGTAAGTTAATTTCTCCATTCTTAGAGCAACTTAATTAAAAATCTCCAAGTATCTAAAGAACAAGAATCTCATTGTTTCAGGCTCAGCATAGGAATTCATCAGGGATGGCCAAATAGTATACAAAGGAGACAAGATCCAGTTCACAGGGTAGCTTTATCCGATTTCGGGAAAGCATCAGCAGGCAGGAGGTCAAGAATATTTGGTTTGGGGGGCAGAGGTGGGGAGGTGCTTGTGTGTTTTGGGAAAGGCACACAGAGATTTTCTTAGGTTTAACACAGTATCATGCAAATGTAATTAAGTCTAGATTTAAACACATGATAAAATAAAAGTGGTCTTAGAGTAAAGACAGGTCAGGTCAGCCCCTTTCCAAGTAATTAAGAAAAAGACGTTTCCCCCCCACTCCCAGGAAAGGGTACCAAATCACAGTACAAATCAGTACGAGCAGCTCCTTGAACACCAGTATATAAAGTACAAAGGGGAAAAAAAAGAGTCCAATCTGTGATTTATGCAGAAAGAACTCATGCTGCCACAGTTAAATTGTCCTTGCAATTGCTAAGAAACTATGGATGACAAATCTTAACTCAGAAAAGATGCATTCAACACAGATAATTCTATATTAGAGCTCATCTGTGTGATAAGGAGTAAATTGATCACAATAAAAAGGTATTATCCAAAGAAGTGATCATGACTTGATTGTATTTTTCAAGTGTAAAGAGAAGACTTTTTACTTTGCCAAAACTACTAATATACATGCTCGCTGCTTAAAAAGGATCGATTTCATGAAGCTGGGGGAGGAGGGCAGGATGTAGAAGAACCAAACCAGTTGGGAGAAAGAATTTTAGAAGAAAAATGTTACAATAATTGGGAAAAGCTTAAGAACATTTTTCTAGATGTCCAGAAAAAACACAGTCTGTGTCAAAGCAAGCTGTAGCTGCTAAAAAAAAAGGTTGGCTTAAGGGGAAGCGGAAACAGGTATAAAACATACATATAAAAAATGCAAGAAAGGCAAAGTTCTTATTTTTAATAGATATTGCCAAAAAAGTACAGGAAAACAATAGATTTCTCCTTCTGTTCAGCTGTGTTAAAAAAAGGCCAAGAGAAGGAAATTTTTAGATATAACAGGAATAAAAAGGAACTATATTGTGATACTCTTCATACACAGATTGAAGCGTCAAATGGTCAAAAATAACACGGAAAAGGAAAAAGTTTTCAGTAAATACATTGTATGTGAAGAAATGTTGGACAATACAGTCATATCTGATGATGATGGTGAATACTCTATTTCAACTGCAGACAAGAAAAGCTTTAAGCAAAAGCTAGTATACTGGAAAAAGGCATTTTAAGATCAGCAAACCTAAAAATACACCAGCAAACAAGAGTTTTAAAATAGGCGGTCAAAATTTAGGAGAGAACCTCTTGTACAGACTATTCAGTAAATCTTTAGAGCACCACAGCACTTCTAGACGGCTGATGAAGACTAAAGCTGCCCTAATATTTAAAATTTAGCATCAGGGAGGCTGGATCCCAGGCACATCAGCCTGCCGGTACCACAAAGGATAAAGGGAGCAGTATCAGGAATAGCTTAAAAAAGATTTCAGCAATAACAGCATAATTAATGCATGCAGGTTTATGGAAAACGGAGCTCAAAATAACCGCCATTCTGGTTAGCTGATGAAGACAACAGTGTTTATAGAGCATGCACAGTTTGCTGTACAGCTTTCATGTTATGTGAAGTTTTGATTAAAATACTAGAAAAATATGTCAGCATGGCTCATGTCAAACAGTTAAAAACTCAGCTACTTAGTAGACCTGAAACTAAGCAGAAAACTACCTTCAAATTTTTACTTTTCTTATGGTACCATCCAATAGCTGTTTTTTCCTCTGCTATTTAATATTTTTATCAGTCACATTAACGAAGACTTTGTCTCTAAAGGTTATTAGGAATGATTTTTTACAAAAAAATAAAAGTAGTAAAAGGAAAAGAAGGAATTCCATATAGGGAGCTTTCTGTACTGCCTGGTAAACGGAGCACAAACAACACACTGTTTCAATAAGAACATGTTTAAGTTTGCACAAACAGTAAGAAGAAACAAAAGTCTGCACTGACAGAGGAAGGAGTCACTTCTAGAAGGATGTGACCTGTAGAGGTTATGGTGCAATATCAACCCCTGGGTGCAATGTTGCCCAAAGAAACCTGATGTTTTCTTTGGAGGTAAAAACACAAGACCAGGGAAGAATAAAGAAGTTATGTCACTTCTGTGTGAATACTTTTTCTGGTTTTCATATCCATAGATCAAGAAACATGCGTCTGGGAAAATTCAAAGGAGAGCTATCAAATTTTAAAAGGTAAGAATCATGAGCTTAACAGAAAATAAGCAAAAAAAAAAAAAGCAAAAAAGGAAACTCAGTGAGCCCTAAAAATATGTTCTTGTATTGTTATTTATCAATATGCTTGCTGGGTGTGTTATCAAAAATGGGATGAGGCTACATATACATACTGGATCCAAACAAAGTAGCAAAAAAGCTTTAAGACATAATTAAGTGAAGATCTGTTCTGCCATTCATTACGTGCACAAGCATAGTATTGTTGCAACTGCTAGCATTAACAGAAGTCACGTACACATTCATTGCCATATGCTTACAGGTGTAAGCCACTTTATGAGTTTTTTCTGTCTACAGGAATGCTGGATAAGAAAGGAAGACTAATAGTGACCACTCTTCACTACTACAGTATTACAGGGATCTTTGAATTGGCGCCTTCATACACATAGAGCACATTAAATCACTGTAGTGACATGATAATGCTTGAAGGAAATAAAAACATGAGTACTTCCAACATTAAATATATATATATCTCCTGAATTTGATGATATTCAGTGTTTTCTAAGAAAGTTCAGTGCTGGGATTTTTTTTTTTTTTTTTTTTTTTTTTTTAAAATTAAATGTACCCATTTATGCATAGCATACTGCACTTATTGC
>JAVKLA010000061.1:12208434-12224862 GCA_034782735.1 Sagittarius serpentarius | reverse complement strand
CTGAATTTGATGATATTCAGTTTTTTATAATAAATTTTAGTTCTTTGTTTTTTTTTTTTTTTTTTTTTTTTTTACAATGAAATGTTCCCATTTATGCATAGCATCCTGCACTTATTGCCAAGATAACACCTAACCTACGATATGAGGATCAAATTCCCATTTAGAATGATCTACTTTAACAGCAGGTATAAAGCAGTCTTTCACAACTCATTTGCTAAGGAAAACCTTCATAAGGTCAAACGCTTTCTATAGTGATTTGCACCATCATAAAACTGAGCTGCACCAGAGATCACAAGTGAAAACAAAACAACCCCCTCCCGTTAAATCACTAATTAAATGCATTGCTAAGAATAAAGCTTTCTTCTTTGATTTGTGAGTGTTAAGAATCACCAGGAACAATAGCAGGTATCTGTCATTGTTGGAAAAAGGGTTCTTTGAAAGTTTACATTACCAAGGAAAGACTTTCTAGACATATAAGTAGGATAAATTGATTTTCTAGGAGACATCTTGCTATTGGCCCATTGTTGATTCTCCATCAGAGATGTGTTATGAAATCAAAAGTCTTCACATCATCTAAACAGAGTTTATTTCCTCTCTAATTCAGCAAATATTCATATATTCCTAGTACACCCAACTGTCTAATTTGGCAAGGTTTGTCTGTTCCTGCTCTCAAAAATAGTCATGAGGGAGCACCAGACTAACACACAAGAGAACATACTTCTGTCCTCCATATCATGGGATACCTTGAACAACATCCCCCCTTTTTCTTTATAATTCTCCATCTAAAAAATGGCTTTATGAACAAGTGCTGTGACACCTTCCAATGAGAAGGCACGAGCACAGTAAATAGTGGGGACCCAGGCAGAAAGTTATTAGCCTTTCTCAGCTTCTTTCTCTAGTTACCACTGAGTTTCCCAGACTTCCTTTTATATATGAACTGGATAAATGCATGAATAGAGGATCTGAGCTTTTCTTGCTTGCTTATCAAAGACTGTTTTTTGAAATTAGCCCTTTTCATACTGAAGGGTTTTGGAGAACCTCATGACCCGACAAGCCACTGTCATGGTGACTTCAGAGCAAGAGGCCAACTGGTGATTTCCAAGCCTGTACAGGTCTAGTTGACTCAGAGCCCATGTTTGGTGTATGGGCAAGTAATAGCTTTCTTACATTGTTTGCACAACACAATAAAATCCTGAGTACATCAGGAACTGGGAAGCAGTAATTGAGAAACTACTCTCATACAGCCATTTTTCCTGCCTGCATCTATAATTTAAAAGCTAGATATTTGATGTGGTCTGCAGTCTACAACTACTATTGTTGTGGAACTAGAAGCTTCATTTATGATACCTTCTTATTCACAGTTGCAAACTGCACGTGCACAGTAGGCTCCCCATTCTTTTCATGGCATAGTGCAGTTTGAATAGTAGTATAAAGTATGAGATAACAGTTAAGATACAATTAATCTGCCTTTATTCTATTGACATAGTCTATAAAGTTTATTTTCTCACCATTATAGTTTTATTGGTCAAGGCATGCTCTCTTAATATGAGACACCTTTACATAGGATGTTTTGGTCCATTTTACTCTTCACGTTTTAGGTGCCAAAGATTTGGGTCCACTGAGTTTTGAGCATTAGTTTCTTTTGGACTATATGCATAATAGCTTATTTCATCAGCATACATTCCACTCTTGTCTGACTCTAGCTCATATTGAAAGTCAGGTTGTCTTGTCTCTGGTGACCACAGAAGTGCCTCTTTTGAGTAGATGATTAACTGGTGTTTAAGCAGACAATTAAATATGAATGTAGCTCTTACAAACATGAACTTCATCCACCAGGGCCCAAGTAAAACTGATATTTGGATCTTCAAATATGACAGAGCAGCTATTCCCAGAAACCCTTGCTTTAAACAGTAACACTTTCAAAAATTATACCATAGAAACAAACCACCTTTGATCACAGCACAGACTTGTTGGCACTTCTGAGGAATAAACACAAAACCAACCCAAAATTAAAGAAGATCATGCCAATAGATTCAATTTCATTAATTTAGAACTGTACCAATTTTCTGAGGATTTGATCAATACCTGGGATTGCATCAACTAAGAACTCATCTTCTCAAATAAACTCACGCAACTCCCCAGGTGGAGTTAACTCAGTTTTGCAGCTAAAACGGTATCCAGAAAATCTGACACTAATGGAAATATTCCACCATTCACTGGAGACCCTCACCTCCCCTCCTCTCAAAGCTACCATTTTTCCATCATTGCTAAATACTACCTGTCAAGAAAGAGTTGCTTTTGATTGAGATGCGGAGGCATCAATAAAATAATTGCTGATGTCAGATAGCATTCTTTGCTTAGTGTTCATTCCTCTGTATGACTTAATTAACAATGCCTTCACATCAGAATAAATCAGCTCTTTTTTTATTTACCTGATGTCTTCAGACAATCTCATGACTGTGACTGAAGGGGTGTTTCTTTATTATTTCTTCCGAGCATTAAGCATGTGAGAGGCATGGACTTAGTTTGAGACCGAGACCCCAAAATCCCTGCTGATATAATAAAGGACTGGAGAGGCAGATAGTTTTTGAGCCAGTCTGAATTTATGGAGGCTTTGAGATATGGTTTATGTGACAAAGGAATTAGAAAGAAACTTATTAGAAGTGCCACAGCACTAAGACAATAAAACCTAGCAAATTAGATGATATAGTAACATTAGGGGCATACAAAGAAGAGTCAAGACTAACATATGAACCATCTCTTTAGGATAAATTGCTGCACTACTTTGAACTGAATGGACAATAAAATATGTACTTTTAAAATTACACTTAGAAGAACTGAATAAAGCTTCCCTCCAGCATAACTTCCACTTACAGCAGCTGAGGATGCCTGCAGTAGAAAGCAGAGCAAAAAAAGAAGCCACGCTGCTGCGTTCATTTGTGTTCCCACCAGAATGAGAGCAGCAGATTTTCCTCTGCAAAGCACTTCAGCAGTCAGACAATAATCTCACTTATACCTGTGCAAACTCAAAAGTTATTCATCTGATGCTAACAAAATCATTCCAGGTTTGTACTCCAGTATGAAAGATCGATTGCTGGGACTATGCTACTTTCAACAAGCAAAACCAGCAAATAGCTGATACTCCAAAGCAGACCATTTTCCCAATCTCCTTACACATAGCGTAAACACAAGCTAGGAAAGTTACTGTGAAATTTGCTACTCAATTTCTCACTTCAAAATGCAGCTTAAACCAGTGGCTCTAGAGAATAGAACAGATAATCAAAACACAACTAATTGCTTAAGCAGAGCATTTCACAAGGTACGACAGAATGAAATCTGTGTGACAATAAAAGACCCAGGTAGGAGCTGTTACAGGACACAGACATTATTCCTTAGGCCCAAGCCAGACAGTATTAGTAATGAGACACAGCAGGATTTGTTATTATATACAAGAAAATGGAAGTGGTGTCATCGTTTCTCAACGGTAAGTAAAGTATATGGGAGCAGAAAGACAAGTTTCATATTAAATTCAATGTTAAGCAGTATCAGGACTGCACAAACGTCACCTGAACAGTTGATTAGTAAAAGCTACATTTGAAAAACAAGTATTATGTTTCTGAAGGACAAAAAAGCCCTTGTCTTATCCATACTTTCATCTTCACATTGAAAAGGATCAAGGTTTAAGCCACAGAGAGTGTACAGACATCTTACCAATAAGCCTGAGTTCAAGGATCTCCGCGCAGCTTCAAAACACAGAGAATCATCCTTACCTACTCCTTTCATGCCCCTCAGAAGCAGAGACTGCTCAGAAAACCTTGCTCCTCCCTGACAAGCTGTTAACTAGATAGTTGAGAAGTTGCCCATGTTTTTCCTGTTTGTGCCATGCCTGTCACTGATTCAGAGGACTGAAAAATCAGCTCTCTCATGACCCATTTCATTTCGTCCATTTGCCATAGAAATCCGAGAGTCTAGAGTAAACACAGAGAAGGTGAGATTTTTCTCATCTACCAAATCTTCTTATAATATTGCTCTCTAAATAAACTAGAGGAGATCCTCCTTTTTTGATGCTCCAGTTCAAATCCAGGAATGAAATCCTGTGGCCCCATAGAAGTGGCTAGGGAGAATTTTTATTGGAGATGTGCTAATATCCAAGCAACTCCGTCCTCCTAAAAATATCAGATAGGAGAGTTGTTAGCCTAATTTGGGTCTGTGACTAACATGCTTGTTATAGTCACTTCTCTCATGCTTCATAGGCTTCCAAGTCTATACATCATATAGGGCAACAGTAAAGTCTAAATAACTTTCTACAGGTTCATTTATCTTCTTTAGAAAACCTAGACACTTGGCTGCACCACGTCAGTGTTCATTTTATTTAAAAAAGAAAAAAAAGAAAGTGCTGCGGTTTATTCCTTATGGTAATGTTCAACGGTGACAAAATGAACTTAAGTGTTTATAACAGCTCTATTGTGACAGGTACACTGCAAGCCTCTTCCTTTTGTTTTGAGGGCTGCACTCCACTCACATTTGTCAGGAAAACCTCTGATGCAATGACACCCTCATCCATTTTATAACAGGTAATATTGGCCACTGAGGCATTCGTGCTGGCTTTTGGTGAAACTCCTGCAGCCTGCTTCTTATCTTACTGCAGCTGCAGGAATTCAGGAGAAACTTCCCAGGCATCAGTGAAACTGTATCAATCCAAGAGAAATCAAAATCAGAACTGTGGCCTCATCGTGCCACTTACAATTTATGCTATCCAACAGGCTCATTAAACATCAGTGAGTTTATGGCCTATTAAAGTTAATGAAAAATGCTTCAGATTTCCAACAGACTTTTGGTCTCAATTTACTGCTTCTCTGCAGAACAATTCCTTTATTCTGGTCAGAAGAGCTATGGCCTTTGACTTGGAAATCCCAGTCCTGGTCTATACAAGTTAACCTTCTAGGCAAGCCTGCCAAAGCCAATTAGGTTATGGCATCAAAGCACATTTTAAGCATAATTATTTAAGCAGATTATAGGTCTGCTACTTGCTACAACCAAAAGTTTTACTTTTGGAAGTAACATTAATTCAAGCCCCATACCCTCTTTTGCAGTTTTAAAGAAAGCCTGAGGGTAGTGCTTTTACTTATTATGACAGGCAGGGTTCTCAGCATCTGTTTAAACAAAACAGAATAAAGAGATTATCTGTTGCCATGCAACCAGTAAAAATGATACATTTTTAATAGCTAAGAGCAGAAAAAGCAGCTGCCATACAGGCTCAGAAATTTTCAAAAGAAAAAAAAGGGTTAATGTCTTAAGTTGAGTTAAACCACTTTTCATTAGAGGGGAGGGGAAAAAAATCTTTTATGACCATTATAATATAAACTCAGCGTGGCTGGCAAGAGCACTGCTTTCAGCAAATTCTCCCAGTAGGTACAAGAATTGCTGTTCTTAAACAAATAGGCTAGATATTCACTTCCCTGACCTTGCTGTGTTTGTTTCGCCTGTTTCTTTCCATATCATCAAAACACTTGGCCTTTCAATCTGTGGGGTGGAAACTGAAGTGCACTATAGGACAGTCCAGGCCATCTCCCGATCTTAACACCTGAAGGTCTTCCGAGAGTACCTAGATTTTCATATATGTTAGCTCACTCAGACATACCTAGCTAAGACAGAGAAAATCAGAAAAAGATCTGGAGCAGGATCAAAGGAATCTCTTGTTTCCTTTTCAGGAATTAATCTGATTATATAGCTTAGGCACAGTGTCTAGAAAACTCTTAAAGGAACAATTTTAAACAAGGTGACACACCTGATATAGATCATGCAACTCTACTGATGTCTGTAGAACAAAGCCAGTTCATAGCAAGGGGATTTGGGATGTTTGAATATAGGCCATGTTATACAGCACAGTTAATGGCTAAGATTTGCAAGACCACAAGACATAGTTAATGGGAAGGTTTAAAGCTAACATGGTCTCACATACCTAAACGCCTTTCAAAGCCTCAGTCATAGTTACCTATCTTAGGAGCTCAGTAGTGATAGCTGCCTGACCCCCCCCCCGCCCCCAAAACCAACAAAACATGCACACGAGAACAAAGAAAAAAAAATGTAAAAGTCTGTTTGAATATTAACCCATCTGAACAACCAGAACAAAAACTTGAAGTTAACCCATTTTTATAAGATGAAACTGTTCCCAGGAGAAGGAAAAAAAAGTGTTAAAGCCCTGGCTGCAAAAATTATTCTCCAGAGGATTTCAGCAGAGGTTTGAAGTGTTTGGAAAATTAAGCTGTTTAGGAAAGTACAAGACCTCATACTGATATTTTGCTACTATACATTATCTATAAGCGCTAAATTGCTGTCCCATCCAAGGCTGCTGCCAGTGACAAGGATCTGACCCCACCTCACACAATGTTCTTATGCTATATACATTTAAGCCATCTGGGGAATACTGCAAGGAAAAGAAGTTTCATCATCCTTCTGATTTCTGAAAGCAGCTACCCTCAAGGATTTCACAGATATATTTCTACCTTTTAATAAATAATTTTAGATGACAGTCTCAACCTTAGCAGTGTACAAGGTCACAGAACTAACCAGTAAGTGAACATCACTTCTGTTCTTCCAAAACCCTTCCAACCTGTAATCAGCAGATCTGGTTTTGCATTAAGAATTTGAAAATGAAGCTTCATAGTCTCTTCCTGGGTCTCAGTTGAAGTTGAATGGAGCTAGCAGGAGCTTTGTTTTAAGGTTATCTTCCTTTGGATCAAATCTATACTGGCTAGCTTTGAACATCCTTTCTCCAGATATCTAGCTTAGGTAGCATCACTTACAAAAAGCCCGAACACATTGCAAATCCTCCTTTTGTTTTTTATGATGCTAGCAAATGCTTATGTGGAGTTGAAGCCATATAGCTTTAATGCTAAGTCATCTTAGCATGTTTTTCCTCCAGTGCCATGAAAGTTTTGTTTAGAAGCAGTTAGCAACATAACAATCAAGGCTCATGTCTCTGCTGTTGTTTTCCTGTTGTTAACCATGTCCCTTAGTGTGGGAGTGACGGATCAAGACAACATGAAATAGACTCCTCCATGTGAAATAAAGACTGACATGGCACAAAACATTTAGGTCTCAATATGTAATGATATTAATTAAGCAAATGAGTAAGATCTGTTTCTTTTATCATTTGTATTGTATTAAAGAAGTCATCTGTTCTTATGAAGATTATTTATTTTTTCAGACTGGTACTCACCACCACCAAGCACATTTTGGCAGCTATGGAAATCATGATACAATTAGGAAATACTGAAGGAACAAATGATTTCTCATTAATACATAATGATCATCATTAATAGAAATGCTATTTAAAGTTAATTTAGAAGAATGGCTACATTAAGATAACTGTGTTGCTCCAATTAAAGGGCACAAACATTCTCCACTGAACCTACTCCGAGTTGTTAAGTTGTTCTCCACCCTTGGTGAAACTTCTGCAGAGTTGTGGTTTCAATTTTTCCCTCTCTTCACTCTGCAACTTACTGAATTTAGTAAAACTAAGAGAATGGCAGGGAATAAAGAGAAGCATCCTTGTGATGACTTGTTCTGTCATATTCATAGCTAGAAACGAAGTGAAAAAGAAATTAAACACACTTGAATATCTTGGAGGTTGGTCCAAACGCACAAAAAAACCAAACAAAAAAAGTCTTTGTCAGGAGGGTAATTCTTCCACATAAAATATGAATGAACAATATCTTTTACTGGTTCTAGCAGTTAGCTACCTTCTGACATGACAGACTTCACTGACTGCAGAGTAAAGGGCAATACTGACCAGCAACAGAACAGGAATAGGAAAAATAGAGTAGGAGCAGTAGGGTCTAGGCAATACTTAATGTACATTAAAGAAAAAAAAATTGAAAATTGTTTAAAGTTGACAGACAAGAAAAGTGTCACCTTCTAATTGTCAGTGATAGCTATAAATTGTAATAAGCAATTCACTATGCACAAGAACGTATAATCATAGCTTAGCTAAAATCCATAGGAATCTTGCTACCAGCAAAAACGGAGCCAGAAGACACTATCCATGGCTTTGGCCATGTGAACAGTGAGAATACTTCCCAAATCATAGAATCATTGACTTCCAAGGACACAATCTAAAGGCCATTGGATTTAGGGAAATCTTCCCATTTACTTCTGCATACTTCAGATCAGGCCCCAAAGGGAGCTTGCATTTATCCTATTTTGCAAAGACAGCTGAAAAAGACCTGCTTGGTGCAGATCGTTTCACTTACACTTCATCATACTGGCTGTACTAGTATACCCTCAAAAGCCACAAAACAGATATGTTTTCCATGTATATGGTGGTGTTTGGGGTTTGGGGTTTTTTGTTTGTTTTTTTTTTGTTTGGTTGGTTTTTATTATTATTTTTATTTAGGTACCGCTTCTCAAAAAATCCTCTTGAATATATTCAGAAGATTTTTCTATGCAATTTTGAACTTTCATGCAACTTCATAGAACTTGTTAAACATTCTTTAATTAATTTTAAGGGCACTTTTCTCATCAACAGACAAGCAATTAGTCCCCTCTAGAGACCAAAAGGAAAAAAAAAAACCAACCTAAAATCATTCTCTATTTGATCTTGGCACCTACTCACAGACATCAGGATCACTGTAATAGAGTCACATCGTTGTACCAGAGCAGAATTCAGCCCTGTGTTCGTATATTGATAAGACTTCAGGTTAAGCAGTCATTCAGGTGAAAATAGTGCAAATGTTTTACTTTGAACACCTGCCTCTTTGGAGGCTTTTCAATGCCTTCCTTCAGTTTATTAGTGGATAATTCCTGCCAGAGCTTGAAATGCTCTCTCCTGGCAGACTCTCAGCTTTCTGGCCTACACACCACTGACGTGCAGCACTGACTGAAGACCAATCAAGTTATGCACTGTGGTTTTAGAGGCTTGTGAATATAAATGAGCAAACTCTGCTTTAGAGCTGTGTGTACATTTCTGCTCTGCAAACTTGCTGCTCTGGAGGCACAAGGAGCCTGCAGCAAATACACCGGAGAATTTGGTGCTAAAATTAGTTTGCATTGTAACAAATCACTTTAGTCTTTTCTTGTGGAAAATTGCTGTATGCTTAGTATGTTTAGAGAATGGATTTTCAATCTTTTGATTTATGGACCCTAAAAAATGTTCCAGTGAGTGTGGAACATTCATGTCTGCAGATTCTGCACAGAAACTTGCATTTCCTGAACCCCTTAGAAGCAGCAGAGAAAACCCAGAAGGTCCATAGATCACAGGTCAAAAATTACTTGCTTAAAGCAAAAGATAAAGTAGTAACTTATCTCTGATCAGGTTTTTTCTCCTTTTTTCCACACTCAAGTTTTCACACTCACTCACCAGAGCTAATGGTACAGAAAACAGGACTCTATAAATTACTGAAAGTTCAGTGGCCTTCCAGACCAAACATTAAACAAAATATTCAGGTTTGCATGGCTCAAAAAAATTCCTCATTCAAATGAAAAATTTTAATGTAAACAAAGGGCTGACAAAGCATAACCAGCAGTGTCCTTCCTGTATCACCCAGTTGTCAGTAGCCAAAACATTAACATGGGAAGCAGATTGATATCCTTATTTTGCTGAGACCACCTGGACCTTGGCGCCAGAGAGGCAAGGATTCATCACAACACACTACCCCATCTCCCAGCTAAGCAGCCTAAGTGCCTAATTAGAAACTCACTGCCCTCTGCTTTCCAGCTCAGTGAATACTCAATTGCTTTATACAAAGGAGAATAGTATCATTTGAGAAAAGGGCTGTGTCAATGTCCCTCTCTCCTCTTCACTCTAGCTGTCCCACAGGATGATGTCTAAGACATCTACCTGCAGAAGGAAAGCCGCCTTCAAGCTGAGGAAAGGTATTTACCAGACTACTAGTGTTTAATGTCTGGTAAATGTTTTTTTTTTTCCCATTGTGATGTTTCTCTTCTGAATGGTTGCAACTTCAAGTCAATAAGTCCAATAATGTTGATCAGAAACTGCTGTTCAGCTTTATTTCCAGTTCTCTCTCATACAGCTCATTGAATGCCATTGCAAACTTTTTATTCCCCCATACATGTTTGTGTTTTAAGCGTCACATTTTCTGAAGTGATCTCAAACTCATCTGTATAAAGTGGTATGTGTGTAAAACAAGCTCATCTGTTATGCAAAACCAGGAGATTTATAAAAATAATTTTTATATCTCTCCTTTTCCCTTTCTAGATTGCTTGACCTTTGCTTTAAGAAATACTATTCCCCTGCCACAGATTAATCATTACAAAGTGCCAGAAATTCTCTATGTTGGTTACTATAGTTTGAGGTTAGCAAGAATTGCTCAACCAGCAATGCTGCCTGACCCCTTTTATGACTACTAAAATCTCATGCTGGAATACTGCAGAGGCAACCTATTTGACCAACAAACAAAGATTCAGGAAAATAATGCTGATCATGACAAGGCTTTGAAGCCAAAATCAGAAGTAATTAAGCACATACTTAATGCATATGCTTATATGTTTTTATTTAACTGTGATGTCTATTGAATACTTTTCAGCATTAAAAAAACAAACATGCAGTGTTGAGTAAATCATGTTTCTCCCCACTCATCCCCCACCCAAAAAGCATCCAGTCTCAATTTAAAGACTTCAAGGGATGATGAATCATTCACCATAGCTATATGATCTAATGCTTAAGTAACCCTCTCTGTTCAATTGTAGCTTCATTATTTGAATCTCTTTAGTTTAATTCCATCTTTATTACTTTGTGGTCCTAGTCTTGTCCTCCCCATATTCTGACTTGCTCTTGGCCTGTCTAAATTACATGCTATTACTTATTGCTCTCTAATAATGAGCAGATATTTTTCTGAAATATTTTCTAATAAAAACCTGTAGAAATTGATAACTTTTTAGAGACAAGAGTGAGAGAAAAGTGTTGCAGCTCTAGTTTTTCTGAAGCATACTAGCAACTGACACCAAGACCTTATTTGTAAGTAACACACGTGGCCTTGATCAGCAATAAGACTTACTGTACAGGCTCTCAGAACTCATTAACCAAATAAACAAACGTTTTAGTGCTTGGTTCCATGGGCTCTCAGACAGTAAGTAGTTGTTATAACCATGAAGTTGTCTCCATAATGGTATCTTTAGTGCGATTTAAAACTTCAGCTTCCAAATGTAGAATATCACTATAGTCAACTGCTTCAATATATGGCCCTGCTTGAACAGGAGGTTGGACCAGATGAGCTCTAGAGGTCCCTTCCAAACTCAACCATTCTGTAATTCTGTGCATACATACTCCTAATACGTAGCTAACAGGTACATTGCTAATAATCCTTTGCCCTGAAAATGGTCTATTAACACTTAGACCTGGAAACTGATGCATTTATCAAACAATGGTGTTAAAGACAGTAATATTTCTGAACTTTTTCCATCTGAGTTGGTAATGAGACTGGAACATGAATAGTCTGTAGGTACACATACCCTTGCAGACTTAAGCGTCCTTAGAAATTCCTTCATGCAACTCAAATACTTACGAACAATTTTTTTTGTGTTTCTGTTCAGCATGAAAATATCTGTTCAAAGCTGATATTTTATAAAAGTGGTGCTTTAGTTTTTGTTTGGTCTGGTAGATCAATTCTCTTGTCCCCCAGATTCCTATCAGCAGACACTCTGTCCTAAGTTTGCCCTTTAACTTAGTGCAAACTAGGTCAGATATGCTGAACTGCAGAAGAAGTCCAGAAACAAAAAATGTTTCACTTGGAGGCAGGTTTTTTTATTTGTACAAGAACTCTGCTGTTTGCTGAGACATGAAGCCATAGCACTGTCATAAAGTTTATCCAGGAGAGCCAGATATCTCCTATTTCAATAAGTTCATGTAGTTTTAACAAAGTTGGAAGCACCAGAAGAAGAATAGTAGCAAGTGTTCTGCATTTTGACAATTTCATTTCACCCAAGTGTCCAACCCAAGCACTACTGTAAACTCCACATGTCAGATCCACCAGACAATAACCAAAAGCAACTGCTCTGAAACACACTTACCAGACACAAGGTGTATTTTACTTATGCCCACTTGAGGTGTGCGGGGGGGAGTTATCTATACTCTTAGTACAACATGACTTTCACCACATTATCTGGAGAGGGCTGTGTTACCAAGTCACCTTGGAAGGAAGCAGAAAGGAACACAAGTTAATTGAGGATGCTGAGGGACCAAGGTGGCTTTCCAAGATTTAGATCTTTACTTGCAGGGCTATTTGATTGCTTGAATACAAACAGTTTCCAGCTTAATCAAATTACAAGGCACAGAGCTTTAGCCTTCTAGTTCATGTAAATACAAAATCATAGCAACTTAGACAATAAGAGTAAAGTGCTAAGTCATAAATTGCAAGCATCGATTATTGTTCCAGTTGGTATATATTAAAAGTCCATACTTCTACACTGAACACATTTATGAAATACAGTACAGGAACCTACGAAAAACAAAGAATTTAGGAAAGGAAAAGATCACACTTAATTGTCCATGAAAATTTTAGCCAACTGCAGGTGTACTCAATTAACATCTCATTAAAAAAACCTCTTGAACTTCAAATAAGCCATCAGCCTTGTATAGTGTAAATGAAGGGTATAATTGATAGCCACAGCAGTGCTAGGTTAAGTGCTTTAATAACATTCTGGCTCTCCAGAGAAAGTCAGCTCTGTTTCATCAATATAAAGAATCCACGCCAAAGAAGTTTCATAGTTTAAATGAGTTTTCTGTAGCTGCAGCAGAATAAAGGCAATAAAGTCAGGGGAAAACTCAGCATAATGCAGCACGAGCTGCTTCTGTTTGCTTCTGGAATGTTTTCCTCTCTTTAGACTGTTTTCAAAGCAAAAATACAGCACACACCTTATTTCCTTCAATAGGCTAATAGGTACAGATTATCCATAAAACATGAAATACCAATGCATTTCCAAACATGTGGCCCCAATTCTGATCTCACTTATGAATCTGTGTTTGCCAGAGGCAGATTTGCGAGGCTGATTTAGGATACAATAATTCTGCTCACTAGCAACTGGCCAGCACAGGATGCCTCTTTCCAGAGCACCTGATGCAGCTGCAGCCTGGTTCTGTAGGCAGATGTATTCCCTTCAACAGAATTACTTCAGAAGTGTCAGAGATCAGTATCTCATCCTCTCTGCTCCATCCAACCAACTCTGAACTTTGAGAAGGTTTGAGTATAGAGCAATGTCATAAATCTAGACCCCTAGTACATTGATTGATGAGACACAGAGGAGGAAAAAAAATATAACAAGCTATTTGATCCCTGGCCTTTTGCTTACCGCAATTGCTCTGGCCTTTGTACAGCAGAGGCTAACCAGGTGCAGCAGCTGTAACAGAGCATCCATTTTCCGTATGATATTTTCTGTCCTTGAGGGGAAAGGAGAACTGCACAGTTCTGCTGTACTTTGAAGAGGACAAGTACTTCCAGCTTCTTGCACTTCAGTCAACATTTCCTCCAATTCTGATAGCTCATCTACCCCAGGGTTCACAGCAGTATTAAGTTTCCGGAGCCAGTAGGTCTGTCAGTCTGCAGGTCACTGGGTATCTGCAAATTAATTCTAATGGTCTCCAGAAAAGTTAATTAACAAAAGCAATTCTCCAGTCAGTTTAAATCTGGTCTGCACCCTCCCTGAAAAATACTGGGAGGTCCACAAATTGAGAGCGCCTAAAACTAGGGATTGATACCTGGGGTGATTTTCCATCCTGGTATCTGTCTCCTTACTAAGCTTCTAATACTATCCAGAAAGTTGTGATTATGCTCTTGGTTTTCCTTTGTCTTTTCTGTATAGTTTTTGGCATCTTCAGTCTAAATAAGTATGCCTGTGTCCTCTGTCCCTCCTTACACTTTGTCCTGGTACATACAATAACCTCCAGGCTAGAGTTCTCGTCTTCCACACACCCTGTGTTTTACAAGTCCCTTTGACCCTCTTGTATGAAGAGCACTTATTTAAAACATTCATGCTACCTTTCCTCCCCCCCAGCCCCCTTGGTTATTAAAGGGCTACTTCTGCAGTTCCCTGGAATTAAGATCTGTTTAATCACAGAGAAGTTTCTCTAGCTCTCTCACAAGCAAACGCTAATACAGTTTTTGCTTTGTGAACAGAGAATCTCAAAGGAATTTCCAAAACAACCAACTGTCAAGGTGCATCACTCTTCAAAAGAAGTGGATTTATGCCAGTTCTCTATCCTTCCAATGCTGGGAATGGCTGTGGACATAATTCTGCACTTAGTCTATTGTGTTTTGTGACCATGCTGGGCTCTGTAGCTGTCCGTTTCAAACACAAGCAACTTCCCATGCCTTTATGGTCCAAAAGGACATATCTTAGTACTGGAAGTGAAAATACCATCTCTGAGAATTATGTTCTTTTGAACAAGTAATGCCAAATTTTAAAATAAAAATTCCATCACTTTGGACTTTTCATTTTATATTAAAATGGGCCCACCTTGAAGAACACTTGTGGAAATAGTAATTCCTACATTATGCATGCATAGGATACTGAATCAAAAATACATTTCAACGGCAGGAAAGAGATTGCATAATGAAAAATATAAAATACCAAAGCCTCTAATGTTCAGCTCCTATGTGATTTTCTCAAACCTAAGGTTGCAAGTTTCAGAAGTTCTTGTGTGTGAAATCATTAAAAGCATACAATAATTAACTGAAAAATCCAAGAATAGTGGGTTTTCCACACCTATGGACTATCATTCATTTTATTGCGGTGACTGGCAACAAGCAGTGATCTTAAGTTGACAGAAAGCCTCCCATAATAGAAATACATTTTGGATCTGTTCCAAACCCCACTATGAAAGTCAGCACAATAACACAGCAGCTGCAGGAGATGACTCTCGGGAGGCAAGAAGTCTTTGAGCACTTACAGGCATAGTGCAGAACATCTCCTGCCTTCTCTTTTTCACTTCTACTAGCAAGGATGATCATATGGATGAAAGGCAGTAAGATTTACTGGCTTTGACCACATACTTCATCATATTTTGATCATCCTATGGCAGAGAGGAAGTGTACCTCAGAAGTGCCAGTCACACCATGGGAATGAAATTGTGCTCATTTTAGCTGTCACAACTCTATCTCCTGGGAAAAGTACTATTATTTTTCTGCTGAATGTAGCCTCTGTTGTTTTAGGCTTTAAAAAAGAAAACAGAGGGGATTTTATATTTGGCATGGCTGGAGTTTACTTATCTGCTTATCTTGTGAGTGTTTGCCCTTTTCAACATTCCTTGCATCATATGGACATTTCCCTCCCCAGGTAGCACAGCTTCATAATCTGCTTTATAGGAAGAAGCAGTCAGAGAAGTTTTTTCCAGCACTTCAGCAATAGCTAAAAGACTGATTCTGAAGCTGCCCAGTTGTACTTGAATGCGACTCTGCTCAAAAATCTGTAACTCCACTAAAAAGAGAAGTTCCATAGCAAAAAAAAAAAAACACAAACAAACCATCAAACACAAAATGTTTCAGCAGCATTGTCATTCAAGACAAAAACCATGTAAGCAGTTCACTAGATCTGAGGTGTGACAAGTGCCAACTGAGTTGCTTCATGTTTGCCAGCTTGTTGCTGCTGCTACTGTCACCAGCAGCTTCACACTCCTCTTGCCCATCTGAAACTACCAATTCTATCAAAGTTAGGATGTTGGGCTTAAAGGTTTAGGCAGTTTTTGATGAAAATATAATTAACTTGATACAAAACCCATCAATAATCCCAGTCTCACCTTAAAAAAAAAAAAAAAAAAAAGAAGGCAGAACTTCAACAGGAATTCTGAAGATGCAAATTGCAAAGGAAATCTGGTCTTTAATTTTTAATTTATGAGAATCATGACTCAATTCTACTGCTCAGCCAGAATTTCAAGCAGAAATTTAATACTTATAGTTTAGGCATTAAATCAGTCTTGTAAACCTATCAGTCGGGTCATTTGAAACTGGACTGGAAAAAACAGCAGAGAAAAATTGCAGAGACAAAATTTCCATTGGTCAAAAAAATAGGATTATTACAACAGTTTTAATGAACATAACTATCTTCCCAAGAGACTGGAAAAACAAATACTGTTCAAAACAGTACCAGGCTGGTAATCCCAAAGCAGTGGCTCCTGGAATTTTTGCTACTCAATTTTTTTAAAAAGAATCACCTGTTTTCCATTTCTCACAACACAAGTTATTTCTAGTCTCAATCACTGACTAATTGTCATGGTTTAACCCCAGCCAGCAACTCAGCACCATGCAGCCGCTCACTCACCCCCCCCACCCAGTGGGATGGGGGAAGAATCAGAAAAAAATAAAGCTCGTGGGTTGAGATAAGAACAGTTTAATAGAAGAGAAAGGAAGAAACTAACAATGACACTAATAACAAGAAAAAATGACAATAATAATAAAAGGATTGGAATACACAAGA
>JAVKLA010000061.1:12150290-12205812 GCA_034782735.1 Sagittarius serpentarius | reverse complement strand
CCCTCTCCTGTTTAATCAAGGAGGGGGAGTGAGAGAGCGGCTTTGGTGGGTACCTGGCATCCAGCCAGGGTCAACCCGTCACAGTCATAAATTAGTGGAGGTTCAAACTTATATTATTCTCTCTCCCTGCCTGCTCTGACAGAGGACACCAGAGCCAAAGTGGCTGTTCTCGTGACAGCTGGGAGTTCAGCTTAGAAGAAGAATTTCCTTTTGGAGGTATGTATTCAAACCAGGAGAGACAAAGTGACAGTGTACCTTTTATTTCTCATTCATTATGGTCAGCTGATACTTTTAAGGAAAGAACACTGGTTGTGAGCACCCAAAGGCATAACCCTCTGTTTCCATATTTTCTTGTTTATATTTATTCCATACTCCAGAGATGTGTCTTGTTCCTTTTGCTGGACCCAACCAGTCAGGGGGAAAGGGCCTTCTGAAAATTCCTGGCATAGCACTCTGATTAGGATCTGAAATGTTTGGGGTGTTTTTCTATCCAAGTTGGCACATGCAGGAGAGAAGCAAGAAGCAGTCTAAGGCATAAGCAATCTGCCAAGATAACAAGTCAAGGATTTTGTGATTCACTAAGAATATTAATAATTAATAGCAATTTAAGTCATCATTCCCACTTTTAAATCCCAGAACATATTGCTTTTTATTTTATGCAGAAAAATGAATTTGGACATTGGTTTTAGCCACTTAAAGTCAGATAATTTGGTACAGGTTCTAAAGAGACCCAAAATGCAAAGTAATTCATCCAAAAGTATGTGCTTCATTTCATCTTGTTTTGATCTGTTGTGAGGATCACTGAGTTTAGCAAGGGATTGGTCCAGAAAGTTTCCTCCATTCTGGTTAAATTCCTTCGAAGTCAGTGGGTTCAGCACATGTACATGCAGGTACATTCACAATAAAAAAAATTGTAGTCAATCCCAGTGACATCAGAAAATAGAAAAAATAAAAACCTATCTAAAAATAAATGTGCTTATAGAGTGTATGTATATTACAGATAGCTAGTAAGGAACTCTTTATACCTTTTATATATATACACACATATAAATGGATGGGTAAAGAAAGAAGAAAAAAAAAAAGAGTCCAAGGTTCAGAAAACACCTCCTTAAAAAGCTGTTTGCTCACAATACCGCAACGAACAGCAAGCAACCACATTACTGTTCACAGTTTAGCTGTAATCCAGAACCAATCCAGCTGCATTCTTACACTAAGCTCAGATGTACCTTAATCTTCTAGTATTCACCAGTGAATAGAGGTCATTAAGAAGGTGGTTTGCCTCGTCTGTCTCTTATTTACAGGCCTGTTAAGTATTTCTGGCTGAATATAATTAGTAAAGCAGGTATATTATACACTGAGTTCAGCAAGCAATGCACAGCAATGGAGAATATGTCTCTTTCTTATACCCTTTAAAGCCTAGAGTTAGAGAAAACTCTGGAAGTGGCTTTCTGTCCTGGCCAGTAAGCTACTTATTCAGGGCATTACCTTACAGAAGATAAGGTGGCAGATTTTTTGCCATAGTGATCTCTCATAGCAGGTACACAAATCTAGAGACAGCTGGCTTTAACACTAGTAACCAAAAAAGTTATTTTTATAAAGCTGAAGCACTAATTTGTTTGTAACATCAATATGCTCCTAACATCTATGGATTACATATTTCAAAAAAAAGGTTCAAACCCACTATACTTAAAGATCTATTTTAAATTTCTTGTACCGTGTCATAGTAGAGGTACAGTGCTGGCTGCATTCTCAGCGTCAGCTGTTTATGCAGTGTACCAGTCTTCTGCATGCAGTATTCTTTGAAAAATACTGTCATCACCACCTGCATGAGCATCAACTGGCATAGCTCTGGCTTAGGAACACAGGTCATCACAGATCATATTTCCTTGTTTTATTTATCATCTTAGAAATAAAAGTAAGAAATAAAATTCTAGTCTTCCAAAAAAATTTTCCTGAAGAGTGTGTCTTAGCACAGCAAATTAACACACACAATCAGTCCCTTTCCCAGCTCAGGATCCATAAAAGTCATTTCCCCTGGCAGTGTAGAAGGATTAGACATGTTTTCAGCATAAAGATGTTGCAATATAATTTTTATTTCCTTCTTATTTTACAGACAGTAATTCCCCACCTCAGTATCTCATTAGATAAGGAAGTTAGGCTACAGCATTTTCCAAGCCTCTTTTACAGAGAAGGGAAAATGCATTTTACAGGGGGAAGAAGTGAAAAGCAAAATCCACAAAGGTACTTAAGGAACATTTGGACTCTCACATGTTCCCAAGTAAAATGCAAGGAACTTTTCTAACCCTTTCAGTATTTCAAGATTTTGACTAACCAACTTGGTATGCGTGAGTGCTCTGGCTCGTATATAACATGGCTGCCTGAAACTACATTAACATCCCCAATTTACATGGCCACCCTAACTGTGACACCAAGCATCATCACACACTGTAGAGCTCTCCTTAAATGATTCAGTGAAGGTTATAACAACTCTATGTAAAACAAGGAGCACCTACAGATGGGTCTTAGGCTACACACATACACTAAAAGCCTCATGTACATGAGTAATTTCTTTCATAACCTTCCAGATTAAAAGAAAAAAGAGTCAAGAGAAAAGCACCAACTGTTTTCAAAGATTCAATGTCCATATTGACCTGACTGCAGGATTAGATCAGGGATCAGTTTAGTTGCAAGTTCTATAAAAATTAGCAAGGAACTGATTCATTCAACCACATGCCTGAGAAATTCCCCTTTATTCTTCCCAAGGTGGATTGTGAAAGACATGTCTGTTCAGCTCATTATCTTATGAGAATCATTGAAAATATTTCAGTGGGCAACTACCTCCATAATGACAAACACTAGAGGGAGAAGAAAGAAAATAATAGTAAACCCTTCATTTTTAATATGCCAAGATATAATAAGCAGCAGTGTAAGCTGTGGCTTAAATCAGGAAAGAGCACGAACAGAACAAAACCTTTGGAATTACCTAAACAAGCTTCAAGAAGCATCATTCAACAAACTTTAAGTTGGTCCCGAGGCAAGGGAGAGAAACTCTGACCTTCAACTTTAGTCCAGGAAATCGCCTTTTAAGATTTGAACTGCATTGAGAAGAAAAAAAAAAAAAAATATATATATATATATATGTATTTCTTGTAACTACTTGCTTGTACCAAAGCAACTGGTATTACAGCTAGATCTCAAAGTATGCAAGAGTAATGGCAGAGAGAGAAAAGACTAGATTCTCAGAAGATTTAAATCAGAGCAGTTCCAGTGCAGTCAAAGTAATGCCAGTTTATTCCAGAGAGATACTTGGATATTAGGAAAAATTTCTTCACTAAAAGGGTTGTGAAGCACTGGAACAGGCTGCCCAGGGAAGTGGCTGAGTCACCATCCCTGGAGGTATTTAAAAGACATGTAGATGTGGCTTTTAGGGACATGGTTTAGTGGTGGACTTGGCCATGTTAGGTTTATGGTTGGACTCTATGATCTTAAGGGTCTTTTCCAACCTAAATAATTCTATGATTCTATGGGTCCAGTTTACCCCCAACCCAGACCTCCTATAATTAATCAGCTGTGTTATCAAAATAAAAAGGGAAAGATCACTTCCTTAGTTGCAACAGATGTGTCTTTGTGCACATCTCAAGCTTCCCAGTAAACAAGGGACAGAGTATACAGGTAAGCCAGGACTTTCAACACCACTTTACTTGTGAGGAAATATGGATTCCCTCTGCAGCTTTGACTGCACACAGGATGACAGAAAATATATTTCTGGGACGAAATCACATAACCCAATGCACCCATTTTAAACATGGAGAGCACTGTTGAAGATATTCATGTGGCTTCCTTAATATACCCTGCCTTTAGCAGAGGAGAAGGCAGACTCCTGATTTCTGATCTGACCATAAAATGGTCAGAAAAAGCAGAACACTAATGATGAGGTTAGCCTGGACAGGAAGTCAGAGTCAACAGGAGAGTTTAAAAAAAATAAGAAATAGTGAAAGTTGGTATCTCTGTCAATATTACTAATTACTTCTCATTTCCATAAGTCTTTCTTCCAAATCCATTATGTTTTCAGCCACAGAAAGTGAAATGGATTCTCAGCACAGACATCAGTGTTTCTATCTATAGAACTAATGAAATTACTGATCAATAAGACTGCACAACTTCTGTCCACCCAACCTCCATCCCTTCTGTATACTCTGGTCCTACTCACCCAGAAGGCAAAGTGACAGAGTTGCAAAATGAACCTGAGTGCACGCGACTATACAGAGCAGTGCTGCTGACCTCCACTGCTTTCACATCTAAGTCTGTTGACATCACCAGTCTACTCAGCTGCTGATTTTAAGAGCAAAATGAAAGGAAAATAAGCATACCTGCATCCAACTCAAGAAGGTTTTGCCTGTGGTTTCAGCAGAAATGAAAATTCACCTATTAGGCTTTAAAAATCAATATGCTTCATGTGGATCATCTCATTCTCATGGGAACAGAATGAAAGGGCTTGAAAAAATCCTTAGCCAAGGCTCTAGAGAATCCCAAAGACTCACAAGCCTTCCTGATTCATCAGTGCATGCACACAAGCAGGCTACAGAAAACCAAAATGCACACCAAAGATAATAGCTCTCACTCTAGTGGGCTTTGTCTACTATCTGACCACACACAGCCTTTTCTGTCCTTCCTCCCCCTCACCCCAATGCCTACTATTGAGTTCATATACTCATGTGCAACACTAACAACGTGTCAACATTTACCATGGCAGGATGACAATGATGTTTTACAACATATTATATACAATGCAGAAATAGATTTAAAGTTATTTCTTATAATATATTGTGTTAGAAAAGAGACAGAAAACCCATCAACTTGATTCATTGATGTGTTGTGCACATCAAAACCCCAGTAGATTGAAAATAAAGAACTGGAATTAGAATACAAAACAGGCATGGCTAATTCTTTCGACAAGAAAAAGATGATGAATTAAGTTTGTCTTTAATGGTACAGTCACGGTTCAAACACAAAACCAAAAAAATCCCAACTCTGCCTGTGTATAATGTTGTATGATTATTCTTTGGTTCCACTAGGCAATTTCTTAATTTTTTTTTTTTTAAAGTACTGATGAACTCCGTATCCACAGTGTGAATGCCATTCAAAAGAATTCAGAGATTCTCTAACACACGTACAGAAGAATGGAAATTAAGTACTTCATGCTGCTTCTGTAATTTAAGATCCTCACACTGATACCACATGCAGCACACAGTTAACTGTTAGCATTATCAAATCTCTCATCACACTTGCAGCCTTACTTGAACTTCTTTCATTAAATTTCTTTCATTAAGAATTGACAGCTGAGGATATTACATATCATTTCTCGGATTACATTCAGTTCTGGCCCATGAGTCATGACTTACAAAATGGCCAAGGGTGCTGGAAGATATTCTTGTTAGCGTCTCAGACGGAACTGCTTGAATAAAAGGAGCACTCAGTATAGCAGACGTCACTATTTTAGAGAGGGTAAATACAGATTCTTAAACATACAACAGATGTTTTTACTGTAAAAGCCCAAGACATATTACAGTAACCTCATCACAGCACCTGCAGAGACGAGGTCATAAGACACGTACTACGCAGAGCATAGAAGATACTGGAAAGCAAGTATCACTCGTAACATCTATTTGCAGACCCACAGGGAAAGCAGAGGCAAGCACAAAAGCTGCTTGTCTGAAAGAAGTGCTAGAGAACACCAGTGGTCTGGGCAGGTCACTTCCACATCACAACTGCCCCATCAGTAGTTTGCATGGGCGTACAGTATCCTGCACAGCCCCATGGTGAGTGCATGCCTTTATGCTATGGCAGAGCTCTCAGCAGTCTTACAAAATCTAAACTGTTTGTACCATAACAGCATAGTAAAACTGACCTGTTTCTTCAGTTTCCTTACTGCAGATGAGACTACGCAACTCCAGTGGTAAGAGGAATTTCACCTCCTTTCAATCCAGTGAAAAAAACAATGTCCAAAGTCCACATTAAAAAAAAAAAGCTCCACCACCCTCTCATTTAAATGTGACAGAGGTTGAAGTAGCTGGCAGGATGCGTGTCATTTGTATAGAGCATTTTTTTTTTTCCATATAAACCTTGTATTTTAAGGGAAGACACTGTCCCAGCATGAGACACTGGTGTCTCACAGACCACTGCCTAAAATCAGAACTGCATTCTTTATTACTTAAAAAAGTGTTGCTGCAAAGTGTTGCTGCATTTGTTGGTTTGACTCCACCCATCTACAAGAGACAAAACTAATCTTTGTTTCAGAGACTAAATTACCTGAATCTGCACACATATGACCTCTCTGAAAAATCAGGCTCTCTCCAATTTAAGTTGTTAAAGTCTTGGGCAAGGAAACAATGAAGAGGAAACAAGATGAGAGAGCCATCTCCAGCAGGCTCTGCCTATTCTGGACTGATGATCAAACATCTGCTGCTATAATCAGTGGATTTCAGTCCATTTTCTCGAAGACTAGTTGCAGAAAACTAAAAACTCAATGAATTGCCATCTAACCTGGATGTCCTGATCTGTGACTGTTTAAACAGTGCACTTCTGGCAGTTCACCTTCACAAACTCCAGCTAAAATTGTAGTCACTGAAACTTGTTCGAGTCACTTACTACAGACTTTTTGTATATATGTACAAAGATATGCAAGTAATATTGCACTCACTCTAAAGAAGCCCACACAATGATCTGCACTCTTACAGGGGTCCAATTCCCCCACCCCTTCAGTTCAGTTGTCACCTCTGGTTCAGCAGGGCCAGCTCTCTGACCTACTCATTCAACGCATGGAGACCACTCCGAACCCCAGCTGTCTCCCCCTCTGGGATTCCCAGGACCTTCATGCAGCCAGCACTCTTGAAGACATACTTCCAACCAGCTCCATACATATGGACTGCGTGCCTGAAGTATCACTGCAGCATTTATTGCATGCCAGCCACCAGCTTCGTTTGGTTAGCTCAGTAAAGGGGAACAAACATATGGGCACACGTGCCAGAATACAAACCCTCTACAGGCCTCAGGTACATATTCTGGTTGTTAGTGCATGCCAAGCTCCAAACTGCTATATTATCGTTGCTATTACTCCCTAGTCTTGTGACATAGGAATAAGGCACTAAAGTTATTTAGCTGCACAAACATGTCTCAAGTCATTAATAGGGTGAGCGCATATATATTGTTGAAATAATGCCTGTTTATTTTATCAGAGCAATGACTGTATATTTCCCTCTTAATTTAAAGGATGAGGGAGCATTAATCTGCAGACAGCTGCAAAATATAAGACCAGACTATCATCTACTACTGCTTCTGAACTAACAGTGCGGCACAGATTTACAGTAAAAGGTATCCCACCAACTCACCTACTGTATAGTATTCCAATGCAGAGTTTCCTTGGTTTATTTTGTCATTACAAGACCTCAGGGTTTCCCTACAGAAGGAGCTTACTTCACCCTGGACTGAAGGACTTCACATACTAGATAGCAACAGTCACATCCACATCTCCTGCTGTAGTTCTGGGTCTGCACAGCCTTTTGGTATCCCATGACGCCTTGCCCCACTAACGGGGCTTGAGTCATAGTGGATGTTCATCTCATGAAACACACATCAGACAATAAAAGCAGTAGTATGATACATAGCACTTGGTATGTTACTGAACCTATGGTCTCAAGCATGTCGTGGTGAGGACATGGGACTGACCACAGTGGTGTTAGCGAGCACATACTGTTGACGGTGACAACTTTAGGAGCACACGCTGAAGAGTGGGAAAACGCTCTGGCCATGCCACCCAGAATTTAAATAGCAAAATGACACGACTCCAACATAACCTACTAGAGGACATGAAGGTAAAAGTCCTGCTGCCTAATTCAATTGTGGCAGCTTGCAGGGCAGTGCAAGGCAGGAGCTGGAATGCTATCAAGCTACTGAGAAACTCATGCCTTTACACATGCATTAGCCCATACTAACACTATACGTTAGCTACACGCATTTTCAAACAGAAGTGAGGACATTCATTTGCATCACTTACTGTATTTTAAAAGCACTTTTCAGTGTAAATTCCACTTCAAAGTTCAGTGTAAATTAAGGCTTTTTAATGCAATTGGGTTCTATCCTTTTTTCTCGCATCCTTCATAGTGAAAGCCCTACATCAAATTACAAAGCCACTTCAAATTATAACACCACTAGATGCCATTTCTCACCTTGCAAGATCAGGTGCATCCTTTACTAAATGCTTGTTTTATGTTTACCTCCTGCATGTTGACACTTCATCATGATTCCAGGTAGCAGTGCATTTAAAAGACAACATTATACATCAGACTTTTATCAAGCACGGCCAATTATGCAAATTCCTCCAGAATTTATTTTTAAAGAAAAGGAAGATTGATTGCAGAGATTTACCATTTACACAGACAGTGATTTAGGAGGGTATTTCAATTGCTAATGCGCCTAACAAAGATATGGGATTTGTTTGTAAACTTCAGGCCTACAAAACTGAATGTCAACACCAGATAATTATCATGTCCTATCCAAAATGCTAAATTTGATCGAAATACTCTTTGTAGTAAATCAACAGTCAGCATTAGTCTTAATGAAAGTTGATTATGATGCTGCCTGTATGTAAAAAGTAAGTACCAGTAACACAACTAATGGGTATCTCAAGAAAAAACAATGCATAATTTCTTATCACTACTTGGCATGAGAAGTATGACAAGGGCATCACATTTGATTGATTTCATAGATGTTGGTGCTTAGAGCACAGGTACCAAACTCATTTGGATGAGGGCCAGTTTCCATATTTAATTATGGCCTGTAGGCTTGAGTATTAGTTCAGGACACCATACTCCCTTCAGCTCCAAGAAGAGGCCAACCACAGCCTTCACAATAAATGATTGACTATTTGTTCAGCAACACCTTATGATGTTCACCTAGAAAAAACACTGTTTCTAAACTTTTTCTCCTCCGCCCCATCCTTCTCTCTTTTCCCCCCATTCTCTTCCATCTTTATATCTCTCCTTTGTCTTCCCTTCCTCTTTCCCTGTTCTAATCTTTTGACAACAGTTCAGATATTAGAAATCTGTGCACTGAGGTAGACTGCAATTTCATTAAGTGCGTGCTGCACTGCTGGAAGCCAGTTTCTCACCCCTTCTATCTCCTTAGACCATCCTAACTTGGAAATAAAGCAAATCTGCACTTTGCTTTGCACAGTGCCTTTCCCGTTTGTATTTGCTCATCTCTCTCAGGTGTTAACATCACAAAGAAGCACAGTTTAAAATGTCATAACATGGGTGCAATCATATAACCCATTTCCTTGATTTCCGTAACAGCCAATTCCTATTTGAATATAAATGTATCTTTGCTGGTATATTCTTACTTCTTCTGATGTTTTGAGTCTCATATCAGGAAAGAATGCCATTTAAATTGTGAGGAATCACAAGCGTTTCAGCCAAAACTCAAGATGTTTGGCTTCTCAAATGCCTTTACAGTTACTTGTAGGAAATGTTATTTCATTGCTACACAGTCCCATTCTCTTTACATGGTTAGTGGGAGATGTCTCCTACGTTGCACTACGAAAAAAATTGAAATCATCCAGTAAAATTTATGTTGTGCAAGTTTTGAGGTACAGTTTGCGACTCCCAAGAGTCTTCTGGTTTACCCTGCACTTGTGTCAGACCACAGGAACTAAGTAAATCCTAACTATGTAGTTCTTGCCTGAAGTGGATGGGAAGAAAGATTCCTTTTGCAAGTTAACCGGTTTACACATAAGAAATCTTTTCACAATCGTATCTCTAAAGTAATCTAAAATCACCTGTCACATCCATGGCTGGAATATCTAGATTCTAATCTACTGGAAGAAGAAAGGCTAGGCAAGTTCTTGTGATTCTTACACAGCTCTACCATCCATCTGAAAGCAAAGTATTAAATTCCAGGAATAATTAATAGCTTGAAAATTACTTCAGGGATAGAGATTGCCAAGTTAGGAAAATGTTGAGGGGGATCATAATAATGTTTCTGGCTTGCGCTAAGTGTCAACATACTGTAATAATAGTTAGATTCAAATTTCTTAAATAATTAGATCATAACACACAAACAAGTAGTAGCACTTTAAGGCACGATATTTGTGTTTGTTCTACCATAATAAATACATTTGTCCCTGAAATCAAGTGCCAGAAAGCTACTGCACTACAATTGGTTTAATACAGATATTCTGGGAAGTAAAAATATTGTAAGTTTGAATAGAACAACAACAAAAAAAAAAAACACCAAAACCCACACAGTTCAATAGCTGAATTTATGTTAGCGTAAAAAAATTGCAAAGGAAATTTTCCTTTGCCTTCATATTGGGTTCATTTTCTGAAAATAACAAGCTATAAAGATGGTCTGTGTTAATCATGTTCTGAGCTAATTTATTAAGATATCACCATCAGTTATTAAAATAAATAGTTCTATTATCTTTGAAAGTTACCTTTATAAAGTAGAGAAACCCAGTTTTAAGGCCAACATGCCAAAAATTACATAACTACTGGGATCAGAAGGGGCCTGTATGTCCATCCTGCCTCCATGAATAACAAATCCATCTCACCTGGTGAGGCCTAGTAACTGGGACTTGCAAACAAGTTTGGGTTGCAATCCGTTGTCTTCAGTTATGTGCTCCTCTCCATGTTTGTCTCTCCCTTTCCACTGTGCTGTGCCAACATTTGATCCTTCTGCCACTCCTGGACCACATCCTACCAGCTCCCTGCATACTGTATGTCTGTGTTTGATACATGCTGCTCTTCCTGCTGTGCACCATAAACAAAGAATCTGCTCGTACTGAAAATAGTTTGTACTCCCAGTATGAACAAGACGTAACAAATGATATTAAAACAGTGTTAACATATGCCTCTCTTACCTGGAGATTACTCTCTCCTGGGGATAACCAAGGCAGACAATTTTCCAAGAGACCAGAGAGAGTGTCTGCACATCTAGTACAGCTCCCACCAGGACTCCCTCCTGTTGGGCAAGAAAGTCCTCTTAACTATCTCCCTCAAGAGAGGGACCGACTCCTTTCGTAGCCGTGACTGCTCAGGTTTTTCTCCTCCGCAACCAAAGAAGTGGGATAAATTCAACAGGAGGTCAGTCTAGACCCTCGAAGCCTCTGTTCCACAAAAACCATTTTCATTCTCACGCATGTCTTTCTCCACCCATTCTGTCTCTCAAGAAACCACCTTTAAGTAAATTCATGTATTCATCCAGTAAATGCCCATTAACGTGGGCAACATTCAGTATTTCCTAATTATTACCTACCAGCACCACAATCCTCCCAGCACCATTCCTGTTCCTTATGCCTATGTTGAAAAGGCTGATCTCCAAACTTTCTTCTTTTGTAAAATGAAATTACAAAACAGAAAAGCATGACAGCTCTACATTCCAGCTGATGTATTATAAATAAGGACATCAAGCACAGGAAAGCCAAGAAAAAGTCATTTTAACAGAATAAAACTTTGCTGCAGCTGCTGGTTTTGTCAAAACCACCAAGGAAGCTACAAAACAAGCAGATGGTGATGCAATACCATGGATGCTTTGCAACTGTACCAGAGTACTGTGGTTTGATAATGGCATCATCCCCATCTCACTTCTCTTTCTCTCCAAAACTTTAGTATCCTGCGATATCCGACTTCTCCTTGCAGCCTGTGTATCACCTTCCTGAATTATGTGTGTGTATTCTAGCACATAAGAGAAAAACTTAATTTGCCTTCTGTTTGTCCTTAAGATATTTATAGGTCAGTTTTAATGATGGACATGAGAACTAAGTTTTTTGCCAGAAGGTTAGAGTTCCCAACTCCATTTGACTTCCAGGCAGTCCCAAACCCCTTTGAAATTCACAGCATAGTTACCATTTCAAATAGTGTTTCTAATATTCTTTAAACAAAAAATAATCATACAAAAATCCTCAAAACTAAACCAAGTCTGTGTCAAGCAATTTATGCCATTCTCAAAAAATGGAAACCCAGTGAAAATATGAATAATTAACTAGGAATCTGTTTCCTAAAGTCTTGTGGAATATTTCCTTTGTCTGAGACTCCCCAGGGCCTGTGCTACTGAAAACACTGTCAGTTAAGGCACTTCCGTTTCCATGAACTGCCTCAGAAGCAGCTGCATATTTATTGCTGTTGTCATGTATCTTATTCTGAAAATATCAATTGCTGAGAACTCGTCTCCTCAGTGCCACTCGGTTTGGGGTATCTGAAGGACTACGAGGTAATCCATCACAAGAGCAACCAATGGCATTAGAACAAGGGAGAAAAAACAAGTATAAGCATTCTCTTATAACATAAAAGCCAGTCTGAGTAATTTTGCATTCTACAAAAATGCAGAAGGCTTCAACAGCTGCATTACTGCTGTGGCTGAGAGGTAAGGCTTGTAGTTTCGTCTTTAGCACAGTGCAGAGAGATCTATAGCAGACAGGAACAGCATACTGCAGTGCAAGGACTTTAAAAATCAGATTCAACCCTTCTATGAAAATAAACTTTAGGCATCCCAAAGTAGTAATGCATATTCTTATAGTACCGTGCCACAACACTGATTTGCCTTCTCACCACACAGCACATAGCCGTATAACCTTGTCTGTAACAGGCCTGAAAGCTGCAGGACTCCGACTGTATCAAAGCTTAGGTTTAAGCTAACATTTATGCTGCATAAATCTTCAATAGTACCAAAGAAAGAAACACGCATATAACTTCAGCTTTCCCCAGCTAGCCATACCCTCCTGCTCACAAACAGAGAAAAATCACACAGTACCTGATAAGCTCCCAGTTGCATCAAAAAGTAAACAACCCCTTAGGCCACTAAAGCCAAGGCTGTTTGGTAGGTGCCACTTCCACAGACCTAGGCAATGGTGGCAGGGAGAGGGGGGGAATTGCTTTAGCACCACTGGTGAGGAGGATACTGACAGTCAGACAAGGTTTTGGTTTTTTGTTTAAATACAGAAAGTATTCCTTTTCTTTTTACTGCTTAGTTGTCTTTCCTTGAGTAGAGGGGAAGGATTTCCATCATGTGACTTCTGAAATTTAGGAGTTATTACACTTGGGATGATCTAGAAGTGTTATATAAGCACAAGTCAAGCACTGGCTGTTTTTCTTTGTGGTAGCTGAAGATCTAGTCTCCAGGTTTTACATTTGACACTAAAATAAAAAGTCAAGTATTACTGAGCAATTTCTACTATAGTCCTGTTTCAAAGGTGACGTTTCTCTTAGAAATTAGTTTTTATTTCAGACTATGGACAATTTCTTCCTATGGCATTAGCATTTTCTAAAGGTCTGAATTTTGAAGGAAAAAGTAGCCCCAGTCTTTCAGGGGACGCTTTTGTTTTATGCCACCTCATCTCTTTTGGTAATAGTTACAGTAACCATGTTTGATTTTGTTTGGGTTTTTTTTCAAAAAAAGAAACTGTTACCAATATGTCATTGAGACTTCTTTTAACAGAGCACTCAACAAGTATTGGTATTTAAGGGGGAGAAGAATAGACTGTAAGAGTAAAGAATGTGAAAGAATTGTTATTACCTTAGTGTAAGAAGCTATACATCATGACTTAGCTTAACAAATGAACTATAAAAAAAAAAAAAAAAGACAGTTCTAGCAATAAACACATTTTGTGAAACATAATTCTATGTACCTTAGACACAGCCCTCTTGGATAGAGCATGAATTTAGATTATGGAAATATTACTTACTCCCTAAATGTCTCCAGGAAAACAAAATGTATGTCTCTCCAGCAATATTGACAGAGTTATTATTTAATATTATATGGAAGTAGCTGTAAACAATCTAGTATGAGAGAGTGTCCTGTATATGAAAGATTGTGCATACATTACTACAGGAAAAAAACCAAAGCCAATTAAAGGAGTATTCTGAAATTGTCTGCTATTCCTTTTTTTTTTCCTTTAATGAAAAATTTGGCCTCATTGATCTTACAAACTACTTAAGCATACACTTAAGTGAAGGGCTAACATACTCCTAGGATTCATTAGCTTTCGGACACACAGTAACAGAGCAGAGTGCTATTAGACCTAAGGAGGTTATAAAAGGCACTTTACTATCTTCCGTCTTGCACTGATTGGCACTAGGAGATGCAATGCTCTCAGGAAGATGTGCCAGATTACATTTTTATTTTGCAAGGTACAGATTAAGCAGAAACCCTGTGGACATCAGGAAACGCTCTTCAAAAAAGGCCAACTGTTGCCAGCGGTTTTGTCTACAACAGTTTATTCTGTATGAGGCAGCACTTTCCAGGTCCCACTGCCTTCAGAATCTGGTAGGAGCTAGGTTTTAAAAGCTCTCTCCCAACATAGCGCTGGAAGCCACACTGCTATTCAGATTGTTATGAAAAACCTGCAGATTGCTGACCTCCTCCCCTCAATTTACACGATGAGAAGCCGATACATAGGTACTATGAGCCACATTTGCAGATTATTGTGGTTTGCAAGGCAGTAAGAGATCCTGCTATTTGACAAATTAATTTCAGTGGCCCTCTTCCCTTCTCACACGCACTGAGAACTTGGCTCCTTGGTGCTTCTCCACCTCAGCAGTAGGCAACAGAAAGGTAGGCAGGCAGGCTGAGCGGTTGCACTGGGTGCTGCTCACCTGCTTTCACCCCGAGAGAAACCTGTAAAGAATGGAAATAAAGAAGTTCCCCCTTCTGCACATCAAGTTTAATTACTTTTGCTCAGCTGATCCCTACCTGGCCCTCAGATAAAAGTATCATCTACATGCAGTTAGTTGGCAAAATACCACAGGGAATTAGCCTGGATTTGAATGAAGAGCACTGCACCAAGAGTTTCATTCCTCTAATCAGGAAGCAGGATCTCTGGTGACACAGGTGAGCCAATCAAAATTGCTCAAATTATACAAAATGCATCCAACTTACCAGTGAGCCTCTGATGAAGAATTATTCAGAGAAGTTATAAGAACAAGTTCAAATGCATTCTAGACTATTGCCATCTGTTTGCAACAAATTTATCAACAAACAAGAAGTTTCATGAATAATTTATTCACTACACATTGTATCTCCATTGCTTTTCATTACTTTTCATTAGTTTTGATAAGACATACACTTGCATCTATTTCACCTGCAAATCCTTTGGACAGATTAACCTTTTCATTCATTTTAACTAACCAGTAACAAATCCTGAGTAACCAAGCAATCTTTATGCTGAGAAACCAGTACATATTGTAGCATGTACATAACAATCTAGGTTTCATTTCTTTGCTGAGCACAACCAATCTCCAGAATGCCATCATTGGTAATAGACATCTAATAGGCTGGGTTTCTCCAATAAGTTGTATCTTTGAAATAAACCTTGCTGACTCTAATGTTTCTACAAACACTAGCTGGGTGTGCTGCAAGACGCTTCTAGTATCTACATCCCAAAACACCCTTTCCAATTTTGTGGCAAAGAAGCCTTCATCAACAATATCGAATACAATCAGATTATTGCATTAAGAAGTCTGTGTCTAGCTGCAGTAAGGCAGCTTGGGTTTTCTCTGACTGTAAACCAGCAGAATTAGCCACAGTCTCCATCTTTGTTACTTGTACTCTTACTACCTATGCATGTCAAAACATGAGGCATTACAGTTTTGTTGTTACAAGGAAATACATGGCAAGTTTAATCAAGCCTAAACCAACAGTCATTTATCTATAGGCATAAGTGTTTGACAATTAAGGTCCAAACGAAGGTACTGGCTTCACTGAATAAGCCTTTCCTCACTGTAGTAAAGAATAAAAGATGAAGCTCAGCTTTGCTCAAAAGTGCCCCTCTGCCCTGGCTGCCCGGGCACCTACTGTAAGTGAACAAACAAATATTCACTCAGCATAGCAAAGTCCAAAGCCCAGTGAAGTCGTGGGCAGGGGAAGAGGGAGCAGCACCTGCTCATACATCATGATGCTGTTTCCACCAAAAATCTCTTAAAATTGTTTATCATCTTGTAAGATATTGGGCCTTATTACAAAACCTAATCACACAAAACCTAAGTTTTACAAACACTTGAAACACATGAACCGTTTACTGTTTATATACGAGCCAAGAATCTATGTCCTCAACCACTGTATTTGCCTTAAGTAAATCATCACAAATTAATAAAGTCATTTATAAACACTGCAGTACCTATGCTTTCTTACTTTTTCAGCCATAGCATATCCCATCTCGAATACTTCAAATCAATCAGGCTATAATAAGCAACCGTCTTTCTGCAGCTGCAATACGCATTAGATGAAATTATTCATAAATTATTGTGAACAATAGAAACAAAGTTATTACAGAGAGCACTGTCAAAGTAACATTCTGCTCCATTATTTAGGTGACATTCACCAGGATAGCAATCCAACACTCCCTTCATGATTGTTCTAGCCAACATGACACCATCATCCACAAACACAGCCTTAAAAGAGTATCTCCTTCAGTAGCAGTACAGGGTAATTCAGGTTTGGAATGCCATTGTATTTAGTACCCAGAATTTCAGAAGTGTGCAACAAATTAATTCTCTCTCCTCATGGACAGTAAATATTAGGAATGAAGAACCTCTGGCATAACTAATACATCTGCCCTGTTTCACATTGTTTATCAGTGTTTCATCTGTTCACCCGTATGGGCCACCTCATTTTTATAAGGAATTATTCAATATTAGAGATCCATGTGCTGGAAGATTCCATACACTCTTGCTTATGATGATTATAATTAGATGTGTGCACCAAATTGATGCTCATGAAACCCTGAACAAATAACCTGCATAGATCTTCAAGAGCTTCAAATTTTAATATACCCCAATTTATGTTTGGAGTACTAAAACACTAATAATACCAAGGAGTAACTGGCTGACATTTAAAAACCCTATTAAACTAAAATATGTTAACATAAACCTGTGTTAGCAGGGAATAGCCAGTTGTCACCTAGAACATTTTATTCACTTTTCCTCTTCCACTTCCCTGGTTTTTTTCTTTGGTCTGAAACTTCAGGCAACAAACAGATTCACTGTTTGGGACAATCTTGCCATATTTTTGGCATCTCTAGAAGTGATTTGTTTGTTTGTTTTTTTGCCAACACAACCAGCTTAGTACCTTCATTACCCAGACATTTACTACCACAGTTTGACCTTCCTCGCCCAGCTGATGGCTTGGAAAAGTCTTTGCCTCAGAATGTCCACATAGTCATTGCACGAGTAACAAGAGGTCACTGAAACACATTACTGCTACATCCCAATCTCAGTCTGATCCCTGGTGACTCTCCTTCTTGCTCAGTGTGAATAGAAAAACATGTCAAACAACAGCTTGAGCCAAATTACACAGAAACTGTCAGAGTGGTCACAGGAATCACAGAGCACTAAATTCACACAGCGCTGAAAATATTTTTCCATGAAACTTTAGCTGTGTGGTCTTAAAAGTAAGAGGCTAGAGGGCTTTCCTGAAACACCCTGCCTGCCAGCTCATATGCAGGCCTCCAAAGTGCAGCCAGCTCTAATCTCATTACTTAACTCTTACCTAGACCAGTCACCATGCTCAATGGAGTATTTTTGCAAGACCTTCTAGAGAAATTTAATCTCTAGTGCTTTTTTGAAAAGAAATAAACAGACATAAAGAAATCTTACAGCTTTGACTTTCATACTTTAGGGGAAACTTATTTTTCACTCCTTTAAAGTTACTTCAATTTTTTTTAAAACTCCACACCATTACAGAGCAACAGAGAAGGGTAATCAGGATGAGCACTGTGTTTAGATAAATCAAGGGCCACAAAGAATGGGGACATAATTCCCTCTTTCAGTACTCAGTCATGCTTTTGTTAAAGGCAACAGAAATTCAACTAATCTCTGAATAGGGCTGTTTCTAGAAGTCACCTCTCAGGTCACATCCTAGATCTCCTGGAGTTCTACTTGTTCTTCAAACTGTTGGTTTGAACACACCATTGAGCCTTTAACTCTTTCTCAGCCAAACCAGCAATTCCAAATAGGTGGCCACAAAATCCTACCTTAGAACTGAGAAAAGACAAAAAGACAATAATTGTGAGGCATTATTAAAATGTTTATATTAAGCATAAGTACTGTGTCTACATGTTTATCATTTCCAAAACCTTTACAGCCATTATATTTAGCATTTTCTATGGCAAAGTACATTGGAGGAACAAAGATTACAGTTATGATTGCTCAATACTAGCCTCACAGCAATGATAATGAATTCTGTTCATGGGATTCATATGTTTTCAGGTATAAAACAGAGGCCTACAGATGTAAGCTCCTGATACCCTATCAAAGAAAAAGGATATTCAACTACAGAATGAGCCACTACAGTGTCGCAATATGGAATACTCACTTTTTTAAAAAAAAACAACAAAAAAACAGCACGTTAGTTGAAAGGAAATGTAACTAGTTTAATAGACAATAAACTTTTCTTTAAGGAAATCTACTAAAAAAATTAGAGAAGCTTTCTCCAAATGCAATTTAAAGGATAAAACAAAATAAGAAAAGAGAGAAATAAGATTCATTTTCAAAGATTCATCCATAATGTCTACCATTGATTTTTCATAAGCAGCTTGCTAACCAGCCTGTTCTATTCTCACAGCAGGATCATGACAGGTAAACAAATTAATATTTTTACCCAAGAGAAAAACACCATACAGTCACACCCGACTCAATAGTCTTAATGCCATCTTGCCAGCAGTAGCTTGGTGCTCTTATCTGATGACAACTGACAGGCAATAGAAGAGCCCCACATTGTTAAAAATCAGAGAATATTCCTGGCTTGTTGAAATGGGCTTTGTTTCAATTACACAGTACCACTAAAAAAGTATGTGAACAGCAAGAAAAAGCATCCAGTCTGAGGCATAGTAGACAGCAAATTATTGGATGGGAGATTGATAGTACCTGTTAAACATCCTGAGAAATTGTCATTTTAATTAAAGCTATTAGAAACATAAACCCCTTTCTTTGAATTCTAAGGGAAAAAGACTTGTTTGGGTTCTGGGTTGTTTGGTTGGGTTTTCATTGTTGGGGTTTTTTTGTTTGGGTTTTTTTTTTGTTGTTGTTGTTGGTTTTTTAGTTTGTTGTTTGGGGTGTTTTTTGGGGGGGGAGGGGGCAGGGCAGGGAGGGAGTTGAAATTCTCAGTCCTTAATATAGCCAGAAGTCCACCACCTTCTGTATTAGCTAGCTCCTGCTTTGTGTAATGAGCATATTGATGGGGTTTGTTGGCTTGACAGTGAATCATTGTATTTTAAAGTTGTAAGTGAAGCAGCTGGTAGCCACTCCACAGCAGGGAATTCATCTGTGTGTTATCCACAGCATTACATCCCTCTAGTGAACATAAGCTCTAAACAAACAGTACATCAAAGACTTTAGGGAGGCTGAAGGTAATTTGTGCTGCTTCATATTCTTAGTGATAAGTCTCCAGCAATTATTTTTGTAGAACAGAATAAAAGTTTCATAGTAATTAGCAGTTAGGTTTAGGAATTTGAGTATAGAAAAGAATACAGGAATCAACCAACTCCCAACCACAATTTTTTTTTTTTTAATATATGTACATATTTTATATAAATTTTTTCACAAGAAAATTTAGGTATTCCCTGTGAATACATATATGCATATGTATGTGAGTGCATGTGTGATAACATATACGTATATTCACCAGAATCGCTGTTCGTAGTATCTTGACAAACCTTAAGCACAAAAATTTAAAAGCTTTTATCTCGTACTGACATTTTAGCTTCCTGCAAGAGGTTCTGAACGTGACAGGAATTTCAGCAGTGTAAAATTGCCAAGAGGCTTTTACCTGCTTGAGGAAGAAATAACAGAGCTATTATTGTCTAATAAACAATATGCCTATAACCCAGAGAGCTCCTCTGAATGAAATAAATGTCCCACGGGAATCTGATTCAGCATCAGTTTTAGATGACATTTGCAATTCTTATCACCAATGAAATAAATCATCTTTTCTTTCTTTTTAAGCAAGAGACATTTAACTGAATGTAATTAAATCACTCTACAGTCAAAAGAGGTTTTAATAGTAAAATGCTGTTGATGACATTCATAAAATAGCATCAGCCGAAAGAATATGAGAAAAGCAGTAGGCAATGGCCCCAGCTTTTAGATGGAGACAGCAATTTCCACATCATCAGGAATTTGGATAACATTCAGGAACAATATGTTGAAACTTTTTTTTAAATGTCTGTCTAGTTCAGGTGTGACTGATACATATTAATTCCTGATTAACATTACTACATACAATTATGAACCCACTAAGAACAGCACTATTACTACCACTTTCATTCTGACTTCCGCTACAGGAGAGGCTTGCTAACATATTTTGCTACTCAGTAATTGTCACCAAATGACTCGATTTTCATCACACTAACTTGATAGCAATCATTTAATGATCATTGTATCCAGTTTTTCCAGGAGCTATCTAAACCCATAGTGCTGTTATGGGCTCATGTATGTTAACACACGCAGAAGTAGTCTTCAGAGCAGCTGCAACCAGGTCTTTGTTATTGCAAGTATGGACTCCATATTGTATTTTTACTTAGATATAGAAAAATCTAGGAATTCAGGTACTTAAATCTTGCACTACTGGCCCAGACCAAAATTCTAGTGTCTAAATTTGGTAGTTATCAGATCTGCCTTTAGCTCACCTGCAGTGGTTGTTGTACTTTCATTATCTGCAGGGAGGACAGGAGTTTCAAAACCTGCCCCATCATTTTTTTAAAAGCTTCCCAAAACAACTAATCCAACAATGAAGGGTTATAGAGCAGATATTGGCTTAATACTGTTCTCACTGTACATATTTGCAATGTGCTCCCTGATATAAGTAGAGATTATTGCTATGTTCATACTCCTACAAACGGATTTTTCCACAAAGATTCCATTTCGAAATTATTTATATAGATCATGTTCTGAAGGGGTTGCTGCATTAGTTAATTTCATAATCACCCATTACTTTCTAACCCTATGACTGATCAAAAAAGCTCCCCTTTACCCTCTTCTTAAAAAAGACCATGTTACATTGTAATGCTCTTATTGTTACACAATATCACTGCTGCTGTGATTGCCTTTCTGATCAAAGTGTCAGATTGAGGGCTTGCTACCTGTTTTGCATCATGTCAGACTGGTTGCTGACTTCTGCACATTCAACTTTTTTTTTTTTTTTTTTTTAAACCAAGGACTATATTGTATCCTAAAAGAAAATGGTGATCTGACCTAGAATGCAATTTGGTGCTGTTTGCCCAGTGCCACTGATTGGAGAAGCAGACCTCTCAGTCAGGAGCGTGTTATACGCTCTGAATAGCCACCTCTTCTCTTCCCAGAAGTCTGAAATCTGATGTCACCAACAGAGAAATCTCCATTGTTGCTTCAGTGAATCTGTAGATACTATACACCAAACCAGAGAGCATTTAGTTGATTGTTCAGAGTAGAGCAATGAGACTAACTCCAAATATATTTCAAATTATATTTTTAATGCAGCTCACCACATTAGGACATTACACTATAACAACAGAAATGAGTGATATTGAATGAAGTATAAATACAGATATCTGGCATCACCACCTAGTGTCTGATTTGATGTCGTACAAGGTCAGGATTTATATTCAATGGAATCAGTGACATTTAATAGAAAAATCATAGAATTGTTAGGTTGGAAAAGACCCTTAAGATCATAGAGTCCAACCATAAACCTAACACTGCCAAGTCCACCACTAAACCATGTCCCCAGGTGCCACATCTACATGTCTTTTAAATACCTCCAGGGACAGTGACTCCACCACTTCCCTGGGCAGCCTGTTCCAATGCTCGACAACCCTTTCAGTGATGAAATTCTTCCTAATACCCAATCTAAACCTCCCCTGGTGCAACTTGAGGCCATTTTGCCCTGTTGCTTGTTACTTGGGAGAAGATACCAACAACCTCCTCGCTACAACCTCCTTTCAGGTAGTTGTAGAGAGCAATCTGGGCATTTCTAAAGAAATAAAGAAGATAGACTCCAATAGCAATAATCTAAATTTAAACCTGATTTACGTAGCAACACAGCATTTTTATTGTTCAATATCACTGCTCTTTGGAAGATGACAATGGCTCTTTATCTGCTTTACATATATCTAACCTGCTAACTGCACATTTGGAATATATGCATTTATTCCTTTCCAGATGCCCAGGGCAGGCTGCAAAGCCCATATAAGTGCTCCTACTGAATTCTTATCTGTATGGATATCACAACGGTTACAGGAACGAGACTGCCAGACTACATAATATAAATTAACCACCTTTGGAATATCTTTAGGTCAGATTAAGAAATAACCAGCCGGGTTAACAGTCCCTAGCTTGGTAAATCACTTACAGATTTCAGAAGTCTTCACAAGTACTGATTTCTTTTCGGTCAAGCCTCCCTGTAACTTTAAATTCTTTTTAGCAAAGAAGCTTTCCTGTTCTGGTTTAGCTTTACCTTATTTTTCTTGTAGTACATATTTAACAAAGGAGAACCTGTAAGCACAAGGACAAATTATACAAGTTTAGAGAAAACTGCCTGGTATGAGGATAGTTACTGCCAGTAAATACCAGTTTAGTGAGCTCTGAATAGAGAACTATATGCGATACCCAGGAAGTTTGGCTTTATAGGACAGATTGCGCCATAGCAGTGTATTTTCAACTAAAATCACAACACAGTCCTTCACCATATATCAACAAAGCTCAAGAGAAGGATAACATTTGGGATTCTGTTCAGATCTCCCATCCTGGCTCTGTTTGGAGGTATGGTATAACAACTTTGAAACTACTCATCCATTCTCAGCTTAAGGCTATTTTCCTACAATGCTGTTTTTATGGTGGCACTAAAGTCTCCATGTACTAGCAGCTTCCACTAGTGTTGAAGTTTTATTATCAAGTGAAAAAATGCTGATACACAAGATTACTGTAGGTTTAGCACCTGCTAAATTGGCACTGCTGTATTTGAAGCAGTTCTGAGTTTACAGACTGGAGAAACTGAGAGAAGTAATATGACAGCTTTGATTGATTTAAGCACTAGGCTGATTTCAGCCATGATAAACTAATCATAGTTTCCTTCTTCCCTACCCAAGAATGGGTTTGTTTTCTAAAATGTATTTCAGACTTCAGTACTGTGACTTGGCTGCCAGTATGGGACAACTGCAGAGCAATTTTATTCTTTCTTTTCAATGGACAAGGATCATTTCTTATGGGCCCTTTCCTAAATCTAACATTAAATACTTATGTGAATGACTACTTAATTTCATTTACATGGTCTTTATATAAGAACCAAAATTATTAATTGTTGTGACAGTTTCATGATCAGGCTCTTCAAAAAGTATTTTTATTAATAATAGCTGATAAAGGCTGTGGTATTACTAAGGGAAAGTGGGAAAAATACACTTTCATTAATTGAATAATTATTGCCGACACCAGAATCTTTGGGAACTGTTGTTAGCACAAGGATCAAATAAGAAATATATATAACCAGTTACTTCTAGAGATTTAAGGATTACGTACAAAAACTCCGTTAACTACAATTACAGGAACATGTGGAAAACAGGGTGTAAGTTTTCAGAAGTGTCCTTGCAGTCCAAGAATTCAAAATGTTTTCTAAAGATAAAAAATTTCCACTACCTTTACTTCATGAAGAACAGACTGACACTTCAGTTAAACTAAAATCCAAGGAAATAAAGTCCCAAATAATAATACGATCCTAAAATGAAGTCACATCGAGCTGATTAAGGTCAGCATAACAAAGCATTGAAATATTTTTTTAAAAGCTGGATTTCATTTAAATGAAGTTGGCAGCACCACAGACAAAGATCCAGGAATGATCCCTAGATAAAGGGCCCTAAGAAAGCAAAAAATGCTTTAAGATCTTGCATCCACACATACACAACCTTTTTTAGAGGAAAAGAGCTCAAAGTCTATCCAGCAGGGTTGACAACTTGGTGGCTGACCATAAAAATACTTTGTGTACAAGACCAGCACACCCTCCCTTGATGAGAGCAGCTGGTCTACAGCTGTAGCTAGCTTCAGGTAGCACTTTTTCTGGAATACAGTTCAGTCTATGAAGCAGAAGAAAGTTGGCTCATCTAGATATTACAGGAAATTTTTAGATTTCTGCTCAACTCTGTCCCCCCACTCCCACCCAAATGCTCCTAGATAATTATTTAGTAAATTATTTAGCATGGGACCTTTGGAGCAGAGACTCACAAGGAGTCTTAGGAGGATAAGAACGCAGGACCCCCCTTTTTCTTTTTTAATAATAAACTTCCAGCTCCCTGAAACCATTTTGTTACTTATGTTAAAACCCTTGGGAGAAGATACTCAAGCAGTTTTTCCACAGAATTAAGCAGAATTTAAAAAACATTAAAAAGAAAAAAAAACAGAGCGCAGAAAGAGCTCACAAACAGTTATCCGAATCTCAAACAGTGCCTTCTGTAGACATGTTTGACAGAGGGCTCCTGGAAGTTTTTTAATCTTCCTGAAGCAGTAACCATAATGAGGTAGGTGTAACTAACAACTTTTTACAGCAGAACCATATGCAGGGCCAGTGCAGACCCGATTAGAGGACAGTGTTAAAGCAGCTGGGACACCTTGCCCATGGGCACAGAGTACTTAGTTCCCTAAAAATCAGTGTTTCCCTGGCAATGTAAAAATATTATCCCTACTTTAATGATCAGAAATAGAAGCAATAGCACGTGGAAAGTCTACAGCAAGGCAAAAACACAGATCACATCAAGGAACTGTGCACATCTCTGCCAAGCAATAAAGCAGCACCATAATCAAAGCAGCATCTTCCCTTAGCCTGAGGCTTCAGCTCCACGGTGTTGGAACTATTACTGTAACCTGCGCCATAAGAATTTACACAGACAGACCCCAGTGCCGTTCTCTTGCCATAACAAAGGCACTAAAACTTCCTCCTGCTCTCCACTAACTTGGGCATTTATCCCTGACAAAAAGACATAGATCAAATCCTGTAAAACCCATAAGACTAGAGAGAGATACCAGGCACCATACCCATATAATTCTTTGTAAGTGGCAGAGCTGCCAAATTATTCTCCTACCTAGCATTGTTCCAGTACTGCACTGAGATTAGCATAAGGCCGAGATACATCTGCATTCCAGCATTTTTGGATTCCTGTTTTTTAAATCAAAATGGCACAGAAATCTTTTTCTAGCTTTATTAAATAAAATGTACATGCAGGGGAAATAAAAGTACAGATGCATCATTTGAATACACAAATACAGTTTCCACAGACGACTGTGAATCAGGTTTCTTCTGCTGTTATAATTTACAATTACTTATCACATTAGCTCCTAATTGTCTTTTCAGAGTGCACTCAATTACAAAATTAGAATCCTTATCTTCCTGTAACAGCCACCTTCCAGACAGATCCCCATAAAATGTGCAAATTGACTAGAAGAATATTTTTCCTTATACTGTTCCTGTTCATCAAAATGTTGTCCTAAATCAAAGCTTAAGCACGTTTTTTTTTTTTTTCCTGGTGAAGCAAGCAAACCAGCTGCTTTCTGGAACTGGCTTATTAGGCATTTGCTTATAGAGAGACCAGGTGGTGTCATGGATTAATTTTTTCCTATTTGACAAAATCATAATTCATAATTTTTTTTAAGACCAACTTTTGCAGTAAGGCATTCTTATATAGCATCCTTTTTAACAGACAGTAATCATTTGCTCTGAATAAAGCAGAAAGAAACAAACATATCTTATTTCATCCTTTTATTCTCTCTTTTTAAAAGCAGGTGTGAAGTCTCAATGTTTTGTTCAGCCTCATTGTTTTGTGGACATGGCCATCCATCCTGAACAGGCTGAAATAGTTAGCAAAATCAGTTCCATCTTTGACTGAAACACTAATACATACTCCTATAGCTCAAACACCATTAACTCTTGCTGAGCAGGAGGGTAAAACAAAAATACACCAAAAAACCTCCAAACTTTTGTATGAGGCTAAGTCTTCCCCCAGTTAATCAAACAGGGTAGAACACAAAGCTCACTGCAAAGCCCAGGCTGCCAAGGCCCAGGGCTGAACGTTTTTCAGTTGTAAACGTGTCTCAAATACACTATATGTATTGTGATTCAGAAAATAAAATCTGAGCACCTTTCAAGTCTGCCAGGATCAAATCTATGTTTCATCCAAAGCAGGAAAGTTTTGACATCCTACAAATTCAAGTGGTAATAGCCTGTGAAAAAGGACAGTTAAATATTAATGACTCTACAAATAACAAGCCTCATCGATTTGCAGTGCCATTTATTTCCCTCCTCCATGCACTCCAGAATGTATTTGCATTCTCTTCTTAGAAGGTACCTAAATAAGGCTTGGCTTGCCACACCAATTCATAAAACAATTAGAATACAACCAAGTTTTTAATGTCACTACATTGATATACATGTGAATACTCAGACACGAGGAGCTGAATGCTAACGCTGTATCACAAGCACCTAAGAGGAATCTGAACAAATCTGCGGATTAGAACGTCAGTGCTAGTTTGCCTGATGTGGGAGCCCTCGTTCCTTGCTCAGCCCTCAAAGGAGAGGTCTTCATTGTCCTTTGAGAAGAGTGCAAGGCTGAATATGTCCAGACACTAACTGGACTAACTGTGTTTAACTGTGGACTGATGCTCCATTGACCTCCACTCAAACATACATGTGGCCTCATCCCAGTCCATAGTAAAAAAGACTATTTCTATCTAGGCTAAGTACACTTGGCTGTATGCAAACAAGGGGAAACAGCCACCAAAAGGAGCCTGCACCGAAAGTTCCCAAGTTGACACCACAGTGCAAAGAGCGTATTGTGTCTAGATTTAAGGTTTAATCTCCAAGTAGTACCATTTTCTCAACATCTATTTTTAATTGCTTATCTCTGAAGCTTCCTATGAACAAACGGTATTTTGGGAAAGATTGGAATGAAGACAGCCAGGTTATTTATGAGCCAGTTCAAAGTCACTAGAGGTCTCTTACAGGACTTCATGAACAGTGCTCTTAACAGTGAAGAACTGATGAAAAGGGACTTCTAGGATGGTACACATGAATAAGTACATAATTCTGTCAGTCTGGCATTGTCTGTTGTGAGAAAGGCATGAGAAAGATGAATGGAGCGGACACCAGAACTGCAAGCCTAAATGACAAGAAATACATTGGAAAGCAGGAAAAATCCTGCATTGTCAAGTGTATCAAATTTCCAGTAGCTTTCAGATATGAACAGAGATCCTTTGGAAAGCCCAGAGTTGTGTGTGGGTAACCCGTCATAACAGACATATAATTCACTTTCCAGCCTTTACTTTCCACGACATTTTTGTAATTTTCATAATTAAGGTAGCTGCATAATTTTGCATACATTTAAAGTAAGTGGTTAATCATTATTAATTCCACTGGTATTCTCTGTGCTAACCATAACCATTATTAACCTGTTTGACAATATTGTGGATTCCTTTGGCATTAATGTGATTGAAATATGTAAATCCATAGGAATTCAATTGTGAATTACCGTTATTCAATGTGCTTAGCTTCAATGAATAATTCTGCAATTTGTGCAGAAGGAAATTACATGCTGACTGTCCTGGTTTCAGCTGGGATAGAGTTAATTTTCTTCCTAGGAGCCAGTACAGTGTGTTTTGGATTTAGTGTGAGAATAATGTTGATAACACACTGATGTTTTAGTTGTTGCTAAGTAGCACTTACACTAAGTTAAGGATTTTTTCAGTTTCCCATGCTCTGCCAACAAGCAGGTGTATAAGAAGCTGGGAGGGAGCACAGCCAGGAGAGCTGACCGGAACTAGTCAAAGGGATATTCCATACCATAGAACATCCTGCTCAGGGGATAAAGTTGGGAAAGTTCGCCAGGAGGGGCAGATCACTGCCCGAGCATCGGTCAGCAGGTGGCGAGCAACTGCATTGTGCATCACCTGTCTTTCCTTGGGTCTGATTTCTCATTTTGTTGTGTTCCTTTTCATTACAATTATTATTGTTATTATATTTGTAGTATTATTATTATTTTATTTCAATTATTAAACTGTTCTCATCTCAATCCATGAGTTTTACTTTTTTTTCCCCTCATTCTCCTCCCCATCCCACTGGGAGTGGGGAGGAGTGAGCAAGCGGCTGCCTGGTGCTTAGTTGCTGGCTGGGGTTAAATCACAACACTGACTCATGAGACAGCTTTTCAGGGCTTCATAAGACAAAATGTGAACAATTTGTACCTATAATTACATTAAAATGTAAGTGAAATGTATAATGCAGCTACAACACATTAAAGGAAATATACTACTCATATCCTTAGCCATGTTGCTTAAAGGAAAATGTTTCATATTAAACTAGCTATTTTCATTAACTACTTGCATAACAGATTTAGTTAAAAGCTAGCAGTATGTCAGCAGTAGTAAAGGCCTTAATCTGAAGTATATTAAAGAGGAAATTTTCAGCATTTGAGTTTTAAACATATTACTTTTTAACATAAAAACCCTCAAGGGCCAGTTGCAAAGGCAGTAGCTGGCTTCAAGGTCCATTGGATGACACCGTGGCAAAACCCTGACCTTTTCACAGACAGCACCTCTTTCTTAAAGTCCAAGTGACTTCACAGGACTTGGGCCAGGTTCTAGAAGAAGGAGAACAGTTTAAACTCACACCCAGCCTGAAGAGGAGTAAGAACTTGGGTCTCAGGTCTATGCCCTGCTCACCTAAGAACTGATCCAATTATTTCTATGGGTGTTGTATGAAGCTACTGGAAGAAGTCAGACAGTACATGGCATCAAAATGACGATCATGTCCAACCAAGATTTCATGTTCTGCTCTCAGAAGCATCATTGAGTTCAAACAGAGCTCTGAGAAATGATCAGAATTTTATCTGCACACTTTAAAGGGACTGATCTTTTAGAGTTATTCACCTGAGTAATTTCATTGATGTTAAATTTAAATAGAGTTTCTCACATATACATTGGAGGTTTGCAAGTTAGTAGTCAGTAAAAACCTTTGTATCAATGAAGTTCAGATAAGAATTAAAGAAAAGAAAAATTTTTGCTCCAGATTGTGTAGCAGCATAAAATTGTGCTGAAAATTTCATGAGACAAGGCTTTTACAATCTGCTCGCTTCAGCCAGAAGTATTGCGAGAACAATTTGCGATTATTAAGACCAGAGCTGTGAACTGAATATTCTGCTCTTCTGGCAGTAGATTCATTGAAATTTGAGAAACAGAGGAAATATGAAGGAAGAGATTCTTGAGTTCATAGCCAGAGGATTTTTAGGGCCAATTCATGAGCCCATTCCAGATGGAGGATAATGACAGATGCAAATTTAACTAAGTTTCAGAAGGTAGAATTGGGTTTCAAAGTCAAATACTTTAATCTTTGAACCAATAAGGACTGAAGCCTGGTCAGGCTCTTAACAGAAAAACACCATGTCTCCTTAGCTAGTAATGTCCCTTTAGTAATTTCTTCCTCTTCCTAGCATTCATTCAGTTTCTCATGGTGGTTTTTCAAGCTTTCAGCAGTAATATTACTGAACAAGATGGGGCACAAGAATAAGTGGTGCATCTTCTCTGATAATACAGGCAACAGACCCTTACTGTCAAGGTGGCTTTAGCACCTTCCCATGTTAGGGGAACAGCTTATTTCTGGTGAGGCTAGTATACTCTAGGTATTTCTGACCCCCATAATATGAGAAAGGACAACACTGAAGGTCGCTGAAACCTTTTAGAAAGCAAGCTACCAATTTCTATGAGTACCAGACTACATTCACAATATTTGAGGGCCCAAGTAGTAGCAGGTGAAAAACAAAGAGCGATTGACATGTACTTCCATACATCTACAGGCATTTTACAGATTGATAAAACTACCATTTTGCTCCTTCATTTGAACTATCTTCTGTACTTTTTCTGAAAAGTGAGAATTCAAGAATACATCCTCCCAATAATAATACAAGGACTGAAGAAAATCTCTGAATTTGAAGAGGTGCAGGACAACTGCACCTCATACCAAAAGTTATCAGATATGGAGTAAAGCACTCTTTTCCTTCAAAAAAAGAGAGTCACTTTTGACACATTTCCCATACAGAAAAATAGACCAAATTCACTTAAAATTGCTGAAGTGCTAGAGTTGTTTCTCACTCAAAACATTTTTTCACTCTGATGTTAGTGTAAAAGTAAAAATCATTTTAAAAAGGAACAAAGACATCAAAAAAAACCCACAAACTTTAAATACTTTTTAAAAACTCTCCATCCAGCACGACCAGAAAGCTTTCCCCTGTGCTCTAGTTAATTCAGTTTGCAATTTCAGTTTCTCTTGGTGGTTTCTGAAGCTCGCAGTGGAATAAAACACTCAACTTTCAGTATCCTACCACTGTGCTAGATTTGAAGCCTCCATAACAGGGGTCTGAAAGGTCTGGATAAAGGAGTTCCTCAAACCACTCTTGAGGTCCACAAATGTTTGGACACTCATTGCTGTAACATTACATTCTCCAGCAAAGGTTGGGGAAACCCAAGAATGAGAGGCGTAGCCCAGCATTGCTGTGCACCACACCTGGAGCCAGTCCTGCAGTGCTGGAGTAACATCACAACTCTCACTCCTTCCATCCTCCTGCTGGCATTGTGTGTACATGGATCAATAGCTGCATCCTCCAGGTGACAGAAATCCATGTTCCACCTTCCTGTCTCTGCATCCAATTCGGTGATTAAAAGAGAGCAGGGGCTAAGTGATCTCACTATGCAAACAGGACAAAATTATTTTCAGTACATTCCTAAATTAATCTGGCCTTTCAGGGTAGTATTACTTGTACTGCAGCAGATACTCAGCACCCTTACATCTATCAATAAAATTGTAGTGAATGTTAAAATGTACTTTGCCTTTTCTGCAGCAATATTCTGCTTTGTTCTGCTCTTTTCTTTTAAAGACTGCAGGGACCTCAGGTGTTCTTCAGCCTTTATAGTCAACAAAGCACCAAGTCTGCAATCGGCTCAAAACCTTTCTGTTCTGCCTGCAACTACAGCTGTCCAAGTGATATTTTTATCATTTTGGACTCAAGTTTTTTTGAATTATTGATTACAAATACAGTCATACAATATGTAGTAGATTTAGTGACCTCCAGACTTTGTAAAGTTTTAATCCTTCCTCCTCCATTTACAGCACAGACACACACCCAAGAAAAACAGGGCAGCTTAATATTTCTTTAGGTTCAAACTGTGTCTATTAGTTGGCATTGCTGCAGTCTTACAGTGAGAGGATAGAGCTGTACAACATAGCTTCTTTAGGAAAAATGTGCTGAAGCATGCTACCTACAGCACAAAACATTTGACATGTCTAAGAAATAGAGGGGTAAGAAATTCCCTGGAAAGAGAGTGGGGAGGATGATGCACAGGCTTCTGTATTTCTCCTGATCACCTTTTCATATGAAACTCTTTTAGGTGAAGGACTGTGAGCAGTGTTACCCACAATGATGTGGAAAAGGGAAAGTGTTAATGAACAGCCCAGGAAGTTCTCTGCAAGTATGTTAGAAAACTGGAAACAGAATAAGGCTGAATTGTAGATTATTCAATGCACACACATTTTGCCAAAAGGAATAATCCTCCCACAGGACTAGCAGCTCTTTCGGGTTTCATTTCAATAGCCTCATTGGGAGGCTTTTAACATTAACTTCTTCCCCCTTCCAAGAAACAGTGCAAAAATGGAGCAAAGACAGCTGTTTGAGCCTGTTCCTACTGTTGTTAGTGGTAAGCCCTGCATCACATGCTCATGTCAACAGTTTTACAAAAAGGACCAGCCAGTGTTTAATACTGATCACTGTGTAAACCTGAAAAAAATATTAGCTTCCATAAGAAGCAGAGAGTAGTGTTTATTTTTTCTACCCTATTAGATTGCCCTTTCAACTTTCAGAACTTGGATTCACTGTTTATCTTTCTAGCTCAGCAAAAGCCTTCCTTTCCAGTTGCCTGGGAGAAATACATATCACAAGTTATCCTTAGCTTTTTTTCTTTTAATCTTTATTCGTACTGTAAGTATTCTTGAAAAAAAAAAATAAATAAAATAGAGCCAGTGCTCTGAGGTCAATAAATTTTTCAGAGTGATCCTGCAGGGCTTGGCAGCACAGACTATAGCCATCAGGCCCACTAATCATACAGTTCAACCCAGGACCACTATACTCAAATCTCCCCTCATTGTTAGGCCCATCCCATTTTTAAAAGGGCTGGACTTCATCATCTGAAATGGGCCAGCAAGCTATTGTGAGAGATGAGAACCCTTCCCTGCTACTGCAAATCCACAAACTCCCTTTCTACAGCAGCAGTGGTGGTGGGCAGAGACCTATCTCCTCTCAAATGTCTTCTGAAGGAGACTCTGATGGAAGGGGGTTTTGAGCTTTAAAAGGCAAAGGAAATGAACAAATGAAAAAAACATCAAGGGCCTGCTCCTAGAAGACAGGACCTGCTTTTGAACAAGAGGGGGACAGAAATAATAATTTGCACCAGATTCGTAACAAAAGGGCATTCAAGTGTGACTCACCTCTGACAATGCCTATCTAACTAAAGGAAAGAGAAGGGCTGAAGATGATGACCCAAAAACAAAGTGTGGAAAAAGGTAAAGGAGAAATCAAATTAATTTGTTTTACAGCTCTGCCAGGCTGAATTCAGCTATGACTATATACTTTTGCAAATAAAAGACAATGTAAAGGAAAAAGAAAGAGGGTTAATATAATTCATTCATTCACATGAATTAAATCACTTCAACAGTTCTTTGCTTCATTGAAACCAGTTGGACCTATGTCCTTGCTGCAGTAAGCAGAGTCCAGCTGAATGCAGACTGCTTTCCCTACGGTTCAAACATGTATAATGCATGTGCGTCTGACAGCTTCTCCCAGTCAGAGAACTGTGTGTCCTCATTTATTAGGACACAGAGGTTTGATCTGGGACTGGGAGTCAAAAGACACAGGGTCTATGGCTAATTACCCTGTTAAAACAGGCCCAAGAGCCCAAAGGAAGATTAACTTCTCTGCTTGAAATGAAGATCTGCTTGTAATTATCTTCAGTGTTGTTTCCTACTTCACTTGTTCATCTCCTAGTATATTTTCAATTATATCCAAGAACTACAATAAAACAGCATTTTATTGCTAAGCCAACCACTCCAAAATTAAGAATTGCCAGAATTAGAACTGCCCATGCAACTTCAATTTGGCCCCACTGTATATATGCATGGGTTTAGTTACATGATCACACAATATTTTATCCACAGAACTTGCATTCTGAACACATTGCTGGGGACTTCAGGGCTATTTAAAAAAAAAAAAGCTTAGTTTTTTAAATACCATCTCATCCACAGTTCTGAAAAAACAAAAAAAATATTTCAAGATAGTATTTAACCTCATGTTTCTATACATTTGGGGAAAGAAGTAGAGCAATTGACTGACAAGGTAGTCACCTACCAATGTGGAAGAGCGGTTAGAACAGGTAATTCATACCATCTGCTACATATCTACAGACTATACAGCATCACTTGATGAAGAACCATCATGTGACAACTTAGGAACTGAACTCTCTTCTTCATCCTACAGGAAAGGGTTCTCCTGAAGCTATCCACACACCAAGTTAGAGAACACCTTTTCCTAGTGTTATCACTAGAATTACTTCAACTCTGTATCAGCCTGCCATCCTCACATACACCTTATTACTAGACAGCTCTTAGCAGAAAACCTTCAAGTTCCTCAGACTACTGCTCAGGAACCAGAATCTAGAGTGTTTCTGCAGACTACGTTAAAGAGGTATGGAAGTGGGTCAGTCTACGATATGCCAAAAAGCCCTTTAAGCAAGTAGATTAACACTTCTGGTGGCAAACACTACACTGTTGTTTCTAACAATGCATCCATGTCATCTGCTACAGACACAAGTGAGTTCCCTCTGCTTAAGTGGGCTAAGCCATGCTCTAAGCTGTACTCAACAGCACATCATCCCTTACTTAGGGCACTACGTCTGGCCAGTCACCACACTAAATGCATTTCCATGACCTCTTGTCAACTCAGAAAACGGTCAGAGCTAGCCAGGTCAGTCCTAGGATATACTAGGAAGACATACTCTAAACTACACTAGGCCAGCTAGCTTTTGACCACACCACCAAGAAAGTGGCAATTTAAGAGTGAAATCCTCTCTACCTCAAAGCCAATAAGCATGAATACTTCATATACTACTTTGCAGTTATTCTGATGCATTTCTAAATACAGGCAGTGCAAGATGATACTGGTTTGACTGTGTTCAGACAGAGTGCATGGAGAGAGAAGCTATGGAATTCAATTTACAGTTACCCAAAAAGTTGATTTATCAGCACAGGCTTTTAATGGATACCTGTAGGTAACAATGTTTGGGGTTTTTATTACTCACATTTCTTATGTAAGAAGGCCTGACATTCTGGATATATGGAGGATGCATAAAGTGGTAGGTTAAACTCCTTCTTACTTCCCCACCCTGCTTAAGAGGAAAAGTGCCAGGTTTTGCCTCTGAGCACAGCAGGCATTTTAGCATTATGTTACCCACAGACAAGTGAAAACACACTATTATATACAGTCCTCAGGAGCCTGCAGATCACACTCATTCTGACATCAACCAAATGCATGGAAAAACACCTTATTTTTTAAGTTCAGATTTACAACAAAATAGAGCTCTGCTACAGCATTGGCTCTCCAGCAAAGCAGGGTGGACAAGTAATGTTGTTCACTCTTCTGGGGCGAGAAGGACAAAAGCACAAGTATGACTCAGAAAATCCCATCCAACTCTCACTCCTCCCCACTGTCCTCTCCCCTCCGGTGCACTCCTGAGTGATAACACCACTAAGTCAACTAAGTCAAATGGTGATGGGAGGAGAGCTTGCTGCAGACTGTGATACACCCTGTGGGACAAGAGCTGGCTAGGCTGCTACCTTGCCATTACCTCTTCCTTTCTCATCCCTTTCTCTCACCATGCAACAAAAATTCAAGCTTTGGTTGGGGTTGATTTCAGGAGAGAAGTTTGGCTCCTTTAGGGGATTACAAAGGCAATGGAGAGCAAGAAGTGTGTGAGGGAAGGGAAGTTGTACCCAAAGTGGTGACCTTACTAGGGCAAAAAGTCAGCAAAGCACTGAGGATGTATGGGGACCTCCCACTACAGTGAAAGGGCTTTGAGGTTAATGGACACCTTTGCTGAATCTTTGACTGTGAAAGGACTCGAAGCGTTAGAACAAAGGAGAAAGCATTGGCAAGACCACAGACTGCAAAACCCTCTATTGCCTTTTGCTGTACTGATAAAAAAAGCCACTCAGGTTATTCCTATTAAGTAATTTTTTTTTTAAACCCTAACCATTCAATGTTTCTTCTCCTTTTTAAGCCAGCACATGCACTTATTGTAGCATCAAACCCATTAGAACCAAACTACATATACATCATCTTTTGTTTTCCATGGGGATATGGCATAAACTCTTGGACAGCTTGTATAAACGACAATAAAAACCTTGAATGCAAGTCTCTCATCTAGAGCTAATCAAAATGCCAGCTGGATCGTTTACCACTGACCACAAGAATTTTCTTGTTTAACTGCAGAGGAGTCCACACTGTTCTCTCTTCTGAAATAAGTCTTGGGCAGATATTTATAACCTGTGGTATACTGTCTACGTGCCTGGGAGCTTCTCAGTTTGTTTTACTAGCATTGTTAAATATAGTTTTCTCTGTTCATAAAACATCTAAAACAGACTTTCAGAACTGCAAGTAAAGAGGGTAGAACCTTGTGTTCTTTTCAGCCCACAAATCACTTGTTTGCGCTTTATGCAGAGGAACATAAGAGGTTTACAATGACAACAAACAGTGAAATTATACAGGAATTGCAACAAGAAACATCAAGAGCAGCTATTGCTAATGATATAAGAATAGAAAGTTTTCCTAACATAATATTTAGATTGCCCTTATAAAATACAAAAAATACTGTGAAATTGTATTTTTTTAAGTATGTAATTTCAAAAAGAAGTATTCAAATAGTTAAAAACACACATTGAAATTATGCAGATACACAAGCTACAAGAGTTCTGTACTTAACCCACATTCATATGACTTTGGATTCTGTGTTCTAGTTCAGGCATATTAAAATATAAATTTCATCCCACAATGCTCAAATAAGAGCTTCAAAATTCAGGAGAAAGTAGAAGAAAGGCCAAAACTCATATTTCCATTTGGATTCAATTCCAATTATACTCTTCTGGGCAGTTTCATCCCTATTACTTTTAATTAGCTCCTCTGACACCATAAATTACACACAGTGAGGGTGGGTTTGGGTTTGTTCCCCCCTCCCTCCCCCCCCAAAAAAAGAAAGTCCTCATTAAAAAACCCACCAAGCCTGATGAACACACTCTACTGACAGCAAATGAATATTCCCAGGGCTATGAACACTCTTCAGTTTTAGAGGAACACAGGCAGACCAATGGGGACTGAAAAGAAAAAGAAATAAAAAAGAACTTACAGAAGCAAGGCAACCGATTTCTAGGAACGTGTAGCTGCTCACCTGTTAACACACCACAGGGCCATATTCCAGCCTTGCAAACAAGGGACCTGAGTGGAAGCTCCCCTTAATGACAGCTCTCTGAAAGGAAGCTAGTCAATTCAAGGCAGCCCTTTGCAGTGATCTCTATGATATTTTATTTAGAATTAGCAGTAGTAAATCTATTGCTGTAGCCAATTTATATGTTAGATAATTCCTGGCTAATTAGATTCTGCTGTATCTTCCGCTAGAAGCACTGCATCATTTAATGTGCACCTGTATAAAATGCTACACTGTTAAGGTTTTAGAAATAGCTGTTTGTTACTAGAGCACACCACTGCTCTCAAAACATATTGTGCAAACACAGGGGTGGAGGGGTTGCATACTCCACAAAGTTTACTTTTATTGCATGCAACATTTCTAAAGCAAGCCTTCTTTAATGGAGAAAGTACTACCTATATACAGTATTTGATAGGTTCAAGCAACCAGTAAAGCCCTTTACATTAAAAACAAAGGGGTGAAGCAGCAGTAGCAGCATTAGTAAAGGCATGTACTGATGATCTATTGAATTCAGCCCACTATTCCCATTCATATTAGTGAAAATCTTGCCCTATAGCATTACTCTAACATTACTCTTCTGTTGCTGGGGTTCAGAGAGATTACTTCAATACTTTGTATTGCACAAGAGACTTTATTTGGTTATTTAGTAAGACATGATGCAAAATGTCCCAAGACAAGAAATAATATTTTTCAGGCTGGTCAAGCAAGTGCTGATGGGTAATTAAAAGTACAGCTGCATTTAATACAGCAGCTGATTGGGGAGAGAAGAAAGAGGAGGATATACTTTTCAGTATAAGTATGTTAACTTCCGAACTTTAAAAGCTAGAAGCAAGACGAAAGAAAGAAATCAGAATAACATTCTGTAATTATAAAACTATAACCTGTTATATCAGAGTGAGCATCTTTGCTGTATTATTCTTACCAAAACATTGCATAATTAATTACACTACTACAAGATGAATAATGTTCAATTGCACTCCCTTCACACCTAGCATACAGCAGGCTGAGGAATCACATGAGGCTTTTTGATTGAATCAATATAAAGTGTAATGCCATCCTGAGGGAGTTTTGAACATGTTATCCATGATCATGTTATCCATAGGATAAATGATTCTGAACTGGCACATGAATTTCCCACATTAGTTTACTGGCTGACTTAAAGTAGATTAATAAAATGAATAGTTAAAAAGAAGCTAGAGGGAACACTTCAGGTGAAACCATGCAGTATTTTATTTCTAACCAAGCAGTGGCTTCTCTGACAAGGGCTATTTTTCTCCTCCCTCCCCCATTCACCAGCAAACCCAAAGTTTTGCCCTGCATTTTGAGTCATGCTACTTATTCACTGTGCCTACCGCTGAATAAAGATTTTGGGCACTAAAACAGGAAAAAGATTAGTATTTCTATAATTTGAAAGTTAAGGAGAGCTAAGCAAAAGAGAAAATCCACAGCATTAGTGTACTTCCCTGGAGGAAAGAATTAAGAGGGAATCTGCTCTGTTTCTCCAAAGACAGCAAGATTCTTAACCAATAGCCAAATTTCTTTGCTAACTTGAGATGAAGACAGAACTGGCATTACAGCCAGCACTGGATACAGAGTTTTGAGCCTCTAATCAAAGAGCTACAACAAACGTACTTCCACTGTTTGAGTTACTGGAACCCTCTATATTTGAGGCACTCATTTTCATGTATTGCAATACTTGCTAAGCTGGCAGACCAGCTCTCTAGCCATTTTGTACCTAGAATTAAGTCATCAAATTTAAGTCACAAAGAATAAATTTGTTTTAAACAGTTCCTTCCCTCACTCGCTTAAGCAGTGGACGGCACAAGAAGCATCCACTGCAGTTCCTTCAATTGTTTGTGAAGGCTGGAAAGGGAAAAAACATAAATCCACTAATTGACGAGGAACAGCAATATGTGGAATCTGGCCTCTGCTGCAACCAACGGGCCTTTTGCCAACCAAGTTCACCCACTAAGTTTAACAATAGTTGTTGGAAAAAATGAGAATAGCTCCATCAGGAGTTTAGAGTGAGAAAACAAAGTCATTTGGCAGTTGATTACAGTGGAACAGGATGATAGATCAGGGAAAGAGAGGACATTTACCTGGCACACTAATTTTGCAAAAATAACACTGCCATCGGTGTGAAGGTACAGTAAGGAATTATTTACCTGCATAGCCTTACTGTTTCAGAAAAGATTTGGCAGGAAATCACAGAGTTTAACTGCGAGAGTAAAGCCTTTAGATAAGCATTTCATCTTGTGTTTTTAGCTTTATATAAAGGACAGAAGGTAAAGAACAGCTACAGATCAAGTCAGGGGTCATCCTCAAGGAAGGCTCCATTCCACAAATGCGTACCAAGGTGTGAGCAAACGCCCCTTTCTCAAGCGGTCAGCCTCAGTCCCTAACTGTGCCAAACCATCAGCCCTCATCATCTTCCTCTTTGCAGGGTGGTGGAGTTATCACAACAGCAGTAGCAACTCACCTTTAGCAGACCAACCACTCCCAGTGTGAATACGAACCTGCTTACTTTGATCCAAAGCGACGTGGAAGAGCTTTACAGGAAGAAATACTTCTTACTTCCTTCCCAAGCAGGCGCTTATAATCCACTCTGGTGGTTTGACTACCTCACAGATGTGCACAATATCAAGGTTACTACATTTCTCTTTTCTGTCCCACAGCTAGCAGTGACAGGTAGTTGATCCCTACTAGGATGAAGCAGGTTTCCACACTAAGAAAGACTTCCAGCTGGACCAGATACTGACATCTTGTCTGAGGCCAATACCTCTGCCCAAACACCCAGATTCACCTACAACAACAAAAACTCCCTCCCTGCAACTCAGGTACCTTCTCCACCCCATCAGAGCTTTTTCTAGATGATTGCAAACACCTGGTCAGGTCTTCCTGGTTCTCAGTCCCTCCCGGCACAAGGGGCACAACCCCTGCCTGAACTCTCTTTGTAAGTTTTAGCAACGTGGATCTTCTCACTACATCACGCTTCTCTTCATGAAGGAAAATTTGGACTTCCCTGGAGTATGTTCTCAGAGCTATAGAAAGTAAAACATCTCCCTCCCTCCTGCCAATCACCATGATTGCATTCTTTCCTTATTGCCACCTACTGTGAATTAGACAACTTCAGCACAGCTGATGACACTATGCTGCTAAATACTAGGTACAGAGTTAAGGCTCTGTTCTCAAAAGTCTGGAGATAATCAGAAACCTGGAAGACAATTAAACACGTTTTTTCTCTCCAAAAATATACCAGAGATTTTGTAACATGAATCCTGTTACAACCCAGTCATTCTTTCAGTGGAGCCAATAGCAACATTTTTCCATAATATATGTGAGCACGCCATAGATAATATGTAATTTATAGCTTGCTGCAATAAAACCCCAGTGTTTCAAAGAGGCTGTAGGGGGCAAACTTTAAGACAATATCACCCAAAAGGAACTGAGTTGAAGGAAACCTACAGACTGCAGTAAGTCAAAGGCCTAGAAACTTTTAGGTGTTGACATAAAAATTAAGATAGTGCTGATCATTGCAGAATCTGCCACCAGCCGCCAAGAAAAGAAAAGAAAAATGCAACTTAAGCAGTGATGAAACACCAGGTAGATTCTGCCTCACCAAGGGATGATGTTGCAGCCCCACCCCCCACTCCAGTTTCCCAGACATCTCCTAACTGGACTGGGAAGAAACCTAAGGTATCTCAGATGGTAGGCAACTTTATCTGATTTCATTTTAACAATGGAATCATGACACACAGCTAGAAAACATCATGCCATTTTACAGGCCACCAAAGGGTTCATAATGAAGTTCCTGCATTTGGTGTCATCAACAGTGATGAAATACTAACATTGAGTGAAAATTTGCTCATGCCAAAGAAATGGCAGACAGAATTCAGACACTTGACCCCATTACTTTACAACCTTCATCTTAGTTTGGTCCCAAGATTTTTTCTGAAGTAACTAATCTATCCAGCTGTACCACAGGATACAAATAGGAAGACTGAGCGGTGGGATAAGACAATATTGCAGACCCACAGACTTTGTTAGACACAAAATCTTTGGAAGGCAATTCAACAGGAATGAAAAGAACCATGATTAATAATTGATTTTTTTAATGTTTACTGTTAGACATTTTATTTGTGTTTCTGCAAAACACCTGTTTTGTTTTAATATTCTGCCTTTGACGAGCTCCTTCGTAAATATTTCTACTTTGCAGTATAAAAAATTTAAGCTCTTAATTAAACCGTCTTTGATGTTTTATGGCAATAAATGCATTGGTCTTTTGCATAGTTATTTCCAATGTATTTTAGAATTTGGAAATATTTTTTTAAGATCTACAAGGACTCTGGAGAAGTTCAGTGTAATAGGGAAGATTATTTCACTACTGAAGTTCTTGTCCATAGGTACAGAAATCTCTTCACTTAAAGGAAAGACCCAAGAATTAAAAAAAAAAAAAGTTGTAAACCCCACAATATTTTCATACCATGTTATTTGTAAACTGAAATTACTAAGCAGGAAAGAGTGGCTTTGAGGGGGACTAGCTGTCAGATAAAGGTGTACATAGAAGGTACAAGGTAACCTTCTCACAGCAATTCAAAGACATCTCTTAGGAGCAGAAGCGCTAACCCTTGTATAAATTAAAAACAATATTTCACCTTGTTGTGGTTTAACCCCAGCTGGCAACTAAGCACCCCACAGCCTCTCACTCACTCCCCCCCGGTGGGATGAGGGAGAGAATCAGAAGAGTAAAAGTGAGAAAACTTGTGAGTTGAGACAAAAACAGTTTAATAGGTAAAGCAATAATCCGTGCACACAAGCAAGGCAAACCAAGGAATTCATTCACCCACTCCCCATTGGCAGGCAGGTGTTCAGCCATGTCCAGGAAAGCAGGGCTCCATCACGCATAACAGTTACTTAGGAAGACAAATGCCATCACTCCGAATGTCCTCCCTCTTTCCTTCTTCTTCCCCCAGCTTTATCTGCTGAGCATGATGCCATATGGTCTGGGATATCCCTTGGGTCAGTTGGGGTCAGCTGTCCCGGCTGTGTTCCCTACCAGCTTCTCGTGCACCCCCAGCCTGCTCACTGGTGGGGTGGGGTGAGAAGCAGAAAAGGCCTTGACTCTGTGTCAGCTCTGCTCAGCAATAACTAAAACATCCCTGGGTTATCAACAGTTTTCAGCAAAAATCCCAAACATAACTCCATACTAGCTACTGTGAAGAAAATTAACTCTATCCCAGCCAAAACCAGCACACATATTCATTTAAATATATTCTATTTTTGAAATGTATATGAGAGCTCTTTAGAGTGAAATTGGTTGTGAATAATTTAACTTTATGGATGATAAAGAAAAAAGCAGCTGCAACATACACTTATTATCAGGAAAACATACAGAGGGACAATATATGGTCCTGCTTCACTAGGAAAGCTTATTTCTGTTCTTCCAGCAACAAAAGACTGCTGCAATGTTGTGCAAACATCAGGGAGAGGGACTGCAGCTGCACTGCAGATGGGGAGGTACTGGAAGTTTGCAGTTAGTTCACACTCTGAAAATTTTCTAGTCATATTATAACCAAAAAGAGAAAGAACTGCTTCCTCCCTCCTTGTTCCCCCCCCACCCCCAAGCATTAGTGAGACTATCCATCATAAAGCAGATAAGAAATCTTTATGTTCCAGCTAGTCTAAATATTTCCTAAGGCCATTTTATGTTGCTTTTTTTTATTCAATGGCAAGGTAATTAACAGCAAGGACAAGTACACACATGATCATTTTTCTAATTCACATGCTGCCCTAGAGATCGGTGCCATAAACACCTCCTGTAAAGTATTAGGTGCCTTTGACTCCTATGGTGATATGGAGCATTCAGACTCTGTGAGTGGTGGCAGGCACTCCCCCATCTCTATCTCCTAGGGGCAGCAGTGTGACAGAACGGCTAACACTATTCCCAATCTCCTCTGTTATATCTGGTAACTAGCAGTTATTTTCATTATTCTGCCTTTGTTTGGGGAAGAGGAAAGAAGCGCTCTGAATCCAAAAGTACATACATGAAAGCAAATCAAGTTTCTATTACAGTTAGATCAACCTTGATCCATCAGGAATATCATCCAGAATGTGTGTAGGTACCTAATGAAGTGGAGCAGTCAGAGGCACTTTGTGTTCAGTTGAGACAAATCTCACCAAAATATCCTGAAATATTACAATTGCCCAGTGCTGCACAGCCCACTTTTTAAATCTTATTGTGGTTCATAATAAGCCAACTTCTCCCTCTTGCCATCCTGACTACATGACAACTGGGGTGTGCAACCCAGGTAGTAACCCAGGCCCTGCAATCTCCCTTTCACCTACCGGGGAAGTTCTCCCAGCTCTGTAAGGGCAGACAGTGTGATCTGGATTAGGCAGCTGCTCTGTATGACAGCACAGTCCAGACTGAAGGGAAATGTACAGGTAAATTAATAATGAGTTTGAACCTAATAAAGACGGTCATAAATCAACCATTTTTTCTAGTAGAAATAGAGGTTAAAGAAAAAACCCTCCAATTGCATAAGCTTTGCCCCGTCTCTTCCCACAATGCCAAAGGAATGTGCTCTCTTCTGGCAAATGGCCTTTTACATCTTCTCTTTCCCATCAGGCAACTTCTATGTTTTAAATGCAGTGTCAGACAATATGTGCAAGCCAATATAAGAAGGTTATACAATCTCATCCTCTTCCACCCTAAACTCAGGTCATATTTTCAGGATACTCCTGAAAGAACAATGGTGTCTTAGGAGACCGTGATTGAACGTGTTCCAGCGGCAGGACTAATTAAGGCTGTTGCTGACCTAGGTGGAATCCCCACAGACTGCTGAAAATGTATTTACTCTTTCCTAAAAGTTTCAGTGAAAATCAAGATCCAAGTAATTCTTTGGGAGCCCATGAAGTCACAATGACATAGGGAAAAAAATCAGCCCACACTGACTTAGGAGTTACCGTTTCTTGTTAACATTCAAGGAACAGTCCTCCTCATCTGACCTTCACTCACTCCTGCTGCTTTGTTCCAACATGCACAGTTCCACTTTTCTTAGTTAGGGGGAAAAAAAAAAAAAGGTGGAAATGCAACACTCTCCAGTTTTGTTTTTATGCGAAAATCTGTCTCGTCAGCTAGTTCCTACTGTCTGCTCTTGCACGGTTCCAGCATGGTACACTGATGTCCATCTTTGAAACAAAAGTTATTTAGATCATTTTAAGGATTTAAGGAGAGCTCAGCTGGGGCAGGGTAAAGGTTGAAGTAATCTTCCAAAGCCCTTTTTAAAGATTAGATATTCATCTTCTGTTCCTGTTCTGCAGGTAACCACAGTACAGATAGAAAAACTAGCACATGCTTGGCTGAACTTCTTATTAATAAGGACACTGCTATCTGGATGATCTTGCCCCTTTTCTCATGCTGAGAGGGAAAGACACCACAACAGACACGAAAAGATAAAATACTCCAACATTCATAAAGCATAACAGCTTTTTTTGTTAATCAGTAACTGTCAATGGGCTATATATCTGTTAGGTTTGCATACAGGACTGGCAGGAGCCTTGCTGTTGAGATGCAGTCATAAGATTGAAGACAGAAGTGTTTTCCAGACCCACCACAGACTGCCTGTGTGATGCCGGGTAAAATATTTAATGAGTGTGCTTCAGTTCCCCCATTGTTCAAACAAAGCTTCCCACCTCTTAAACATCTTAAGATATTTCAAATTGCAGGACAGGGACATCTCGCTGTGGGTTTGTACAGTAACAACCATAACGGGCTTCTGAACATCATGTAAGTGCTACCTTCATAAAAATAACCACGTTGCACATACTGCACACAACTAGGACAGAGAGTTATGCAAGGTTTTGTAGTTCAATATTTAATGTTCATCACAGGACTAAATGTCTGTAATCTAAATCAATAACCAGATTTTCTAAGATGAGCAACAGGAAACAACTTTCCTGGCTTTTAATACTGAGTAGAGTATATCACATCCAAACACAACCAGCAGTATAAGACTGAAATGGCAGCCTGGGCCAGGAGCTAGGAACATATCTCCATCTGGGGTTTACTTCTAGTCCCGCATGACAGCAAGCAACTCAGTTACAAACATTTAACTCCTACAGATTCCAATCATTTAAGGTGCTCACATACCTCATTCTTTCTGTGCCTCAGTTATCTATGCACCTTCCCAAAACAGGGACTGGGGACAAAAAACAAGCTAAGGACTGCGAGGGACTCAGATATCCTAAGAATAGGGACTGTGCAGCTGCCCAATAAAAAAAAAGTTGGCAGTCCATTAAAATTGGCAACAAAATGCATTGTCTGAGAGGAAAAACCAACATAAAATGGAAGTCATGGAAGTTTGTCCTCCACTAGCTGTTATGAAACAGAACAAACAGACCATACCATGTTGTCTTACGTGAGGCATTATCATGTACTGCTTTGCAAGGGTTGTAATTGTGACTTTGAAATAATGTATTAGGTACTACAAGTACCTAATAATTCCAGTGGGTAGGAAATATTTTTATTGATTCCTACCATTCTACTTAGTGCTTCCCCCTGCTAGGCAGCAGAGGATGTGTAGAAGTTAGCAATCCCCAACCTAATGTTTGGTTTTAATTAAATCGTTCCTCTGTACCTTGCTCAGGACCTGGCAGGATGAGGCCCTCAAAAATGCATGTGCAGGCCATGCAGTGAGGAAGCAGGATTTATACTGCATAGCAGAGAGGATAAATCAAGTTCATAAAACATGTTATTTCCAGCTGTGATATTATACATACTGCTTTTGAGAAGCAGCAGGAGCTTTCCTTTCCTCATACAGCTGCTTTCAATATGCAACAAAATGGTTTAAATGCCTGAGAAGGCACTACGGATGTTTTAAGAAACTGCCAGAGTAAAGGTTTTTTTTAAGAGAGGAGACTGGAAGAGGAGTATCAGGCAATAAAGATGTCTCCTTCTTAGGTATGAAAACCTCAGCTGCCAAAATTGTTCTTTGCTAGTCTTGTCACCAAGAAATATTCTTCTCAGAGTAACCTGTGGTACTCCAAAGTAAATTTATCTCATCTTTGCTACAGCTTTTCCTTCTGGGGAATCTGTTTCCTGAAATAAAAGTCACAGTATGGTGATAGTGGATGCTAGTCATAGCGGGTGCATTAACAGACCATGCACCAAGCCACACGCATCTTCTAGCAGAGGTGACAGGAACTGCTGTACACCTTCAGGAAAGACCACTTTTCTGGTTTTGGTGATGAAGCCAGTTTTATCTCCTTCTTAGTTTCCACTAGCTGAACTTGCTGGGGAAAACATCCTGCCCTGAGGATGCCTTTTTGTGCTGAGTAGGTTCTAGAAAGCAGCTGAATCTTCTCAGCTGGCTATTTCCCTGTTACTTCTTGTAGCACTCCCTCCTCCTTTTTGGAAAGGTTTTCTACCAAACAGGACCTAGACAACAGCCTGGACAGCAAGCAGCCCCTTAGCTGGTGGGTATATTCTAATGTTTTTCTTATGTTTGCCAGTCCTACCATGGAAGGAGGCCCAAAAGAACTGCTTGCAACTTGTAAGCCACCAGCTTGCTCTCAGAGGAACTTAATAGAGCAGAGATAGGGCTGAGCAGCCAAACTCATCCAAGCCTGTCCTCACATGGTGACAACTAAGGACCAGACTCAGACAGCCAAAGCAAAAGGACTGTCCTGCACTCTGTGCTAGACCAGGAGGGCTGACACTAAAGACCTGAGAGCAACAAATCCAGGTGGGAAGTTTTCTAAAATGGTAAGACCTCTCAAGAGCCTGATGAGCTTCTAGATCAGATTTGTTATATCTTTGCAATCATGTGCTCTTTTCATCTCAATATGATTTGTTTAAATAAACCACCAGTGTGGCTTCAAGTGTCATTTCATCTATGTGCAGCTAGATGGCTGAAGAGGCAGGAAAGAGAATAATAGAAAACTGATGAGGAGAGAAGAAAATAATAAATAAGACCAAAAGAAAGAATGAGCACCCTTAGGGTTATAGTCAGTATCCAACTGAGAGGTCTGTGGGTACAGAAAAGATTATTTACATTGAACTATGAATTTTAAAAGTAATATTATATAAGCCTTCCAGCTGTAACGATTAAAGAGAGAAGTAATTATAAGAATTACCCAAATGGTAAATGGTTTGAAAATAACTGAAATATTTCTCTCTCCCCAGTGGAATGTTTTGCACGACAAAAAGAACAAGTTTCTGAAAGATGGGTAGGGGGGTTTTATCATTCATTTTTAAAATGCAAATATTTTAATAGGTTTCTTTTAATATATATGATAATGAGCTTATAGATGAGACACAAACCACAGGCCAAGTAAGCAGATGTCTTGTCAACAAGGTCTAGAACTTAGAATCATTAGGGCTTTTTTAAGAAACGTACTTACTCTGACATAAAACTGAAGCATATTATAATATTTCAAATTCACACTGCTCTGTGTGACATTTTTTCCTCATTAAAATGAAGAATGACACAGCCAGAGAGCACCCCGTCTTTCCTGCTTTGTATTTGTAGTTCAAAAGATGTCTCTAGCAAATTGTCCCAGAGAGACAAAATATTAAGCACCTTGAGTGCTGTTCTGCATGCAATTAATTTCACAGCCTTTGGAAGTTTTTAATGTGTTGTGGTGACCAGTGAAATAATAATTAGTTGCTGCTCATTGTTCCCATCTTGTTCACTCTCTCTTTTCTGCAACCTGTCAAATCCTGTTTAACTCCGCTTGTTTTTCTAGGTGTCAATTCATTTACATTGTACAGTTTCCGTGATGAAATTCCTGAACTTCTTTTTCACCCTTCAACTTTGAAAAGCAAAGAATCAGATAGACCTGAGCAACAGAAACTCAGTGAACGATAACCGACACACAGTGTTTCTGAAACTACAGCAAGTAAACAACACATATGATCATTAAGCAAATACCATAAAAATTAGGTCAAGTTTCTGAGTTAATTACCTGTTGGGTTGGGTTTTTGCCAATCCACTGAAATCAATAGAAGGTTTCCTACTGCCCTAAGAGGCTTTCTGTCAAACCTTAAATTAAGTTCTCTTTTAAACACACTCCTTTCTTCCTTTGGTGCACACATACATATATCCAAAGGTAAATTCTATCCTTTGACTCTTATAAAGTAGTGAAATTTATCCAAAACACCAGCACTCACATAGAATATGTTCCTTGTGACTAAATACTGTTTGAGAAGCCTGTAATGTCTTAGGCAAAATTAAAAAAAACCAACATGGTATTTGTCCTACAATCTCAGGAAAAAGAGTGTTGTAAACACCACCACTGGTACAAACAGAGGAATCTGCAATATGAAATAAACTTTCAACACAGAGATTTTGACGCTAAATTTTACAGCAGTAGAGGACAAACTTTCAACTTTCAGATCACATCTTCAAATTAATGAGCTGGGTTCTTTTTTAAGAATAACTTTGAAAGAAAAGTGTATTCAAAGAACTAAGCAGTTCTCTCAGTGCAGAGGTTTGATGTTACGCATTGAAGATCTGACAGTGAGCATACATTCATCCCAAGCTACCCAAGAATGTTTCTCTCTGAGACAGAATGTAGAACCATCAGTGTATATAACCAACCAGTAGCCTCAGCAAAGACCCTGTTACGTTGCGCACCACACAGGGAAGTCAGAGAACTCAGAATCCTTATGCCAGGTGGGACTTGTGGACAATGCAGTTACAAAAGGGTGATGCAAGTACCAGGTAGGAAATAGGAAGGAGAGTAATCCGGGTGGACACAAAGGTAGGAGTGGCAGTTTATTCAGGCATAACTCTGATTTTAGCATCCCAGTTCATGTCTCAAGGTACTTTTCCACCCATCTCTGGCATTTAATAGCAAGACCGAGGTAAAGGAAATTGATATTTCTGATGAGAAGGCATACAATATTTTGTAAAAAGCCCAACAAAATACTGTGCAGATATCCTGAGTATTAACTAGTTTCAGAAAAGAGCAGAAAAAAGCCAAAACTGTACTTGGAATTGTAACATTTTAGAGGGAGAATAAAGGGAAAAAGCACAGCACCTACTATTTTCAATATTTTTTTCTGAATTTAGTGTCTAGAAAAATTGCAAAGTTCTCCTGCCTTCCTCAGAAACCAATTATGAAAAACAGTTTTTCAAACTATGATACTATCTTGCTGCTCTTGGCTTTCAGTCTGTTTTCCAGTGCTTACCCAAGTTTGAATTCCTGTGATCTAAAGTCAGCCGGAGTCCTTAATTTCAAAGCTCTCTGTGGCCCAACCCATAATATCCAAAGATACTTTCCTAAGAAAAGAGTCTGGGCAGAACTTGTCTGGCACAGCTAATGCCCCTACAATGTCTGTACGTCAGCAGAACTTTCCTGGGGACCAGATTTCTAACTGAACTTTCTCAGAAGCTAAGAATCTTCACAAACTTCTCCAACTGCAAAACACACCTTCAACCTGCTAATAGGAACACAAAGCAACACGTATGCAAAATGTTGCTCCAAAAACACTATCACCATAATGCAGTCATAATTTGCTTCTTAAAGAGTGGATGAAAAAAGAAAACACGTGGCAGATGATAGTTGCATTGCCTAAATGTGCCATTGGAAGACATCGGATTCTGCAGTAAAATTTCCTATATAGAAATAGAGTAGAAAAGTCAGTGGAAACCTTTCATTAACCTTAGTGAACTCTGAATTAAGCTTTAAATGTTTTCTTCTGGGAACAGTAGTTTCGTTCCAGCATAAAAGCTATTTTTCTCTCTACTCACAGAGACCTGAACAGTGTTTCAACTCTCTCAGTGTCTGTATTTGTGTTCCCTGACTACATAGGTATAATCTGTTGGAGGTTCAAAGAGCAAGATGCTATTTCCAAAGCAGAAGACACTCAACTTACCTGATTATACCTTTCCCAGTTTCAATGCATGGGCCAGTAACTCATCACAGTTAAAAGATTTAAAGGAATTTGAGTGTTGGAGGCTAAAGTTCTCATCAATAAGAGAGAAGCAGCAATTCAGATAAGCCGAATTTCACACCTTGCCCCAAATAATTTCATGAATTATCATTTCTTCCTTGCCACCTTTGCTATTGCTGCCAGCAAGCACAACCCATTAGATTGTAAGGAAGGTGTTCATTTATTAGGAGATGAAGACAGAAGTCCATACTGGTAGGTCATAATATAGCAAGACAGAAACATTTCTTTGGTCACTACATAATGAGCTTGGCAATCTGGGTACAGAAGATCCTGTATTCCTCTGACAGCACCTTGGGTTTCTTAGGGTCTCAAGCCTTGCTGATGTATTGATACAACTGCACTGATGACAGACATAGTGCTGGACTGGTTTCCTTTCACTGAAGGCCTGGCTCCTAGGCTCCAAATAATGACACCTTTAAAAGCTGAAATGCAAAATGCCCTGATTTTACTGGAGAGAGGTATACTTATTAAAATTACACATAATTTTAACAAGTTTGGCCCTGCTCACCTAAAATTTTCCTGGTTCAGTCACTGACAGTTGCCTCTGTGCTGACATTCACCAAATCCCACTGTGATTCATTTACCACTTTCCAAAGCACGGCTGAGACCCAGCTGTTCTCTTACAACTGATATCCTACAGGATTTTCATAAATAATCTGAAGCAAATGGAACCGTAAACTTCCTTCTCCAAGACAGAAACACAGGAGGGTTAGCTTTCTGTGAAAAGCAACAGGTCTCAAGGGCTTGAAAAATTCTTGGGTATGTAACATGAATTCCAGCTAACATCATACAGCTCCTACAAAAATACATTTCTATGACCAGCACTAAATGTATGATCCAGTAAAACATATAGACATATTCTTAGGTTGAGGTACATTAAGTCACGATGAGTTTAGTGAAACTGATATATACCTAACTAGAGCAACAATTCAATTATTTTCTTCTGTGTCAGGATCCAATTCTTAGTAAGACAGGTTTAAAGTCCTCTTTGTGCCACTGGAATAGCACAAGGACAAGAACAAGAATCTCAATTCTTTTATTTTAAAGCCACAGTTTAAACCATTTGAAATATAAATAGCTGAGTGCAATTTTATAAATAAAACAATGTTGCAGGCCATGAGAATGAGGGCAATAGGTATTCTGGAAATCTTTAAGCTGCATGACCATGCTGAATGTCAGGAGAAGTTCTTTAGGGCAGGAGAACTTAACAAAATTTCTGTTTTTTCAAGTTGAAAACAAACAAACAAAAATAAATTGACAAAGCATATAAAATAAATTAATTTTGTACAAATTTTCAGGAAACAGCAAAACCTACAGACATAGAGGTTTATGCTAAAACTCATCGTTGTCACAGCCTTGTGCTTCCATTCCTCTAAACAAGGCCACTGCCTGTAAGTATCAAATTCTATGCATTCAGAAAAAGATCAAGCACAGTATGAAGTATTTCCCAACACTTTTTATTGTCCAAAGTCAAGACACAATTTTTAAGGTTTACATGTTTGGTGAGGCTTACTGGAAGGTTTTATTTCTTCTGTAACTGCACCTTGTTCCTGTGAAATTTTTTAGCAGAGATTCTATGGTTGTATAATAGAAAAAAAGTTTAATTGCTTGGGAATTGTAGTGATCGAGCACAAGAAAAAAGAAATCACTTTCCAATAACAATTCCCACGTGTAACTTCAGTATGAACTTTTCAATTGAAGAGGCAGAAACATAATAAGAGAGCATTCCATGTTTACACAGCACACACAAGGCTAAGAAGTGAAATGAATTCCTATACTGGGCTTCCCACAGACTTAAGAAAATAGTTTCATTTTAGCACTTCACAACATATCCGTTTCCAGAGCTTCGCACACTAAACCCAAAGAGAAGGATAACTAACATCACATCATCCCAGGTTTAAAGCATGAATTTAGCTCTTTCAGGGGAAAACTCAGCAGGAACATAAAAAGAACCTACAATCTGATGGTAAGATTATACAGTAAAGGGCAGGGCTATATAGAGCTAGGCATTAGGTTATGATAGTAACACAGACCTTTGTCCTTGTCCAACTTATATACTCTGCCTCTCAACACTGTACCATGGATACATACAGAAGTTGAATCTACATACGTGTTTCACAGCGCTGTGAAGTCCCAGGTAGCCCAGCAGCTTCTTATTTTTTACTTTTTGCTGAATGTTTAATACAGTTTTAAATCATTCACTTACAGAGTTTGCCATTGTTTTTCTAGAACGAACAAATGAAAACATTGGCATTGCTGTAAAACCTAATATACTTGGCCTTTCCACTGGTAGAAAAGAGAGGTAAGGTCAACCACTTCCATAAAAGACACTGCTTTCTCTGCCACGTGTGCTTTTTGGTCCAGTTAATGCAGCACACTCGGAAGACTCAGCACAAGTATACTGTAAAGTCAGTGGGTGCGTGTGCATGTACTGTGGAAGGAACAAAAGATCTCCAAATCATTACTTCTGCAGGTCAAGTTGAATTCATACACTGTATTATTTATTATGGGGTAGACAAGTACTATATGTGGTGTCACAGAAAATAGGACATACTATAGTGAAGCATGGATTGACACAGTGTATTTCTAACAGATGCTGCTTTATTTTCCTGTAGTATTCAATGAACTCTCAACAGTAACAGAGCAATAGTAATGAGGTAAACATTTCACAGCTCTTATTAAGAGAAAAGCAGTGCTTTCAAGGCACTTTATGAGCTTTGCATCCCTTTCTCACCATCCATTTTCTATCTTGATTTGGACAAAAATAAGCCCTTGTTTGTCAGTTTGAAACACTAAAGCACTTACTTACCTGGCATTAAGTTTAACTGCTAGATATGGAACCATTGTATTGCTATAGAGCCCAGCAAGTGTGAGATTACATGTATAGCAAAAGGATAGCTGGTTTGAGAAATAGTCCACATTGCTTTGCCTTCATATAGTAAAGGTTTTTCCCATCTCCTTCATGATGTACACTAAAATATTTTATAAAAAAACCTCCTGGAAAACACATAAATGTCATTAACCATCACATGGAATAAAAATATGAGTTTGCAACCTAAAATCCTGCACAGAAGGCTCACACAACATAAATCCTTATCAATGAGTGACTATCATTTTCCATTCACTCTAATGAAGGTCATATTAAAATCACAAGATTTTGCAACTTTAACATAGTAAAGGCTGCACATCTGCCGCAAGTCCATAGAGGGACAAGACTGGTATTTACAAGTAAAAGGAAAAATCAGGATGAAATTCAGACTCAAATGATGTTGGTCCTGTTATAAAAGAAATGGAAATGGAAGAGCTTGGCCTACATTAGAAAATAAAATTTCCTAGAATCTTTTCCTAAATCATTTTCTCAATTGCTGCAAGGGCCTTGATCCAGTCCCATTGTTCCATTTTGGTGTTCATCACAAATTACGATGATAATTATGGCTAGGATTTTCAAATGAATACAATGTTAGAGTAAATGCTGAAACCAATTGCAACTGAAGTCTATTTGACTTATGCCAGATCTTAAGCTCTTTGTCTATTTTTAACAGAATGATGCTACACAGAGGCGCAGCAGCTCCTATGTTCAGAAGTACACAAGACAAGACAAACGTAGGTCATTATTTAAGGGAAATACAACGTCTTGCCTAAGCTCACATAAGCCTAGGTTATTACAAAGTGTTTGATACTCAGGTCATTTGCATCTCAATCTATTGCCTTAAATGTAAGCTCTGTAACTTGTAAAAAACTGTCAACTCTAATCTGTGAAAAACAGATAAATCTATATCATTTTGTTGTATCCGTACACAAAAAAGTTATCTATGGACTGTACTGCTAATGAAAACAGAAAGTGAATTCCAAACCAGTTTTAGCCTGGTCCAAAAAAAACCAACCAAAAAAAAAACCAAAAAAAAAGCAACAGCTAAAGGTGGAGTCCAATTGCTGACACACGAACTGGACAGCAGCAAAATCTTCAACTTAATCTTAAATTTAAATTTAAATTGTATGTCAAGCTCAAATAATACTTATGAAACATTGCATGCCACTTTCATTGGTTTTTCATTGGAGGTAGAAAGACAGTACACAAGTCTATAAATAAATGATATGTGTGTGTTCTGCTGTTGCAAAGGACCATGTAGAGGAAGTTTTCTTGTAGACCAGGTATAGTATTCTAGAGAGCTGGGATGGGAAATGGCTCTTTATAATGACATTTCATGAGGAATTAACTTTATATGATATCTGAAGCTGAAGTACCTTCTTTACTAGATCAACTACTTCTTTTACACATGCTTTTTCACTGTCTAGTCCATTATTATCATTTACACAGTAGTGACAATTATTAGCATCAGGGATGACACTAATGGGCCCTACACAAGCAAGAGAAAGGTGGTCTCTTGAAAGTGCTGACAAATGTCAATTAATAGTGTCAAGTAACTGCAGCTACTTTCTTCCATAAGTATTTATCAATATAATGAAACCAGTTTCTCAACACTTTCTGGAGAGAATTCAGAGCAGTTTCTGCCATCTAAAAATTAAGGATTTAGTCTTAAGTTTTACACATCATTCACTTAAAAAACAATGGAAACAGGTAGGACAGAGGGGGCTTCATCTAGAGATGAAACACTCTTATGATGCACTTCCCCCTCCATTGACCCTAAACGCAGCCTAGACTACTAGTTTAGGTGGCTATGGTTAGATGAGATGATACTCTAAATACAGTCTCCTGAACATTGGCTTCTGTAGCTAATCAAGTTAACTCACTGTATAACATTGCTTTCCAACAGGTCCTGTAATCACTTCCCCCACACATGTAATGCCTTCACCAGATCTGTACAATGACATGTGTCAGATTATATTCTCACACCACAAAGTTGAATGTCTTCAACTGCAATCAGACACTGAGAAAATTGTGTCCCTGTGCAGTGGAAGACTTAGTTCAGGACTCAATAAACTAGGGCTCTCCTTTCACCTATAGCCTTTTCTTGTCTGTGTGGACTTATTATCCACAGTTTTCTGTTTCTTTCCTCTTCAAAGCTTATCAGTACAGCACTGACAGCATTCAAAAAACTTTAGCTTATTTCACATTTCTGTCCTCTCTTTTGTCTCTCTGGCCCTGGTAAACCTGTTGGAACAAGCAGCTTCCCATATTATTCAGAAGTGTGCAGATATTTTGAGGGTTCAGTTCTGTATATCTTTAAAGTAACCCTATGTTAGAATATGCAGACCAGGCACTCCCTTGAAAAAATCAGAGGCCTTTTCCAAATTGACATCACAATCATGAAATACTGTCTGTATTAGAGGGGAACAAAGTTCTCTGCTTGCACAGAGCAGTTGAATCTATCACATCCTTCTCTCAATTATGCCCAGTTAATTTATCTCTTATTGCCATAAAAAGAGTCTCAAGCCTTCATAAAAGCAGACAGTTCTACTCATTTCATTCATGAACATAAATGAGTCATGAAATACAGAGATGAAGTTGTGCTCTAGAGAAAGCTGTGTATTTGATTTTGTGGGTTCTAACTAAAAAAAAAGTAAGTGCTGGGTGGAGGGAGTGAAGGAGAGAGGGAGGGAAGAGGAGGAAAGAAACCAAGAAAGAGGCAACCCAGTGAAGCAGTGAAAAACATCAATCACATTACCAGTGATGCTGTGTTCTATAGTCACATGCACTATGGTTTACCACTCATGCACAATCATTCCTTGAAGGATGCAGTGGGGGGTAACCTGACATTTAACTATTAGATAATAATTCAGCAATGCATGAATATAAACAATAAAATGAAAAACTGCCTGTTCCTATAAGTCAATTAACTTACTTTCACTCTTGAACAATGTTTCTGGAAGGTTGACAGTAATGCACTATAGGAAATAAATACATTTAATGTTAACCTGGGCTTCACTTTACTATGTATCAAATTTAAATTCACTTGTGTCCTGGTTTCGGCTGGGATAGAGTTAATTGTCTTCCTAGTAGCTGGTACAGCGCTGTGTTTTCAGTTCAGTA
>JAVKLA010000061.1:12069100-12147955 GCA_034782735.1 Sagittarius serpentarius | reverse complement strand
GAGGGGGAGGAGGTGCTCCAGGCGCCGGAGCAGAGATTCCCCTGCAGCCCGTGGGGAAGACCCTGGTGAGGCAGGCTCCCTGCAGCCCAGGGAGGTCCACACTGGAGCAGATCTCCACCTGCAGCCCGGGGAGGTCCACGCTGGAGCAGGTGGGTGCCCAAAGGAGGCTGTGACCCTGTGGGAAGCCCAGGCTGGAGCAGGTTTGCTGTCAGGACTTGTGACCCCACGGGGGACCCACACTGGAGCAGTCTGTGCCTGAAGGACTTCAGCCCGTGGAAGGGACCTACGCTGGAGCAGTTTGTGAAGAACTGCAGCCTGTGGGAAGGACACATGTTGAAGAAGTTCATGGAGAAGTGTTTCCCATGGGAGGGACCCCACGCTGCAGCAGAGGAAGATTGTGAGGAGTCCTGCCCCTGAGGAGGAAGGAGCGGCAGAGACAACATGTGATGAACTGACCATAACACCCATTCCCCATCCCCCTGCGCCACTAGAAGGTGGGGGGTAGGTAGAGAATTCAGAAGTGAAGCTGTGCCTGGGAAGAAGGGAGGGGTGGGGGTAAGGTGTTTTAAGATTTGGTTTTATTTCTCATTACCCTACTCCGGTTTGATTGGTAATGAATTAAATTAATTTTCCCCAAGTCAAGTCTTTTTTGTCTATTACGGTAACTGGTGAGTGATCTGTCCCTGTCCTTATCTTGACCCACGAGCCTTTTGTTATATTTTTTCTCCCCTGTCCAGCTGAGGGGGGCAGTGACAGAGTGGCTGCGTGGTGCTTAGTTGCTGGCTGGTGTTAAACCACGACAGCTACTTTTAATGAAAAGCCTTAAGGCTTTTACAACCATTTTATGCCATACAACTCAGCCAAAACCATTTCAAAATAATTTTTGTTTTCCCCCAAGCTGCAATTTTTGATGAATAAATGATAAAATATGAGGGAAAGGAACAGATATACCTATAAACCAAGCATGTTGGCTTCAATACAACTGAAAGATCTTTGTTCTTGGTGAATTCTCAAAAAAACCTATTACAGACAATAGCTTGTCCAGACTTCATGTGCAATACATAGAGATAAAGATAAAAATGAAGGGGCTTAGAAGAGAGAAAAAAAATTACCCCAGCTGTTTACAAAACTTACATAACAGAATAAATTTACAAGCACTTCTTTAATAACATCCCAAATTCAAGTTGAAAATATGCATTTTATCAGATTTCTGAAGTACCACCTTTTCAAATTATTCTTTTTTGTATATGAGTTCTGTCGTTGGTGAGCGAAAATTCTTTCCTGCATCAAACACTCGTTAACTCCCTTACATTTCAGGGTGAATGTGACTGATTTCAAAACTGTATTCATCTTGTCCTTTAACACAGTACTGAGCATGTGATTTAATGAAAGAAAAGGCCTGACTTACTTACATATGAGTCCCTATAGTCTCCCAGTATGATTCAGAGCCATCCATCACCCAAGGGAGACAGGGGAGAGAAGGGATTCCAGTTAATACTTAAATCCAAATCCTCTCCTTCCTTCCTCGTGGTCTACATTTGAGGTGGGGGGAACTATATTCAGTCATTTCTGAACAGATAACTAAGGAAATTGCTTCTGTGATATTTTAGTCCTAGCTTGATCCAGGGTCCCTTTTTAAATTCAGGTAACCAACACTTGTAACACACTTTCTTAGACAATATGGTATCTGACAAGGTGACAGCATGTGTCTGGCTGCAGGACTAGGCCTCAGCAGATCATGCTTCGAGAAGACAGAGCAGGCAAATGCTTTAGGAAACAGGCTGCTAGGGGAATGACAGAAGACCTGCCTTTAAGGATTTTGTCACCACTCTTCCCCTAGCAGCAGTCTCCAGAGCTCTTCCTCCACCTTCAAAAAAAAAGCTGACTCTCCTGAGCTGGGCTGTCCCATTTCTGGAGCCTGCCCAGCATCCACAACAGTGGTGGCAAAGCTCTGTTTTACATTCTGCTAAGAATCCCTAAAAAGGCTATTCGCTCCTGCTTTGAACCTTCCACAATATAAAAAACTGAGCAAAGTGCAAGTTCTCTGTAGGACACTTGTAGGACACATGCCATTATATTTAACATCCACCAAACTTTCAGGGAGTTATTTGCTTTCCAGCTGTTAGTGTTAATATTGGTTTTATTTATTTAATCCTGCAAATACTTACACTCCTGTGAAAGCAAATTATTCTATCACAGGGCCAGTACACAGAGTAACACACCTAAGGAAACAAAGCTGGCCCAGCTGAGCTCATTTTTGTTCTTATGGTGTTGTTTCAGTTGTGATTCAGTGAATAAAATATTCTGGGCCACATTGACTAATGCACAAAGAACGTGTCAACAGCTTCTCCGATAATGAACAATTCACCTCCCAGTCTTTGCAAATGACCTTCATAATCTATCACCTTAACTCAAGAGGAGCCAATGACCCACAGCCAGAACCGAAGTCGCAGCAAAGTCCCACAGCAGACAACATGGGATGAGATTGCTTTAGATCATACAAGATCAGGCCACACTATTTAACTGACATTAATTACCAATGTGGCACCATTTCACTCACTACATGAACCTTACTGAGCAGTTCTGGCCTCTGAAAAGCTTTAATGACCTTTTAAGAAAAATGGCTTTGCTTTAAGGTTTATTCCCAGCATACTGAACCTGAAGAGTACATGAATATTGGACAGGCTGTGCCATGTGTATGTATAGGAGGCTGCTAAACTGTGAACAGATGTTTGTCCCTTAGAGCACTGACCATAAGGATACAAGTAACAGTTCCAGGGGTTTTCATGTCAGCAGCCTGTCTGATACCAAAAAATTGAGATTCATATTTTAAAATTAACCTCTGTCGTTTTAAAAAGTTGGTGCATTTGGATCAACCCTTCATTTAGGTTGATCTCTTGTGGTCAAGCTAAGGAAGTGCAGGAAAGGCAAATTATCTCCCCAACTCTTTCCCCTAACCAAAAAACCCCCCCAAAAACCCCTGTGTGAATTTGGGCTATTTACCAAGATGATAAGAACTGTACACATATAAGATAAAAAACCAAGTATCTTCTGGGTGGCATTGTAATTACATGAGACAGACATAGCTTTCAGAGCGATTTGATGCAGAATTGTTTTGTATTCCAACTGCAATAGCTGAGTGCCATCCAAAATGAGACTAAGCTGAAAGAGGCAGAAAAACAAAACCATCTCCTTTGTCCCAAATGAATTCAACTTCGTTAGTTTTGGCAGCTTTTCAAAGATCAGAAAAAAATATTTGTTTGATCTTTCCCTTCTTTCCACTTAAGGTTAATGATTAAAACAGGATCAGCTCAGTGACTACACTTCCAGTTCACAGTCTGTTGGATAAACCTACTAAGTACCATTTTGACAGCTGTGGAAAGAAACCAAAAAGATACCAAGACCTTTTATAACAGCCTTACAGAATGGGGAAGATTTTTGCTTTCTCAGGTAGTTAAAAGCCTGGGCCATGAGGCAGAACAATTCTGTTCTAATCTTCACTCTGCAATAGACCTACTTGTTGCCAGCCAGCAGGTCATTCACACTAAAAATTTCAGAGACCTGTCGCAAGCGTGACACAAACCATATTCAGTCCCCAGTAAGTAAAACCATCTGCAGAATAGCTTAGGATCAGTAGGTTTCCCTGGTGGCAGGAATGCATGGAAATATGAAAAAGTGGTTCTTCATGAAATAAGCAACCAGTCCTGTCTAAAAAGTTGCATCTGACGTGCCTTGTCCTGCCATTACTTAAGGTGTGATTTTCAAAGTGTCCAGAGAGATACATCAGTCCTTGAAGTGCACTGGGTTTTGAATTCCTCTCTGCATTATTGCTGCTAAAAAAGTGCTAAATCCTAAAGAGGTATGTTTAGATAATGTGAAGCTTGAAGAGAATATTCACCTGCTTCAAACCCTGTTTGTATAATTCTCTAGAAACACTTAAGCAGTCAGCACTATGGACTGGGAAAAACATCCTGTTATCACCTTCACAGATTTAAGGATTAGACTGAATCCTCTAAGACTATTTAAAAAAAACAAAAACAACTTTCCCTCTGCTCTTGTAATGGACTAATTCCATTTAGAAAATCTTCCTGAAAGGACACATAATCTTTCTTTCAGAGGAAAAGAAAATAATTCACAACAAACCACGACAGCAATGGGAAATATTGTCCAGGAGGACTTTAGAGTGGCTATGCTTCACTGGGTTCCTTATAGAGCCTTTCAGTGTTTCAGTGGAAGAAAATACGGTCTCTTGTTCAAATATTGAACAATAATGAGCAATCTATTCAGTCTTATTAGGATTTCAAATACTCATCCCAGACCATCATCACCCTCTGATAGAGAACCAGTGTCTGTTTAATAAAAGGGGTTTTGTTGTCTGATAGAATTAAAAGTGCTGAGTTTTCAGCTCCAGTCACAGAGTGCACAGTAAAACTGTGAGTCTGATGAACAACGGTATTTCTAAGCCATCTTTATGTCTCTCATTGTTAGGCTGGCTGAAAACTAAACTTCTTCCCCTAGGATAAGGTTGGAATAATTGGAAATATGCCTTAAAACAATCCTGGTTCAGTCCATTGAAAGGGAAGGGTCCATATGGAAACCTGACTCAGATATCTGCAATGCGGTGAAAACAAAATACTGCTCCATGTTCCTCGTGTCTACTATACGTTGTTATCAAGCTCACCCAAACAAAAACCTAAAGTTTATGGAACTTTGGCAGTCCCTTACCAGTCATCATCCACTTTCAGACTCTACCAAAAACACACTTGCGTATTAGCAATTTTCTGGATTAAGCCAGTTGTAGTTCACTAGGTACAAAACAAAGGAGAACAGAGTTCACTCTCAAAGAGTTAATGAAAATATGGGACCATTAGTCTCATAACAGGGAAGAGATATACATTATGTGTGTGTGTGTGTGTGTGTATAAATAGACATATGATCATTACCATATTGCAACTTGGAACATGAACCTCTGTTTTGTAGCCTAGGAAACTTCAGTGTCAAGAAGTCTCCCAAACTGTAGTACATACGTTCATTCCCCAAAAATGTGTTATCATCTCATGTGCTATGAAGCTAGACATTTGGAATAACTTTTACAGATACATATCCATAATTAAATATAAAAGGAGAAAATACAGTAAAAAGCTTTAAGACAGCAACGTTGTTTGCTCAAATTGCTGATGACTTACATGAACATTAACTTTAGCTTACTGAAGCTAATGCTGGAGGATTTTGCTTTAGTCACAGAGTGTGCTTTGAATCTAAACTGACCAACCATAAAAGTGCTGAATCTGACTTATTTAATCAGATTTCTCTTTTACTGATACAAAATTTGATGCCTGCTTTTAACCTGAACTGACAAATTTGAAGGGGAAAGACTGTTTCTTAAAACAAGTGGGAAGGTAAATCTAGGTAAATCTAGGGAGAAATGCTCCTTTCTGGCATGGCAGTTCTTCACTTCTGTTTTTGCCAAGTAAACTTTGGGCAGTTTTATGACTGAAAAGAGCCAAATCAACTCTATTTTTCCCTTCTTTAAATAACAGAAAATAAAAAAACTTCCCCCCCTCCGAAAGAAGCACGAAGCAACAGAAAAGAATCCACCTGATATGCTGTGCATATAATAGAAAGAAGTAGCACAAATTATGGAAAACTTGGGGAAAGAATGGCATGCTTGAGATTACTCTTTACAATGACTTAAACCCAAGAGAAATGCCTTGCTATAAAAATGCATTTTAAGAATTATAAAGAACAAAGCTCTAACACTAACAAAGTTGAAAACATTTAATTATAAATATTGCAATAACAAGGCAAACCAGACAATTGAAATAACTTGTAGTATTAACAGCTCCTCTGGATTAGTTGCATGCAAAATTCTTACAAAAAACTCTCGCTATTAGTCCAATCCTATTCCCATTTAAATGAATGGAAAAATGCTAACAACTTTTTAAAAATCAAAAGTCAGATGAAACACAAATAAAAATAACATAATTAATAAATAATTAAAATGTTAAAAAAATCACATATTACTGATGAGCTTGGTGGAAAAAACCTGATGTGGTGAACACCATGTTTCAGTTTTAGCTTAGTTTGGTTTAGGTCTTCGGATTTGGAATAAAGCCTGGTTTTCAAAGTCAGTTATATCTACCACAGTATGTTGGATTCATCCCCTTATGTTATTTGCACATAGTTTGCTTGATGACACTATATATAATAACTTCCAAAACTTCCGAGCACTTTGAGAATTTCAAATAGGTATCCAAGAAACACACCATACATAGAACTTCATATTTCTAGCTGTTGCAAAGAGTCACTGGAACTTCTGAAAAAATATTCTCCAGGAGAATAAAATGAGGAAATGGTTCTTTTGATTCCAATAGACATTTTAGTAAATAAAGAAAAATGGGAAAAATTATTTTTTAAAAAAAACAGCAAACATTAGAGACACCAAAATATTGATTAAGGTGCTATGAGTAAGCTCTTGAGAACCTAAGTTCTAATAAACAAAAGAAAGTCTATTATAGCAAAAAGTGTTATGGTATCAATAACTGTTAATGAGCAACTTCAGCAGCTACTTGCAGCAAAAATAAATCACCTTTCACTTTCAGAGAGCTGTGGTTCAAAGCTATCTGAACAGTAGTGTAAGATTATAGGAAAGCTAACTGAATTGCGAACAAAACATTGTCCATCAGCTTACTAATGGAACACATTGAGATCATCTACCTGGACTTGTGCAAAGCATTTGACATTGTCCTGCATGATGTCCTTGTCTCTAAATTGGAGAGGCATGGATATGATGAATGGATCACTTGGTGGATAAGGAATTGTCTGGATGATCGCACTCAAAGTGTTGCAGTCAATGGCTCAATGTCCAAGTGGAGACCAGTGACAAGTGGTGTTCCTCAAGGGTTGGACTGGTGCTGTTTTAACATCTTTGTCAGTGCCGTGGACAGTGGGATTGAGTGCACCCTCAGCATGTTTGCTGATGACACCAAGCTGTGTGGTGTGGTCAACACGCTAGAGGGAAGGGATGCCATCCAGAGGGACCATGACAGGCTTGAGAGGTGGGCCTGTGTGAACCTCATGAAGTTCAACAAGGCCAAGTGCAAGATCCTACACATGGGTTGGAGCAATCCCAAGCACAAACACAGGCTGGGCGGAGAATGGATTGAAAGCAGCCCTGAGGAGAAGGACTTTGAGTGCTGGTTGATGAGAAGCTCAGCATCACCCAGCAATGTGCATCTGTAGCCCAGAAATCCAACTGTATCCTGGGCTGCATCAAAAGAACTGTGGCCAGCAGGTCAAGGGAGGTGATTCTCCCCCTCTACTCCGCTCTTGTGAGACCCCACCTGGAGTACTGCGTTCAGCCCTGGGGCCCCCAGCATAAGAAGGACATGGGCCTGTTGGAGCGAGTCCAGAGGAGGGCCACAAAGATGATCAGAGAGCTGGAGCCCCTCTCCTGTGAAGACAGGCTGAGAGAGTTGGGGTTGTTCAGCGTGGAGAAGAGAAGGCTCCAGGGAGACCTTATAGCAGCCTTCAGAACCTAAAGCAGGCCTACAAGAAAGCTGGAGAGGGACTTTCTATAAGGGCATGTAATGATAGGACAAGAGGTAATGGCTTTAAACTGAAAGAAGGTAGATTTAGATTAGATGTAAGGAAGAAGTTCTTCACTGTGAGGGTGGTGAGGCACTGGAACAGTTGCCCAGAGAGGCTGTAGATGCCCCGTCCCTGGAAGTGTCCAAGGCCAGGCTGGATGGGGCTTTGAGCAACCTGGTCTAGTGGAAGGTGTCCCTGCCCATGGCAGGGGGGTTGGAACTACATGATCTTTAAGGCCCCTTCCAACACAAACCGTTCTATGATTCTGTAATTCTATGAGATAATCAGGGTCTTCATTAGCGAAAATAGGTCCCATGCTCACATTGTGTTTTGTAGTTGCTGACAAACGTCATGGCTACAGTATCAAATCCTGTTCACCAAATTAACAGGAACAGCAACTCTAAAGTCAGCATATTAAAAAGATATGTGGGATTTGGCCTCAAGAAATGAACAGATTCTGACCTAATTAGTATCTAGGATTGATTTAGATTTAACGTCGTGAAAAATGGAGTCAGCTCATTTACTTCCAGCTGAAATTTACTTTCAGTTTATTTTGTGTTAATACCTTTATATTCTGCTAGCAGGATGTGCAAATAAAGTATTTTCTTTGAAGTAGCATACTGCCTGCACAAAAGATAAAGCCCCAGCACAACCCTGCACTTCTCCCCACACATGTCATTTGGCTTTAGTACTATATCTTGCATTTTTACTGTGCTTTCTCTGCATTTGGAACAGCAAAAATCTCAAGGTCATCCTAAGGAAGGAAAGAGATGCGCTTTGGTAGGTCTTTCTAGTTTAGTGTTGACTTCCAGGCACCACTATTTCAGGCCTATTGTTCGTATCTGACTGGTCAGTACCTCTTATTGCTGAACATCTTTTTTTTGGAAGTGTATCTATTCCTTCCAGTTCACAGGAGGTATGTTTGGAAACACAGAAAGCAAGGAAGTAACTCAGTCTCTTTATGCAAGTATAATTGGTGAGTTTAAGGGAGCGTTGTAAAACTACTTCCCTGTGACCTATTTTTGTAATCAAACTGCTACTGATAACAGTGAACACAAAACTGAAGAGAGAGAGTGGAAGACAAAAAGAAGAACAGAAACACAAAGAAAACTCTTAGGAAAAACAAATTCCAAAACACAGTGTCACTGGGTCTTAGCAAGGAATTTTATAGATATTACACTGCATATAACTGAGACTTCTACACAGCATTTGAAACAAAGCTCAAGTGTGGAAATATCTTCATAGAAGCAATGTTTCATTACACTTGTACAGAAATATGATTGGAAGAGATTTCTTGAATTACAAGGCCAATTTTGGACAACTGGTGGCAATCAAGTCTTTGGAAAGAAAATGCCAATTTTCTAGAATGAATTCCCTAACACAGCTCAAGTCTGGAATGTGTCCATGCATGACACTGATTATGGAGTTTTGCTTCCACGAAGAGACCAAGATGATGCTGAAGGAGCCTGTAAAAGCATTAAATTGAGTCAGTATTAAATCTTTTCTTTTTTGAGATCTGCTCATTTGTTACAACAGCAGGCTTTCAGGAACATTCAAGAACCACTAATTCAGCAAAGCTGACATTAAAGAGATCCTGCAGGTAGAAAATAAAGAGGCTGTCTCTGCAAGTCGTTGTATTTTTTGCTCTTCAAGACTTTTGACCAAGAAAAGCAGATTATTAGTCACCAGAAAACATCCAAGGACATGATATATATAATTTTGTTTGGGTTCTGTTGGCTTTCAGAGAATTCTCTTTTCAAACAGTTAGTGTATATTAATTTAAATTATCTGAAGTACTGACTGTAGAATTGAGAAAACAATGTCATAGCCTCAGAAGAGCTGTGTTACATTTGATACATAGCAAAACAGTAACCTTTTATATAGTTTTGCAAAACTGAGAGTTAGAATGCATGAAGCATCAGTTCCATTTCCAAATTAGTGCCTCTAGCATGTAGTAAAGGTAGCTGAAATCTTTGGGGTTATCTGGCAGTGCTTCCAGAAACTGTTCCTGCTGTTTCTAATGCAGTGCCAATATGAAGTAGCAGTTTTCTATTTTTCTCCTGTATTGAGTGCACTGCAGGATTCACTAGCATTACTGATTGTCGTGGTTTAAGCCCAGCCAGTACAAAGCACCATGCAGCCACTCGCTCACTCCTCCCCCCTCTACTTTGGCCCAGGTGGGATGGGGAGGAGAAAATACAAAGAAACGCTCATGGGTTGAGACAAGGACAGGGAGGGATCACTCACCTCCTATGGTCACGGTCAAAAGACAGATTCAACTTGGGGAAAAAACAAAATCAATGTAATTTACTACCAACCAAATCAAAACAAAGATAATGAGAAATAAAACCAATTCTTAAAAGACCTCCCTCCCCCCCTCCCTCCTTCCCGGCTCAACTCCACTCCCGGTTTTCTCCCCCCCCCCCCCGAGCACAGGGGGATGGGAATGGGTGTTGGGGTCAGTTCATCACACCGTGTCTCTGCTGCTCCTTCCACTTCAGGGGCAGGATGCCTCACTCTGCCCCTGCTCCAGCCTGGGGTCCCTACCATGGGGGACAGTTCTTCATGAACTGCTCCAGCGTGCATCCTTTCTGCAGGCTGCAGTCCTTCAGGAACAGACTGCTTCAGCATGGGCTTTCCCATGGAGTCACCCCTGCAGCCCCTCCCCCACTACTACCAAACCCCCACCACTCAAACCCCAAACACCGATACATTGTAAAAGAATTATATGCCAATTACCACTATATTATGAATAAACTTCTTTAATACATCGCAACAGGTATCCCTTTCCTCAATCCCAAAGTTGTCTACTTTCTGAGCGCAGGAAAATCCAACTCATCCCCTATCTACAAAGAACTCCACGGCTAGGATTTAATTTCCAAACTGGAATTTTCTGTGGATTAATACAGAAGAGCCAGAGAGTTGTCGCATGTCAGTTTAAAACAATTAAGTTCTGCGTCCTTACTGTATTTGCATACCTTACGGTGATGCCCATTTTTCACCAAAAACAGAGAGAATGTGGAAGTCACAGTGGCATATCTGAGTTTTTCACTCTCTATGAAGGACTAATTTGAAAACACAGAGGTTTGTCCTACTATTTTAATAGCATTGACAGAAATAAACACCAAAAAAACCCAGATACTCTCAAAAAAAATTCTGTATTTAACCTTTTTTGTTCAGAAGAGAAAATGAAAAAAATCAGTCTAGAGAGCCTTCAGTTTTTTCCTGTTCTTAGGAAAGTAGAGGTTAACACAGTAGCCAAGCAGAGCTCACATTTCTAAGTACTTCTACTTCCAAAGAGAAAATACAAATACAAATAAAGCAGCAGTCTCAGTGAAAACCCTTACATAATTTGGAGGATTTTACAAGACTGTATTCTGCAGTATAATAAAGACAGACAAATCAGTGAAAATATATGCAAACAATACTAATGTCCCCTAAAGATGTTTTAAATTTTGGCATTGATTACTCTACATTTGTATATCTTTATGACTTCTCATATATTATGCAATTTCACTGAGATAAAACTAATTTCCTATATCCAATTGATTTTTTTAATCATAGGAAGGTATTAGTATTTGTATTTTTTTAATCTTTAAGGCTCACAGTCTTTAAATGACCATTTTAAAATTGCTGATAGATGAAGACTACAGAATCCATTATAATGTGTCAAGAAAAACTAATTGTTACAAAACAGATAAAATACTCTTACTCTTTGTGACTAAGTATGACATTTAAAGTATGAAAAGAATCTTTACTCTTCAGTTTAACAGATATTAGAGCACAGCCTGGGAAACGAACCATACATGAATTAAATCCTTGGCATTGGTGCTGTAGCCTTACTGGACTTGCCTAAGATCACCTAGATCAAAACCTCCAAAAGTAGCCACGAATTTTGTGGTTTACACTTTCTTGAATGAAGACCAGTGGCAAGGTAAGAAAGGAATTGTCAGCATTAGTGCCCCACCTTTATATTAAGTATAGTATCAGCTCCACATGAATCAGTGAGATCACCAGTAACCACTGTGATACAAACCACAGGGCTACACTCAGATTTCATTTTTGTCTGTTTCCATCACTAGAGTGGAACAAATACAGATCCTTGGGAAAGCTTACTTTAACCTGCAGTTCCAGGTTTTATCTCCCTGAACAAAGTACTTGGTGGTACTGGAATAAAGGCTGGCACAGTTAAGGAGAGACTCCAGTTTCATGCCCCTTCTGTGTCCTTGGTTTATTGCACAATGGGTTGGAGATTGGAGCTTTTCTTTTGCTGGATAAATGGAAGCTATTAACAAGGTCCTTGTAGTGGAACATTTAGGAAACATCGTGGGCTCTTCATTAGTGTAAATGCCAATATATAGCACAGCCACTAATGTAAAAGAGCCAAAAACTTTTAGTAAGAAGGATGGAGAGAAAGGAGAGAATCAATATTTTTTTTTTATTTCTGCTTAATTTAATTTAAACATTTTACATCTCTCATTTGTGAAGTGAATACTAAGTGAAAAACTTCAGCATTAAACCGTACACATAGATTAATCAAGTAAACTGCACGCTCATTTACACTTTCTTTACAAGTTCTTTCCTGAAGTCAGAACTACACAGAGGTCTCCGAATAAGCCATTTGGGATAAACCCACACTCAGTCTACCCTATCTATGAATCACACACCCAGGTTCTTCCTTCATCCACAGGAATGTAAATGCAGAGTAACACCAGCAAGGTCAATTTGAAAAGAGAATTTTAGTCGCAGTCTGCATATTTGTGTTCAGCTTCCTGATAGCTGGCACTACTGCAGCGTGCAGCAGAAAATACTCAGGAACCAAGCAGTGCTTGTTAAGATCGACCAAATTCATTCTTTTGTTCCCTCAATGAAAATTATGGAAGGCAGAGAGCTTTTCATCTCGTCTAAAGATACCATTACAGTGTAAAGCCCTTTGAGGGCAAAGCTAGCTAAAGAATATAGATGATGAACTAAGATTTAACATCTTCCCAGGTGCTGAACCTTCAAGGAGTCTTATACTTTACGTTGGCCCACTTGTGAGCAATACAGATCATTTTAATACATACATGGTGCCTATACCATTGAACTTTACTTGCCTTGTCATTTCTTTTTTACTCTCTTCTTGGAGGAAATTGCTTCCCAAATTTTTAACCGTGCAGGTTACTTTGGGCCGGATTGTAGTCACATCAGTAACACGACCAGTGTCACTCATGTATTCTATAATCAAATTCTGTTTGCAGAAGAAGCCAGCAAAAGTTTACATGGTAGCTGAGCAGTGCAGAATAACTTTGTGAAGCCCCATACAACAAAGAATATATCTCTCCCTAGTAAATAGCTCTATTGATTTCTCATGGTCAAGACAACCCCTTAAGTCTAGTTAAGTAAAATATTTTTCTTAAACAATTGTCTATTTTTCTTTATGCTGTACTTTAAATTGGAGGGAGTGGGATTGGTATTTATCTAGGAACTATGTACAAAAATCTGAAAAACAGGGGTATAAGTGAAGTACTTCTCCCTAAGAAAAACAAGATCCATGTAAAACATCCCTTATGTTCCCTTTTGCTTGCGTTCCAGTGCAGAGGTTCAGCAAGTTTATTCCATGGTATGAATACAGAACTGATGTGAAAATATTTATGTGGCCCATAACTCACAGACTCATTTCATCAGCTAATCATAATCATTATTTTTTGATTGCTTTGACAACAAATTTGACAACAGCACCGCGGAGCTTAAGAAAAAGAAATATTTTGCACCTTCCTTGTTGGCTCAACTTCATTTTTCAAAAAAACAAACAAATGAAAAATTTACACTGAGTGCTGTCTCCTGAATCTCTGTCCACATGACACTAGTTTTTCCCCATTTGTTAAGAATGTGTTGCTTTTAATCAGGGGAGAGTTTTAACATTGTAGCACACTGAAGAAAGAGAAAGTTGTATTAGAAAGCAGTTGTATTTTGAAGCAGTTAGGAAAACTGCTTCTTAATTTGGGACACACAAATAAAGCTCAAGCAAGTATTTTTTGTAAACTACAGTGAAGTACTATAGACAGTTCTGAAGAGATGTCAATACCTGTAAAATAAATTTTGCTGTTATAATGTCACTTATTTAAATGTAACTTAAAGAAAAATCTGTGCAACTCTGAGCACAGCTGAACCTCTGAATTAGGACAAATCTAAAACTACCCTCTTTTGACACCTCAAATGATTCTAAGTTACATGGGCCAACAAAAAAAATCCTTTCACTTAGAATTTTGAGTTTCAGTATTTTTTTTTTTGTTCTGCTGTAGAACTTTTTTTTTTTTAAATTGAGAAATAACACGGAACTTCACCCATCATAAACAGAGGGACCCTACATACAGCTAACAGGCCAGCATGCTCACTAGAACTGAAGAAGACACCGGGTTCAAATCTTTGTCTTGCTTCATTCTGACTTAGATCAGAGGCTTAAGTCTGTGCCATTCTGCTCTCCAGAATAGAGAGACTTTAGCATTATGTGACTTCGTAAAATATTACCTGATTTAGCCCACGGGACTAATCCTAGTCAAGTAATCAGGGAATTCCCATGGGACATAGGATACCTGCACCTTGTCCTGGTTCAGAATTTGGTCTAATTGCTATGATTCACTCCTTTTTCTGTTTTTCTAGAAAAAAAAATGCTCATTTGGGCTGAGGAAACCTTTGCAGCAATGATCATTTTTTAACATTTCACAAAATACCTTGTCTTTCAAATGGACAAAAGAAGTCGCCCATTGAAGCTGTCAGAGAACACCAGAACAAACCTCACTGCCCAGAATGGCATACCACCAGAGGTGCTAGTGTGCAGCCTAGAGGTCTCATGTTGGCTTAATACAATACACTATTTTAAGAGAGGATATAATATTGAAGATTGTGTTAAGAGCTATCACTGCAATACATTCCTGTTTTCTCAAACACAGCTTTGGCCCATTTTATCTTGCTTATTTTCTGGGAAGACAGAGGGTGCTGTGGATGCTTTCTGGTGTCATGAATCATATGAAATATGAAATAATTTTACTGGAGGTTTATTTACAACAGAGCATGTCCAGAAAAGAGAAAGAGATCCTGGAGGTTCACAGGTAGCCAGAGGAATTCTTTCTTTTCAAACCACAGTTTGTTTCAAGATAACTTTTCAGAGACTGTAAGCTGTAGCATGTTTCTATGGAGAGTGCAGCCCCATGTTGCTTGCTTTATAACTGTAAGATGATGCAGTATTCTTAGAAGAACACATCTCTGGGCAAAAACTGAGCTCCAGGTATTTAGATAGATACATTTTAACCTAGAGAAAGACAGAAGGAATAAAATCAAAATGCCAACTGCCCAGAGAAGTCAATATTCTCCTTTCTTTAAAGCTCTTTATTTCCCTCTTCTAAATGGATACTTATTTAACAATAATGATGTTCTGAGTCTGAAGGTGTGGCAATTACACTGTACTGCATCCTGCCAATTCACGCAGTACAAGGGCTTTGGATTCTCTGCTCCTGTCTCCTCTGCCACCCACACAAAACAAGTGCAGCTTTGCCCTTTGCACTTTCTTTCCACCAAATTCTCCCATGGGTTTGGGTTTTTTTTGTTTTGTTTTGTTGTTGTTGTTGCTGTTAGCTTGTTTTGGATTAGAACTTGATCCCACAAACTGGGTGCCGTTAGAAGAGACTTCTGAAGATGAGAGAATATTTTGAGACCTTTCCCCATCCATTGAAATATGCTGCCTAGAATGAGAATCTTTTCACTAGGAAATATTTAAAGAGATATTATCAAAGTTACAGGTCCTAGCCTTAAGGAAAAGGAAACAAAGAAATGAGAGACATAGCTAAAGAAGATTTTCTTAACCTTGAAATTTCCCTCAGCAAGCCATATGCTGCAGTTTCTCAAAGGGTATTGTTGCAGCACAGGGAGAACAATGAGTATTAGTTGAATAATCAGGATAGATTATCAAAATATATAAAATCAAAGTCTGTACCCTACAGCAAGTCATAAAGAAAAGCAGCCATCTGGAGCTCAAGAAATGTTTCTAGCTTTGTCAGTAAGGCTTTATTATAAACACACAATATAGGCTGCTAATTAAAAAAGCTACAACTAAGCATTCTCCCCCTCTCCAGGGATTTTTCCATACATGCTTTAACATTCAGAATTGTGATCTTCATAAAAAGATCATTAAGCCTGTGGGGCTGCAGAAGACTGACTATAGTGTCTTTGATTTCCCTTATTCACACCCAGTATCTAGAACAAGTCTGGACCAATAAGCACTAAGAAGTGTGTCTTCAGTCCTTGCTCAGTCTCTTGTTTTCTTGCCGATTTCAAGAACCTTCTACATGGCATTATGAAAACTAACAAACACAGAAAATCAGCGGGAAATTCTGACAAGAAGCACAATTGCAGGTTCCTGAATCATGCATGTGTTTTTCTGAGGTTCTCAATCCCTATAATTTCTAAGTAATGCAACAGCAAAAGCAAAGGAGCTTGTTGATATCTGCATAAAGGATAGCCAGAGAGAAAGATACTGAAGGGTTAAGAAAAAAAAAACAAATTATTTTCCATTTTCACTTACAAAGGAAGGAAAAATGCACACTTTTTTTACCTGAGTGGGAAATTTTGCTTCTGCTTTTACTTCTGGTCAGGAATATACTTTCAAGAACCATATAAACCTGCATAATACATGCCTTTTGTGTTGCGCTTAGAGCTTTTGGTATGAGCAATCATCTTCACAAAGATGTATACAAAGAGTCAAGCTACTATCCTTGCTCTTCTGACTGATACTAAGCTTATGAGTACCTAGCATGCTCTTCCAGACAAGCTTCTTTTCATTACTTAACTAGACAAATGTTTTCTTTCTTCACAAAAAACCTTCACATTAAGGTTTGCTTTCCATTCAGTTTCCTACTGTCCTTTACAAACATATGTACCTCTAAGAGTCTCAAAGTTCTCTGCTTCTTCAGCAGCAGCATTTTTAAAACAGCCTGTGCTAGAATAATCATTTAGTCATGTCACAAAGCAGTCACTGGCTAAGCCAAGATCTGAACTCAGAAGGCCTGAATAGGAAATCTGTATTTGGTCTGTGTCTTTAATCAGCAGGTTCTCCAGCCTGAAAAGATAACACAGGCACAAGTAGTCAATCTGAAACTGCACTGGAAGACCACAAATCTGTATTCTATACTGATACGGTAGATTATTATGGAAAATACAGTTTTTAGAAGCCACTAATTTTAAAAGCTGGCTTTTGTTTGCTTTCTCTTCCAAATACCAAAAGACAGTCTTCCTAAACTCAATAGAAGTGGAAACGGTTTAATCATGGTAGCAAATTGGACTGTATATTCTTTCAAAATCAGAAAATTCACAATGTTACTGAAGGCATTTGAGACTTTGTTACTGCTTAGACTCTGTTTATATACACATGCTCATAGAGGCATGCATGTACATCATACACACACAGAGCTTGTATTCACATAGCATTAATCTTCACACTGGAACACATTACAGAGCAGTGCTGCTCTCCCAAGCCATGGACCAGCTTTAAAAAGGACAAACCACAGTGAGCTGAACATGGTGTGGACCCAGAGGTACCTTTGTTTCCTCTTCTGGATGCAACAGATAGCATTATAAAACAGTTGCAGCGGAGGTAGACCCGGGACTGCTCAAAGCTATCTTAAAGATGGCTTGCAGAGTTTTCCACCCCTCCTACCAGGAGATCCCAGCAGCGGCCAGCAGAAGAATTTTGAAGGGCCAGACCCATATTTCCCAGTGTGCACACAGAAGAGGAGGCATGTAATTGTATGCTACAGTCATATATTAATTTATACATACATATTTATAGGTTTTTCTAACCCAGAAGGTGCACCTTCATTCCTCCTGTGTAACATACCAGCCATCTCCACCAGAACAAGACACAGCACAAATAGCAGCCTTTCTCGCAGTTAGGTGTGGTAAACATGAGGTGCGTAAGAAGGGCTGTTAGCAGAACTTTCTGCAAATAAAAGTTCTTCATGATGTGTTCCAAGTTTCCAGTTCAGGCTCTAGTTTAAAAGAAAGCTACTTCATTTCACATGATGAAAGGTGCCCTACTTACTGAGAAGACAAGTTACTTTTTGCTCTTTTGATTTCCTACTCGCCAGGATGTACAGATGGTTGGTGGGGGGGTGAAGAGATAGAGAGAAAAAAAAAGGGACAGATGATACTGAAGCACAGAAGAAATTAACAGGGTCACTAGCTTGCACTCCTGGGGTCTGGTTGAAGGATTCCTGCTTCTTAAAACTGTGAGTAGTGAGAGATGACAGACTCATCACTCAATGAAAAGTGAGTTACAACTTTGCAGTATGAACTTACTTGGCTGCTTTCCATTGCCTTGGCTCTTCAGGATGTGAAGGCTCATGGGAAAGCACTACTTTGATGTTTTGCTGAATTTTTCTGTGGAACATATTAGACATGAGGTGTATCAGACACAAGTTCAAAGCACCTGAGCTAAATTCACCATTGGTATTGATGATTTTCTGCACTGCTTCAGGTGACATTTTAAGCAGGTTATTTAATGTGCTAATAAGCATATAACAAAGACTATCTGACTAGGAAGAATAGGTCTTTTGTAAAAAGATGCAGAACATGGAGTCACTCTAAACTTGACAGATATTAGTCTAAGATACACACAGAGTTATCTAAGGACAGTTGGATAGTGTGCTAGCATCTTCATTGTGCCAAGAAGACAATAAAAAATTGTGCTAACAATACAGAAATGTGGAAAGAGCTGCCAAAACATGTGTCACGTGAGATGCAGGACATCTTACACCTGGCATGAAACTGGTCCTCGAACAAGTAACTGCAGTGCAATATGATGAAAAACCCCTTTACAAAACTGGCATGGAAAGGCACCATATTCAGAGGAAAAAAAAAATATTAATCCTGCAGTGTAGATTCTTTTTTGTCTTGTATTTTGTCATGTTTTCTTTGCAAACAAAGGATTATGCTTACCTATATTCATATCCTATTGAATATAAAAAAAATAAAGTCGATTATGCCAAGTGGTTTCTGGTTTGAATAATAAAGAACAAATTTTCTTTAAGGCTTCAACCGGTAGTTATATTCATGTCCCTTCTAGGTTCTAGCAAGTTTCTAGGGATAGAGAGAGAAATTCAGATTTCTGTGAGGTTTTGGTCTTGCCAAGACCTTCATGGCATAATGCTGCTGGGCTCATGTCAGTCCATATAAACAGATGGAGATCAAAAGAATCAGGCAGATTTAATCTTCAGTTCAATTTGTGTCTTCCATAAACAAAACTTGCAGTCTGCTGACCGAGACAAAACAACCTGCTTTCAAATCCCACTATCCTCTCAGTTCCTGGCTGACTCCTGATTCCTGTGCATCATGACCTAGAAGAGAGTAAGGAAAACTGACTCTCCTTACCTCCAAGAATCTCTTCTGCACTGTTTTTTGTTTTCTTTTTTCCTGTTTAATTGCCAACCTGTTATTGCTGTTTAGCTATTAATCGGCAAGCTTCGGTGCTTGCCATGGGGCTTGCTTGCCTTGCTGTATATTAGACTGTAGCACTCTTTAGTGGCTGCTTTTTGCTTTCACTGCTTGCTGTACTGCTGCACTGCTTATCATCTTACTCTACTGTGTCTGGGAACATTTTGATAACAGCAATGGCCATGTGCCTGGGCTGGCAAATGGCCAGGGGATCACTGCTGTTTCTGTGCTGCTGTACTGGACAGGCTGGAACTCCAGTGTGAATTCGAGTCAATGGGACTGTGACCTGTGGGTGAGTCCATGTGGGAGCAGGACACCCTGAAGTATCTGTGGCCATGGATAAGCCCATGCCAGAGCAGGTATACCTTGAAGCAAATTTCTCTCCCGTTCACTTTAAAATGAGGACTGCTTTTAGAGGGTTGACACAGTTTGAAGCACACCTTATGACTGAGACTATACCTAGAAAGCTGTGGCAGTCACAATCATGTAGAAGTAGTTAGTATAGGCTGTACCAATACAAACAAAATTTGTGCTTCAAATTGGCACATTTAGAGTGAAGAAAAGCATTCTGCACTTCAAAGAATAAGGAAGTTAACATGTCTGTTTTGTGATCTCATTAACTTTGAAAATAAAATCTAACCTTTTCAGAAGTTTATCAAAAGCATACTGTTTTCTTTAGGGTCAGAACCTCTCTTCTGAGCTGCATGTAAACTCAGGGTAAATAGGAAGTCTCTAACTCACTCAGGTGATGGACAAGAACTTCATCATGAGCTTTAGCAAAGCCAGCAAGAAACAAGCCATTGCACTCATAAGCAATTGATCTCTGGCCCAAACTTTGTAATTAAATATATGAGTATGTCTTATTTTGCTGACTTCACTGTGAAATAATTTGGTGGGATTCCACAGAACTGCGTGAATCCACCAACAAAATGAATGTCAGCATAGATCATAAAGTCCTAGCACAGAACACCCTAAAATAACCCAAAGAAACATATGAATTCAATTACATTAAAGTACTGTATATCAAATGCATTACCAGGCATCCTGCTGCTGCAGCTTACTAATTAACCCTTCTCTTCTGGTTTGTAAAGTTTCATTAAAATATGTACTTCCTCATTTTTTTCTGTGCCACAGGAACACAGGTCTAAAAGAGAACTTAAAGTGGAACACTATAAGCCAAGTTCTGCTGACAGTGTCAAAGTTAGTGATAAACGTCCCTTTGGTTTACAGACAGAGAATTGGAAGCCCCAAAATAATATGAAGTAGTAATAGATCTCTTCGAAAACAATAGTGTAACTTCCACTTGCAAAGCAGACATCTTCCAAGAGATCGGTTGATGTTGAAGTCAGAATATAGTGTCTAAACATTTCTCTGCATAACTGAAGCCTTAGACAGAACTGCTACATCTCTTCAGAATGGGGGGGTCATATTTCTTTCTTCATCTGAAAGGTGATTTCATGCTTCAGGAAGTAAAGAAAGTTTGCTCACTGACAATATAAATGCAGATGCCTCCTATAATGATTGACACCAGAGGTCGTGCGAGTGGAGTTTCATTTCTACTCCCAGTAGATCATGCAGCCAAGCGAATTAACCTTTCTTTAGGAATTAGATAGTCAAAGTTTGACAGTTCTGACTTCCCTCCTTGAAATGGGTTCAGTTCAGAAGGGCCTCCTTGAGGTCTGATCTGCTCCTCACAATTATCTTTTTTAATAGACAATACGAAAGCCAGTGACACTCAAAGTGTACTGTCATATGAAGGCGAATTTCTTTCCCTGCAAAGGACTAAGTGGCAATGAAAGAAACTGACTATTACATAGAGCAAGCAGTAAAACACTCTGTCATAAAGAAGTGTTAATTTCATGGAGCTGTCAGAAAACTCTCTCTGTCCCAATCCTAAATGTACATCTCAAAATGAGAGACCTTTCCCAGCTTATATCTGGACGAATAATGCTGTTTGAATAGAAGATAAACAAAGTATACTCCTAACAAGTTGCTTTTGCATTTTGTGCTCTCTTACCAAAGAGGGAATTCTCCAGTACAATAGAAAAGCTATGGAGCTACAAGCCAAATATTGTGACAAATAGTAAAAACTGCAGCTCAGCATTTTCCCCTGCTGTGCATATTCAGACAGTTGTCTAACTTCTTCATGAGTAAAGGTATACAAAATATAACACAGTACTGGAGTGTCAATAGGGTAACAATAATTCTTCTGTTCTTTTTTTGCCTGATGGCATGTTGATTTGGCCCTTGCAGCTAAGTCTGCAAAATTTGAAGCGGAATATCTTTATGCTCACTTCTAGCCACACCAAGCCCAGCTGTGTCTCTGCTCTTGATCAATGGATTTTCTACCATAGTGCATGCAAGTTCCAATGTGAAGTCCCCACATATGTACACTCACCTACTGGACAAATGGCTTTGTTTGCAAACCATTTTTTTACAAAAGCCATCAGAGGCCCATTTGGCAGAATTCTCAGCAACCACCCTCTGCTATGCAAAATAGGAAAACTTTTCTCAAGGCACCACGATAAAACCTGATGCTTACACTTAGTCTTTATTTGTTATTCATCTGTTTTCTTCAGTTCCAAAACTGTAAAAATGCATTGCTTCTAACAAGGGATGCCTTAACAGCTCTATGTTAAAGACAACACTTTAGTGCAACCACTACTGTAGAAAACTAGAAGCATGCTCAACACAACTATTTAATTCACCACTTTTCTAAACTGAGTATCTTTGTATCATATAGGAAAGATCTGCCTTTTCTTTTCTTCGTTATAGTTAATGTTTAAGTAAGAATGCAGAGAAATCCATCCAATTTATAGCCTTTCTCTTCACTTTTTATTTGCATAGTCACTACCTTCTATGCATTTTCCAATCTGTGGAATATCACTGATAAGTTTATGAAGTTATCACAGTTTAAATGATGGCAGTGCATTAGTGTATATAAGAGAAATCTATTTGATATGCAGCTGCTGATTGGGAAGAAAATATCAAAATGGCAATACCATAAACCAAGAAGACTGTAGTACCTAGGAGAGAGACAGAGAAAGAAGGAATATCAATAGGAAGTCTAAAAGCAAAGAGAATAAAAATCAGCATTAAGGCTACAGCTTTCTGGGTGACAACAGAAAGACGACAGTAACTATCATCCAAAAAAATTACAAGAAGAGCATAAGCATTCAAGCTTCATTGCCAAATATTAACTGACATGGGCTAGAAAACCTCCCTGTACAGGTTATCACAGTACTGTCCATCTTCTCTGCAGCTTCTGGTCCCTGGCACTATCAGAGACAAGATAGTAGACTTGCTGTTTCCCTGAGCTGACTGGCATTTTGGTGCTTTTTTTCCTATATTCCTAATTATTCAGTCAGCTTCATCCATAAATATTTACTTAATTGTAAGTAACTTACTGGTTACAAAGAGAAAGTCTACACAGAGAAAAGGGAGAGTTACTTAGAACATTAAGCGACCAGACACTTAGCTAATACACAATCCCCCATCTTATTCCACAGCTTCATTCACTGCTGCTTCCCATCACTGTTCTGGAGCTATGCAATGCAACAAAGAAAACAAGATACTACTCAGTTTTGCTGGTGTCTCTCTCTGTAATTTCCAGGATTATATATTACACCAGGGCAGGTAATGCTGACTGCTTTCAAAGGTAATTTCTTGATGGCGAAGTCTGAGGAAACTCAGACTGACAGCAGGAAACCACCACAGCAAATATACATACAATATTCTCCAGCAGATATTGTAAGCGTTTAGCATTGCTGACTTGCGTAACTTCTTACCTAGTTTAATACTTGTTACATCATCACCTCCAAAGTATTTTAACAAACAGGATTGAGACTCTTGCTACAGTGAAGTTGTAGTGATCTACCCCAGCTGAGGATCTGATCCTTTTTGCCTCCTGGACAGTGTCCAAGAGTTCCAGTGGCCTATTTGGGAACTATCCAAACATATGTTTTCCTGGATAGAATGTAAATAGAGAAGAAGGAACATAAAAAAATTCTCCCAAAGCCAATTTGGAAATACTTCTTAAATCATTCTTGAAGCATTGATCATTGTTCAGCTGACCTAAACAACAGCCTTCAAGGTTAACACATCCCTTGACCTACTGTCATTCTCTCAAAGACAGAAATATCTTCAGTTTCACACTGACCAGAACTCTTGGTTAGAGGGATGATAGATAATGATTTAACATGTCTCTCTTTTTATTGGAACTCTTCCCTTCTCTTGTAACTTTTTCTCATGCTCTTTTTCAATCAGATATTAATTTAAGTCTGTATGTGCCACATTAAGTAGGACATCCATCTTTCAGCTGGTGAAAAAGTGCCTATGTTGAATGAAGCCCTGGTAGTCGGACTGAGAATTTGACCACATACATGCAGAAGCAGATCGTGGGGGATCAATCTTCTCTTCCAACTTTTCTGAACTTTTTAATGACCTCTTTGTAGCAGTGATTTTCCACATGAAAGGCACAATGTTTGGTGCTGTGTCCCCTGAAACTTACTGAAGAAAACAAAATACGTATACAAACATGATGAGAGATATCTGAAGAAGAAAAAACAGGATTCCATAAAAATGAAACATCCTGGTTCTCATGCCTCTACCTTTTCCTTCCATTCTTGAGTAATGCTTTGTTAAAGCATTTTAAAAATAATGAAGTCTGATAAATGGAGCTGTTGTTAGGATAGGACCACTACAGCATGTTTTGATAGTAACAAGCTTTTAACATATGTCAAAAATACAGTATGTTTAATTAATATATACTTCAGAGACCTGAGGTCTAAATAGACCATAAGACTATACTTGTACCATAACTTAGACCAAAAAGGTTTTTATGACTAGGAGTAACACAATACAGTCCTTCATCTTCCTCTCATTCCTCCACTTTCAAGGCAATAAAAATTAAGGAACTTCCAAACAGAATCACTTCATCCTCACAAAGGCTCATACAAAACAACAAAGTCAGTCCTATCTACCTATGAACATGTGAGATAAAGTTTAAAAACTCACTACGTGACTAGGCATTCGCAGGAACAGAAGTCTCAGAGGCTGTCATCAATGCCCTAATAACATAGGCTGCAAGAATATGGTGAGAACAGGCTGAGATACCGGGTCTCAGGAGTCGCCTGGAGTTCAGAGTGCTCCTGAGCACTCTCTGGGGTACAGCATGGACACAGCCATCCAGAGAAACACGAGATTATAAGACACTTGGATCCTTTCAAAAATTTTTTCCAAGTTGAGGAAATTTAGGGTGTGGAATCTGTTCTATACTTCAGACTTTCTAGACTTGATTTTGACTATTTCAAACTAACTAGAAATTACAGAAAATTTGGACAGTATTTCACAAGCATCAGGTAACACATAACCAGATAAATCCACTCATGTACACATTTCCAGTACAGCTTCATGAAGGATAAGACAAATACATAACTACATAGCACCACTGCTAATGAAAAATACCCAATCCCCCTTTCAAAACTTTTTGACCTCTTTCATTCAGGGAAATAATACCATCATTGCACTGATGCTGCTAAAAATATAAAAGAAAATATGTTTGAAAACTGTGAAGGTTCGCATTTGATTCTGCTGCCAATAATTTGCTGCAACTTTTTGGTAGACAGCCTGGACATGAAGTTCAGGCAAACACTATCTCTTTGCAGCTTTAGAAAGCACAAAGCATTTCAACACTACCATTGTAAAAATTTCCTTTAACAAAAAGTTGTTCGCAGAGCCTTACAGGATCAAGACCTTCGAATCAGACTATGAAACATTGTGGGTGTAAGCTGTTTAGTACTTTTAGCACTGATCAAAGGAAATGACTTACGAACAGTCCAAGCACAGCACTTATAGCCATAGCTAAGGGAAGTATTTTCAGTAACAACATTCACTATGCAAGCCACAAAGAGCCAATCCAAAACCAGAGACAATCAGATCTTTATTCAGAGACCAATTGACAAGCCCTGCTCAGGGTCCCAGACTTTCACAACAGAATCTAAATTGGATCTTTCTTTAAAGTATCAAATTGTTATTCAGTGCTTCTACTTAGGTAGACAGACAAAGAGATGTTATATCTATATCTTCTACACCTTTGTCTTCAAGAAGGACAGTGGGGGATAAGAGGAACAAAGCACAAATACAAGGAAACAAAATGGTTCTACTAAACACCCTACAGGAAAAAAAACAATATCAACCAGGATTGACACACATGGAGCTGAATACCTCACCAAATTATCAGCCTATGTTGCTCCTGAAAACCCTGTGTCTGAACAATAAAAACAGTATAATACCAATCCTTTCATCCTGTAAAATCCTAAAGCACCTCACAAGCACTAGGCACAGAAATCCATGGAACGCAACAGACACTGAAACAAAGCAATACTTCTCAATAGCTTAAGGCATTACTAAAACAAGAAAATACCAAAGGATCAATTTTAGGGAATTGACAAAAGTACCAAGAAAAGGGTTCAGTAGAAATCAGCTAAAAACTTTATAACAGTGGTAGCATTTTTTTTTTCCCTTTTCCTTCTTTCATGTTTCTCTTTTTTGTTACTCATTAATAGTCTTCGGTAAGATTCAAAATCAGACTCTCCTCCTTTGGTCTTCCCAGGGCACGAATAGAGAACATGATTGATGTCCTGATCACTTGCTTATAGCAAAATACTAACCTTCTGTATTGCTAATTTTGATGTGAGATGGAAAAACCCAGAATTATTAACTATTTCCTTTTTCTTCTTGTCATATTAAAGATATTTTAGATTCCATGTCAGAGGAAGGAAGAAAAGAGATATGAAAGAGAGTGCTAGTCCATTAAAAAAACACATCCTAAGCCATGTTCTACCTATAGTTCAGGAAAGGTGAACTTCTGTCAATCACTACAGGGAACCACAGGAGGAGGAAAAAAAAAAAAGAAGAGCTAGGTTTGAAGAAATAGTGCACCATAGTGTCGTTCCTGTCAGTGCTCTTCTTCCCTTTCCTTCTGCTTTCTGTGTTTTATATTTTCATGGCAACCAGAAGCAAGGCAGGTCTTAAGGCGGGGCTGGTGGAGTAGCTCAGCAGATTGAAACAGCAGCTCAGGTCCCTGCCGCGAGCTCCTACCCAAAACTGTATTTACCTCTGTGAGAAAAGATTCAGCAAAACAGTGAAGGAAAAAAAATAATTAAAAATTTAAGTGATGCAACAAAACAAACAGAAGAAACAGAGGTGGATCTTGCTCTTTCTCATACTAAAATGAGAAATACAGGTGTCCAAGCAAGTTGGCCTTTCAAGCCTTCTAAATACCTTAAACTTGCAAGTCAGCTAGTTATTGTTAAAACCAGCAAGAAGGTTGAGGAAAGAATACCCCTGTGTGCCAACAGATAATATGGGTTCTGCAAAAAGCCCATACAAACTGCAAAGGCTGAAGCGGCAATACCATGTTCATCAGGGTATCAGCTATCTAGCTTTGCACAGAAGTATTTAGGTAGGTCCTTCCAGGCAAAAACATTCTTCAGGGAATTGCACAGATTTCCTTTCAAATGCTACAGAAGCCCCTCAGCTGAAAATGAAAATGTTTTGGAGTTGTAAAATGCTTTAAGCTTTGACAGGGAAAATCAGCATAGAAGAGTATGCCAGCATCTGTCTCTCATTCAGTGTAATGGTGCCATAGGCTAAAGGAGGCCAGCAAAGATGCAGATTCATTCAGGAAATATTAAGAAAAAAGAAACTTATGAAAGCAGGAACCTGTGTCAATAATTAGGTTGTTACTCATCAATCCTGTGCTCAAAGGCATAGAAGCCATTTTGGTTTTCTTATAAGAGGCTACAGTTACATTTTATGTATGATGATTTCTATATCCCAAAGTTTTCACAGGCCAGGGCAGATCAGTTTTAAGACACTGAAAATCCCTGTTTTTTCAACAAGACCATCATACATGAAAGAGAAGAGCATGCAGAGGCATCTGGACATACATGAGATTTTAGACACAGAGGTCCACTCTTGACCCAGACTTACTCTGAGTCCAGGGACACATATATTTACAGTCAATTTAGTTTCTGTGTTCTCTTCTTGCATGTACACAGAAATTAATTACATCAGCAAGGAAATCGGTTTGGTAGCAGGTATCCTCCCAGTGCTTGGACATATCTGAACGACACTGAATCACAGTGAACTCAATGAATCTTCGAACTCTTTCATATGCTAAGCAGTGAGCTTTACATTCAGGGTACTATGGGAGGTAACTGTCTGTTATTCCTCCTGGAGATGACCCAACATCATACAGAATATAGGAACATTCACTCAGGCAGAGCACAAAATGATTCTCCAGATTAGCAGACAGCCTGTGCTCCTGGGAGAGGAGAGACACACATTCAAGCCTGATAGACAAAAGAAAGGTTAAAATCTAAGGCCTGGATAGGTAAGTGCTATGATCCCTTAGCTAGAAAGGGGGTCTATTACCTTCCCTGACAAACTACTGCAAATTTAGTTACAACATATTTACTTCCTGATTACAGAGCTGACTAGTGTGTAGCCTTGGGATGACCAAAATCACATCATCAACAAATTCCAAGCGATTTTGCTTGTCTCTATGTGTCCACATTTGGCAGGCATCCATTTTTCAATATGACGGGATTCCCTCAAAGACTACAGAAGTGAATGGAAGCAATAATACCCTTCCACCTGTTTAAGCCTTCAATTTTATCTTTTTTTCTCTCCAATAGTCTTTAGGAAAGAACACAGACTAAAGAGGAAAGCAGCAATAGTCATGGGCAAATACATGTCCCCATATTTTTGCAGGATGGAAGATGACTGGGGGACTGTAGAAGTTAGATATGGAATATACTCATCTTCCCAAATCCAGGTCAACTCTTTCTCCCTGATTGGTTTTACAGTCTGCAGTTAGGAAGCTTTTAGCTGAGCTTCATACGTGTTTTGTGCATTTCCAACCTCACATACCCACCATCTGGGGAGGCAATTCTAAGGGCAGAGCTGGAGAATGCCATCACAAGAAACTAGTCCTTTTTTTTTTTCATACGACTTAACTGCTGAGAATCTGAAACACACTTTTATTGCAGTACAGTGAAACCTAGTGACAGATGGTAATAATCACTTAAAAATAAATCTCCTTTATGCAACCAGCTTTTACATTCATTGAACAAATCATTAAATCTACAATATATTTGTGTGTGTTGTGCATTGCAGATGAACTGCAGGGCATTTTCTTAAAAAGCTCGTGTTCACTTACCTATTATTACCACTAGATATAATGGGTTAAGTCTTAGTCCTTACAAAGTCAATGATAAAACTTTACTCCTTCTTCAGTCAGGACCAGGATTTCACCTAAAAAAACTACCCAGCACAGATAATCTTAAACTAAAAATATACATTCAATTACTTCAAGCTCTGAAGAGGTGCTGCTCATGAACTAATCATTGTGACTAAAGCTGTAAAAAGGACCATTATAGACAAATGTAAACCTATCAGGTTATATTTTTTGTATCACCTGTGAATGCCTATGACGTTGCATATGCACCTCAGTGTGACAAGCCTTCTGGCAACTTAGTATGACAAGGCTTCTTGCAACATATTCAACTCTACAGCACAAGGAGGGTGGGGAGGAGGTCAGTGTATTTGGATTTATTTGTCCAGTCCAGACTTAGGAATTAGCAATATTAAGTAAAGAATCCTTTTATATTCATTAATGGAATAATCCTGAAGACACACACACTTCTCTAGAAACTAGGTCTAGCTAGCACATTTCATCAACTAGTCATAAATCGCTCTAACAATAGGGAATAATTTTCTTTATCTTGCAGGTGGCAGCACTGGGGCTCACAAAAGCAGTTGCAGAGAAGCAATAGGACAAACACCTTTTCTGACTCCCTCTCTGCTGGGCCACAAGATGTTTAATAATCATATACTCCTAGAAGTGGACATTTACAGCCCTTTGCTTCTGGTAGGACTGTCATGGACTGAGGCAATCTTCTCCTTCCTTTACACACAATAAAAACAAGTTAACAGAAACAGACTAAAGAAGTAAAAGATAAGGCATCTAATCAAGATACTACTGTAATTAATGATTTCCACATCCTCCTCTCAGTCCCTACATGATTTCCTGGAGGTTATGGAAAGTAACAGAGGTTAGAAAATATACCATCTTTAAATATTAGTAAATAAGGTCATTATTACCTCATTATTTAAAAACCAAGTTATACTGGGACTTCTAAAGTAGAAAAGTTGCATGTTTTCCTACAGAGGGAACATTCACTTAAAGCTGAAAAAATAGCAGTATTATTACCACTATTACTTTCCACTGCAAATAGTGACAGCCTGATATCATGAGGACTTACCTGGTGATTCAGTTTCCTAAGTAAACTCTTGCTGAAGTTGTACTTTACTAGCCCACTCTTAGGAGCACATACCTGTAACCAAGCACTCTAAAGGTATCATTATGGGTAGTGCCTTGATCATTTCATATGAAAGCAATCAGTACAAAGCCAAAAGGGGATACTTCTGAGGCAAAGAGTAGACTGCCTTTAGACTCCAAGTTTTTGGGACAAGGACTATCTTTGTTTCAGTGTTTTTTCAAGTCTTCAACAGGGAAGTCTGCTAGGTACCTCTGTCAGTGTATAATGTCACAGCAACAACCAATAAAGAAGGCAAAAGGAGAAGATGAGGAAGTATTTCACCAAGTGCAAGAAAACCTCTATGTAGTGTGATCCCTTACATTGCTTTTTATCTTTTCAGAGGAAGAGATGGAAGGCCCAGTACCTGAGACATCTCAAGGTAGCCTACGTAAAGCTCTAGAAAGGTACAGGGCATGGAATATGTCAGTGTGGAAGGGACTTAGTCCACCCTACTAGATACACATTTCTATTTATTCAAGGTTTATACAATCATTACATATGTTAAAAAAAACAAGAAACTAAAATACAAAAAAAATCCTGATTCCAAATGATATTTTATTTATAACATTATGCCCATCAGTACAGTACTTTTATTCTCCTTTCATCTGTGCTAAACACACAGCTGCTAAGTATTTCTAAAAAGGGTGTACTGTGAAACCAGCCAAGAGTCTGTGGAAGAACCAGAGCATAAGCATAATACTTGCAGGAGGGAAGAAGTGGGAAGAAAGTAAAATAACAAAACGTAAAGCCTTGGTCTAGTTCATTTTGATTGAGGTAAGGCATCAAAACAATAAAGACTTAATCCAAACCTCTTTAAACAGGAAACAGCATTTGAAATCCCTGTTAAATTAATGTGAGTCAGATGAGGATTGCTATAAAAACTCCTTTCTTGTATTTGTAAGGACAGGCCCTGCTGGAAGCAAAAGGGAATAGGTAATTCCAAATTTATTTCTAACTTCAGAAATTTTCAGCTTATATCCATTTTGGACACTGGAGACTCCAGGTCTGGAGCTAGAGTTGGATCTATTTCTCATTTTGTCCTTACTTCTCCACCCAACCTCAACTATAAAGAAGAATGTCCAAACCGCATGATGTCCAAGATCCTGTGCTCATCTTCCAAAGCAAAACATTTTTCAAAGCAAAGCTTTCTCCTCATACTGGGGGTACAATTAGATGCAGGGCTCTGGACAAGGTCAGATGATGAGCACAAGACTGGAATGATACTGTGCTTACCCTAAGCAACTCATTGGACATCAGAAGAGGAGGACAGCTATCCCCACAGTCATTGCAAGTAAACAGCTTTTGAAGGTAAGTCTCCTTCCTGTTAGCCACAAAACTTATATCAAGGCCACACATATGCTGACATATATGTCAGAAATACACATTCAACTGCCACACACCCTTATCCAAGACAATGGAAATGCTCATTTTCTCCTGAATGACACCCGTAAATTACCCTGATTGCTGATACCACAGTCACTCCTGATAATATTTTAAAAAAACAACCAACAAAATATAGGAAGTCTAAGGACAATTTCACTTTCCTGAATGTTAATCTGACTGTACCTGAAGACAGAAAACCTGGTGAGACTACATAGGTATATTCATAATTCTTGGGAGGTCAGTTTCTAGTTTTGTTTCTTACCTTTTTTTATCCTTTTCTGGAAAAAAAAGAAAAAAAATTGAAAGTTTCTTATAGGACTTTGAGGAGATACCTTTCCTTATGAAATACTGCAGAGTATAACAGAATTTGGCAAGGTTCAGTTGACAAACATAGAATCTGGAAATGTAACCAAGCACAGAAAACAAGGCAGTAGACTGTAAGTGAAAAGTGCTTTATGTTTGCACAGCTACAAACATAGCTTCAATGCTTTGTGCTAAAGACAGATTTGCCCATAGAAACTCAATGGTTGGTTCAAACACAGATGCAGCCTGGGAGTTATGTGAAGAAGCATGACTCCCCCTAACTATTCTCATAGTACCAACTGACTAGAAAACAACTGCATGCACCATTTTAGGTGCAAAGCCCCTTGCACAAGTGTAAAATACCATATTCATGAGCAAGACCATGTTGCCACATCTCCCTCTAAAAGTATCAAAAAAACCTTTCTGAACAGTCAGCACTGACCCTAAGTGAAAAGGAAACAGTCTGTTCCCACAGACCAGAGCCCAGTAAGAAGATGATGAAGCCAACTGAAACACAAAAAGAAAATAAACTCAGCAAAACTGATGAAGCAAAAGCCAGGGTAAAGCAGTTTTTGTAACAACAAACAGTGTGTTCTCCTTCCCTCTGTGAAACTAAAAGCCTGTCAATCCCTAATGATATATGTATGTGCAAGTATTTACACACATTCACATTTTCCTGTACGTATACAGCAATGATTGCAACACAAGCAGCATGCACCTCAAACCACCAGTAAACAACTAAAGGAAGCATCACCAAACCTCGTGTCACATGCAGGTTTTCTTCCATTCTTGAAGCCTCTCTCACTCCTTTCCCTTTGCTTTTGCTAACCCTGTTGTGGTGTACATCGCTCATTTTGTCAGGCTACAGGGCTCAAATATATAGGGCAATGTATCTTTACTATCAAAACATGGGTGAAAGAAACAAAAATAAAAGGTATAATATTCCGGAAGAAAACCTCCAAACACTATTCCCTTGCAAACAGATGCAGGGAGGAAATATCTTTAAAAACATGGCAGAGAAAATCGCCAGGTAGTAAGTTTTCATTAATTCCCCACATCTATCGCTCTCCAGTACTGTGTTTGAAACAGTTCATTGGCAAGAGGGTCACAATACTCTGTCAAAGATGATTTTCCCTTCACAAGGTTTCCTGCATATTTTACAAAGAAGATACACTCTGCTGCTCCCCGGGGGCCTGCAGGAACCATGTAGGCACTTCATAAACAGTTTTGAAAACAATTATATCCTGTAAGCACCCAGTAGCTAATTTTCTAACTTAGCCTCCTGGCACTATTATGTACTATTGTGGGGTCTTTTTTCAAAAAGAAAAAAAAAAATCAGTAGGGCATATTCTAGGGAGGCGCATATTCTGTTGCAAGATTTAGTTTATTTCAAAGTCTCCAGTATGAGGTCAAAACAGCAAACAGTATTTAAAAGAGAATGATAGATAGGACTCTGGACTAGACCGTGAGACTGATAATTCTGCTGTCCTGCCTCTGGCATCAATCAACTCACAGTGCTCCAGATAAAGGGGGAAACATATCTAAACAATCCTCATAAAGCACCTATAGAATAGCAAATGATAGACATGCAGAGAAAAATTCTTTCCTGGCCTCTGTGGCAAGCAGCTTATATTCTCAAGTATTACATTTGATACTTTTTTAGCTTGCATAGCCACAAATTGCATTATTATCCATAGAAACATCCTGAATGTATAATGGGAAATCCTATAGCAGTTCCTAAAATAATGGGGCTTCAGGAGAAGCTTAATGGTATTTCAAAAGCATTTCTACGTAAATAGAGATGGAATGAAAGTACATGATATTTAATGAGCTTACTGAATGGCTTGTTGGTTATATTTTTTTCTTAATTAAAGGTGCAATCCTGCAAAAGTGCTACACATTGACCTCAGACTAGCAAAACCTGTTCAGCACATTCTTAATCCTAACTAGTTAACAAATTCTTATGTATGTTTAGCGCAGCCAAGCCAGAAAGATTAGCACCACCCAGGATTGAACTCTAAGAAACTGGTTTGGCCTATTGTGTTTTTTTCTGCACAGCTTAAAACAAAACCTTGCAAGAAAAGGCCCAATTCATACAGGATAGAAAAAATGCCTATGGAAATACAAATAAAATGCAAGGGTCATGCCATGTTGGTGGCTTTTAAGTACTGTATCACATCAAAAGGGATGTTCTCCTCCAAAAATCCGTCAGATAAAATTGCCACAACTGAAAAAGGCTCACAAAAGTCTTTGAGACAAAAAGTTCATCAGAATGCACAAGAGCCCAAGGCACTGGTTAGCAGTTACTCAGCCATAGCTAATAAAAGATTAGGTGTGTAGATGAATTTAGCTAGACTATAGGTGCCCTTATCCAAATCTGTAGCGTAAAACTCAGCAAAGCCGCTCCTTAAACCCTACAACTGTTCTTTTTTACTTCAGATCTGCCTAGACAGAGGTCAGCCTCCATGTAAGCAGAACAGAGCACCTCAGCACCCATTATACATATCACACTAGACAATCATCAGATGAAGAATTTGGAGACTAGGTCATAGAATTTCTTCCCCCCCCTCCCCCCCCAAATACTTTCTAATGATGAAGGTACAGAAGCACATTCTCCTTCCTGTTTCTTCCTTTCCTACTGTTCTTCACCCAGAGAGTGAAGAACACCCTTTTCCACCTCAGCAGAATAGGCCTCATTTGAAGGAGCTTCCCTAAGGGGTGAAAGAAGAGGGTTTGAGCTCTACTAGGCTGTTACAGGCAGTAAGTACGGGTAGCTCTTTTCTTAAGTTTACAGTATGGCAGCAATTGGGATTTAAAAGGCAAGAGTAAGTCCTGCTCAGTTGTCTGAAAGGTTTGTTCTTCAGACGTATGATGAAGACAAGGTTTCAGGTGAAGAACCCCAGGTGGCAGCAATGCCATCCTGCAGAGCAAGGCTCACAGAGTTGCAGTCTAATGTTTCTCGGCACTGTGAAGGGAACTTCCCACAGGTCCAAAGGTCAGGCACCCTGAGTGATCTCACTCAAAGGTAGGAATTTACAGACTTCTTTTTTCTTCTTTAAATGCTAATTGTTGGGAACATTTACAGCTGGCTCTAAATAAGCACAGAAGGCAAATGGCATTGCAAGCTGTGTGTTTGTGTTTGCACTGCAGAGGAGCAATGAGCAGATTGGCAAGTTTTTCCTAAGTGATCTTGAAATGGAATAACATTGATGCCACATGCATTATGCAAAAGTGGATGGATTGATTAGTGGGTCACACAATTCCAAAGACCCATTATACAGCTTCCTTTAAATAATTAAGCACAGGAAAATGTACTACTCCTGCAAAGCTAACTAGGATCATCTTGCTACTTAGAAGATTCACTATGTACTTCATTGCTAAAGAAAAAGCTAAGTGGTTTCTCACTGACTTGGGGCACTGCCCTCAGGATCATGGGCACTGCCATATTCCTGCAAACACATCCTCATATAGCACCGACAAGTGGTGGCTTCCCAGTGCCGTGACTTTGTTCAGTGGGGCCTCTTTGCCTTCTCAAGGATTTGGCAGCAATTCATTTGCTAGTGTGAGCAGGGAGTGCAACTGATTTGTTTTTCTAAGCATTTCCCAGAGATTCAGGGTTAGGTTTTGTGCTTTTTTTCTTGGCAATACCATTGCACATCCAAAAAAAATATCAAGCAGTTGACAACAGAGAAAATATTTCAGTTTGATAGATTTTTTTAACCAGAACTGATCATCAAGCCATGAGGAGTTACGTTCAAATTCAGCTATTTAGATAGTGTCCTTTTCATATCAGGTTTGCTAAAAGGTTCAAGCATTGCCAAGTTTTAAGAAGGGTATGTAGTAGCCCAAGGAACTGAATTATTTAAAGCTTAAAAGACAGAGCTATTAACCAGCACCTTTCTGACACCAGTAGGTTTAAGGAAGTCAGTACGCATGAAAGAGTGACTGCTTGTCACTTCAGCAACATTTTTATGAAGGCACAAAAATGAATGGCACATTCTGTATCTTCCTAAAAGCTATTTAGAGGTAGACTAAATAAGTATTGCCATTTTTAAAGATAATTCCTTCAGAAATACACACTGTATCTAAAAATAATTCATCTAGCTATAAAAGTACAAGAACAATGAAACAACTGCATTTCACTAACCAACAGGTCCTTCAATAAGCTCAAAGTACAACAGGAAAAGAAATTACATGGGTAGAACCTTACATGTAAAGTGATTAATCTGACCTCTGTTAGCTAACAAGATTTGGAGGGATTTAAAAGATTTTCTGTATTTTAGAAGATATATGTCAAAGTTGAGAATAGCTAGCTTCTGTGTTTCACTTTTATTTCTCAATTAGCTTTTTTTGAACTTACTGCAGATCAATGTATTTCAGTTTCTCATCACCTCCTAATCAGATTGCTTGCTATCTTATCACCTAATACAGAAATAAAATACCAGGAGAAATCAATAGTCAGAGCAAAGGGTCAGGTAGGGGTCAGCCCTGGATAACAGATATGTCTGTCTTACTCATATCATGGCATGAGATCACCTTCAAGCAATGAATCTGAAGAGTAAAAAAATGAAATCATAAGGGAAAAAGGATTTGATTTAAGTCAGCCAAGCAAGTTGCATTAATTGCTTAAATAACTACAACTGGCTGAAGTTTGCAATTTCCCATCCCTATTTTGAATTTCAAGGAAAAAAGCCCAAATAAATTGTTTTTATGTTTTTGGATAAGATTCTCTCTATTTTTCATCCAGCTCTACAGAATAAGATATTTAAGTCACAGCTGTTCTTTTTCCTTTCTTCTAAGAAATCAAGTGCAAGGATATACATGGCTGGAATCTGTATAGGTCACCCTTTCCTCTGGGGATTTTTATGCATGTTTAATAACCTGCAGGTAAGCCATTTCCTGTCATTGAGGAGCATACAAAGGATACTTCTAAGGTTTCACCCTTCCATCAGCATCTATTTTCATGAAGCATGTATGAACTTAAATATCTTGGACATATCCACCTCTCCATCAAATGTGGCTGAAATCTATCCCTAGGTTCAAAAGTTATGAGAGAAGGTGTTAGTCTCTCACATACAAACTCAGAACATGACTGTAATCTCGTTTCCTTAAGGATACACCAAAGACTGAACTTACAATAACATCACACGTATAACACCTGTGTACATCAGCCACAGGAGACTTTCAGACTTGATGGGGGTATTCTGTAGCACTGCTGAAACAGTTTTTTCCCAAACACAGTTGTACTGAAAGCATTTTCATTACTAACCCAGAGCAATCTGTTGTTAATACACACTGCTGTAAGAAGACAACTTCCTAAGGGATTGAATTTAACTGCAATGGCAACATACCCATGAGAAAGCAAGCTGAAGACTATCTCACAAGTTGCTTCACTGAATCATTTCCAGGATGTTCTTTTAATGTAGTTTTGGAGTCTTTTCTGAAAGAGAAACTTCTTTTTAACAGAATGAAAATAAATATAACCCCACCTCTCTGCCTTCCTGCTTTGCCTCACCAGTGACAACAGAACAGAGCAGCTACAGGCCATCACAGTGTAATGTTTACTTTTACAGAATGACATCACTGCCAACCGTAGATACACAGCACTAAATCAGTATCTCCTCCTTTTCTTTTTTAAAATTTTGTCTCACATTTGCACACATAATTACACTATCCACTTTACCAGATATTTTGCTCCTGTAATCTGTGTGAGTTCTCATTGTTGAGAAGAAGAACAAGGGACAGAGCACCCCCACCATGTCACAGTGGGATCAGGTTCAGAGTGAAATTAAATTTGCCCATTATCCTCCCACTCCCTCCTGTGCTGTGATGCGTGTGCTCATTTCCTTAATGCAAAAGGCCGTTCTCCCTGCATGGAAATCAATTTGATTGTAGGACTTTACAGACCTGTGCTGGAGGACTTAAACTTTTCACAGTTTTTTTACTCCAGAAGCATAAGCCAAGTCAAAATTCCCTTCTGTTTCCCTTCTACTTAAACCTTTTCATGCAACTTTAGTGTTTGCCTGCATACAGATGCAGTGGTTTCCAGCTGAAGAAATTTCAGCTCAAGACTGGTCATGCTGCCAGAGACTCAGTATGTGACAGTAGTAATTCTGACATATTTGAAAACTTGTGTTTCTTTCTTTCAATATGAATTTTTATTTAGAAAATTGTTAATTATAGCAAAAAAAGAACAACTTGACCTAATAAAATCTTGGAATGGAAACAAAACATTCGGTTGACCAGAAACAATTGTTTCATTATTATTTTCAGTTTAAGAACAACAGCAATAAAACCTCCAGGTTGGGGTGGTTATTTTGTCCTGTGTACAGACAAAATTTTTTTCAGGATGCCAGCATTTTTCCCAGAACATGAAAATGGCTTCCCATCCCCTCTGAAACACCACTTCTCCTGTATGTTTAAAGTCAAGCTGGTGCATAAAAGCTCCTTGATTTCCCCATGACCTGAGTCCAAGTAGAATACCTTGATGAAATGCATCCAAAATGCTTTTTTACAAGAATGGAGTAGACATGCTAAATCACAATGAAATGACTGATGAACAAGTTAGACGCTAGCTTTACAAAGAAAAAAAAAAAAGTCAGTGTAAATTCCAGAGGTCCTTTATAAGCTGTAATTAATGATGTGTAATTGGATTCTAGTTACTTTCAGGAAACTAAATGCTAAAGTGCCCATAATCATGCATTTCATATGTCATTCACTTTTTAATTAAATTGGTCCTCTTGTAAGGTTATTGTTTTCTGCCCTGTGATCTCAGCTCCTCCACTCTCAAACTGGAGATCTCATGTGTTGCTTTGTTCAGCTATACACAGGGAAAAGATGATGCCACTTTGCAGAGTATGTTTTGTATTTTGACATTGGATGAAAACCCAGCATTCAGAAATTCTGTCTTAGAGGGAACAGAGTCCCAGGTGTGTACAACTTCAACTGAAGTTTTTCAGCCAACTCTAATACAAAATGTAGCTGGACTTCTCCTTTGCTGTCAGCAGGAAGTGATAATCAAAATCCAAGCTGACAGAAACCTGTCAGGCAAATGAAAAAGAAAAGTGGGGAGTTTAAGCCCATTAACCTCATCAGTTCATGGAATAAACTCAGATAAGACAACACAACTAGCAACTTGTTGTGAGCAGTCAGCTTTTGAAATCACTGTAGGCAGTCATATCCATAGCTGGTTCACAGCCTAAAAATGCAAGCTCTAAGCCAGATATTCCTGTCCTACCTTATCCATCACAATTGTTACTTGTGTGGCCAGCAGTTGAAATGAGACCATAATTCTGCTCAACCATTGTGGTGTTTGTCATCAGACTATCATCTCAATGACACCAAATAACCTGATTTAGGATTGCAAGCCTTTTCTTTCCTTACATGTTTAAATTAAGAAAAGGCCCTACTGGAGAGCAGGAAGATGATGAAAACATGGGAGAGCTGAATGATCGCTGATACATACAAAGAAATGTTTGAAATCAAGGAGGTGTTAGATATGGGAGGCTTGATTTTCATTTTATACTAGTAAGGGATATTGTTTCATGTTTTAGACAGCAGTGATTTTTAATATTAGCAGGGAGTTTCCAGGCAGATGACAGATAGAATAAGTATGTGCAGTGGGGTGCTACCTAGAACTTGGGGAGAGTGTGGCATGTCCAATAATCACTAAAATCCACCTGTTTTATTTCCTGCTGCAAACTGGCCTCACAGGTGAACAGATCGCCTTTCTCTGCAAGACTCCTTGACAGCGCTTAAAGGTCATGTAGTGCTGAAGTCTGTGTAGTTCAGGCCTAGTTATGATTTTGAAATACTTTATTCAGCTGTTTCAAGTGGTCATACCAGAGGAAAAAAATCCAGCTTGCTAGTACAGGCCCATTATAGCTAAGGAGAAAAATAGCATTATGGGAACAGTGCCAGAAGAGGAGATCGGTGCTCATGCAGATTTGGCCTGAGAATGTCAAGTAGCTTCTCTCACCTCCCCATCCATAATGTTGAAGTGAGTGTTACCAGAATAAAAGGGATTCTGTGAAGCTAAATCCGCACAGGCTCTAAAGCACTTAGAGGACTTCAGCTGGAAGGCATGACAGAAATGAAACACTTCTTTATTATTTTTCTCACTCACTCAAAGAAATATCTGAGAGGAAAGCCAACAGTTTATAGAACTTACAAAAACATGAGAAACCTGACTCATTTCCCATTCAGGTCAAAAGGAGTGTTTTCCACTGGCTTCCACGTGAGCAAGATTTGGACAAAAAGGCCTATAACAATTCCTTATAAACAAGGTCCCCGAAACAACTTACAAATAGATGGCTGCTATTTGCCTTGGCTTTCACCCACCTTTCACCATGGAGACAAGAAAAGGAAGAAGATAATGAATCTGTCCAATGTTGAAATGTCTGCATACTAATTTGTTTTCCTCTGTTAACACTGACAGCAAGAATGATTGGTAATTTTGTGGACTGAATTTTGTGGACTGAATTTTGTGGGCTCCTCAAGTAGCATCAGAAAGACAACATACCACAGGCCCATCTCTGCCTACAAAGCAGCTCCTCAGCTCCAAAGAGATGAACACTTCAAATCCCTTCTCTACAGTATCTTGAAGTACCATACTTCCACCTCATGGTACTTAATTTTTCTAACTCACTTTAGGTGATTTCAGAAGTCTGGTGAACTAGAGGATATGTTTACATTTCAGATGCAAGTTTATTTCCCAAACATGGTTCTGCCAGCACTGGAAACAGAAGCCCTGCTTTCTGTAAGTAGGCCAACCTCTCAGTACTTGAACTCCATTTACAAAGTGCTAAAGGAAGTTCAGCCACTGCATATATTTGTTTTGAATAGCTTTGCTGCTGTTTCAGCTGGGAAAGACTCTATATGATTTGAGTATATATCAAATTAACATACTCTGCATTGTACTGAAAAGATACCACTGTACTGTCACACACATTGTTCTGCTGCATTATCTAGGGAGTTTTTCTGCCTGAAGAAATATTTGCGCCTCCTACTTAGCTCCTACTTTAGCTAATGCTAAAAATACCGCTAGTTGTTATAGCGGTATTAATTATTCCCTCTTCACCTCCATCACTCACCTACCAACGCGACAAAGCAGCATCTCAGCATGGAACACACATTGCCTATGCAGAATGGGATCCTTGAGGGTCCTCCAAACACATCCTGACATAAAAATGTCAGAACAGGTACCCTGGATCACACCAGAAGTCCACCTAGCTCAGTTCCCTGAGTCAGTGTGGTGGAAAGGTGACAGACAGCACTCAGGGAAGGCCCAGCCAGGGGCCACCACCTGTCCGGAAAGCACTCACAGCACAGTAGGCAGCGGAGTTCAATCATCTGTGGGAGGAGCAGCAGAGCCAAGGCTGGTGATGGAGGTGAATGAGTTGAGACATATACATGCTGCAGGATGAGAACCCCACCCCAACATTCTGCCACTTAGTGGGAATAGTCCTGAGAAGTGCTCCTTGTCCCAGAAAACAATGCAATCACTGGGATGCTGGCCCAGCAGCTACAGATAACACAGCAGGGGCTGAATGAGCCTTGGAAGAAGCACGGCTTCCACCTCCTGGGTGAAGACAAGCAAAGCTAGCCCTCCATAGAAAATGTGGAGGTGATCAGGACCAGCACCAGCTCATGAAACCCAAAGACATTCCACCACTTTCACCTCCCCTCCTTTCCTCTCCCTCTGCCTTGCTTGAGTGTAACCATATCACTCAGTGTTGCTCTCACAGTATTTTTGTCAAATAACTACAATTTAAATAAAAGTCGCTAATAGCCGGCAGCTTAGAAAGAGGATAAAAACAGGGTAAGCATGCGATAGTGTTTCCATGGAATACTGCTCAACCTTGAAAAAGCACCAGCTCAGCAGCAGAATCTCTGGGCTTAGGAGCCCTTGATGAATATACTTTCTTTCATGAATTTACCTAGTCTCCTCTCAGTCCCAGGTACCTAAATACATTCTAGAATAAGTCTGTGTGACTAGTCACAATACACGGAGGCTAAGTGACCCTTTTTTAAAAAAATATTCCTCTCTGCACCCTGAACTGGGAAAAATGTCCCATTCCGGTATCCCTTCATCAGGGTAAACCACATGCAGACCTCTAATATCACAGCAGGCAGAGACAGCCACTTGCTGGGATATCCCTACACAACAGTGTGGCTATACCCACAGGTCAGTTCCCTTCTCCAGCTTCTATGATTCTCTGTAGTAACCTAATTTTTACTCCAATTTGAGATAATACATACAGGAATGCCTTCATTGGTAAGAAAAACATACTCTGAAACAAAACAAAAATATCTTACTGAAAGTGTTTCAAGATTTCTGACCTGCATTCTGGTTTTCCTCTACCGAGCTATAAATTAAGTCTGCCTGTGAATTTTGCTATTTTAATGATTCATGACTGCAGAATGTGTCTTGAATGTAGGGGACACAAAAGGATTAGTGATGAAAAGGAAAACACACATAACACTTTTCAGTGTCTTAAGTTTTAATCACCAAGAAACAAAAAATAAACGAGCTATGGGCATTGTATAATTGCAATAAATTTTGAGAAATGAGTAATGTCCAGAGAAACCCAATTAAGTTTAATAATTTTGTGCATCAGAGACTGGGAGGATGGGGGAGGGGGAATAAATCTAACAAGTTACTGATGAATATGAAGTTTTCAACTGCAGAAAACAATGCTTAAATTAATATGACATATGGTGATACTTCTGGCTGCCTTTCTAATTGATTCTTCTTATTAAATCAAGAGGAACTTGTGCACGATAAGCAGATTGCTGAGAGGCTATCCCCTACACAGAGATAACAGTTAACTTTAGCCAGGCACTGAGTGGCTTATTCATAGAAGAACAGTCTTTTTAATTTAGTAGGGCTTTGCTCATCATTTTCTAGTTTAAGGCCCATCGTAACAGCAAGCAAAGACAAAGGGATCACAGTACTCTCCAAAACTCATAACTACCAAAAAATTTAACTACTGTTTGGCTCACATGCATTACTTTTCCTATCAAGTGAAACCTGGAGCAAATGCTCATGATGCAATTAAAGGAGAAAGTCAGGTACTTTTCTCTATTTGCTGATTAATTCACAATTAATTCGCATCACAGTATCAAGCCAACAAAAAGAGTGGCTTACATTAAAGCATTATCCAAGCCAAAGAATTCTTGAAATATCCATTGCCAAATGTGAAGCGTTTGATTTCATTAGGTTCCACAACAGAGCCCTGATTTTCAAATCACTTCTGAACTGAAAACCCAACTAAGAGGACATGAGAGGAGCCTAGATGTATAAAACAATATGATCCCCTTACATGCAGATAGATAAGGAACTTCTGACCTCCACTCTACAAAGTTTAGCTTTACTATTAAAATGAGCAAGTCCAATTGGCTAATTCTTTTAGCTAGTCTCCTAGCTCTCCAGAGCTTATTATTTCATTACTAAAAAAAAAAAAAAAGTAAATGTCTATCTTTTGGAATTCTGGTGATCATAAACAAAAGCAGAGTGTAACAATTCAGGGGTGTCAAGAACACATCTGGAATATAACTCCGAAACAAACTGCCCTGTTCAACCCAGTGAGGTGTCCAATGATGATAAATTATATGTCAGCACTCATGATCATTTCATTCCTTGTACAGCAGAGGGAAGGAAACTCGGACATCATGAGACCAGAACTGACAATCAGGAAATCCTGTCAAGTTTTATCATTCTATCTGTCCCATTTACTGTCCCTAGTAACACAAACTGACACTGAACACAAAGTGGGAGATCATTTGCTGTAACATTACTTGGCAAAGTGACACCAACATTTAATTTTACCCTAGGCAAGCTCAGGAGCTTGGCAGAGCTTAAGGATATGGCACCTTCACAGAAGAGAACCATGTTTGTGGGCAGGGAAAACTACACAAAGGTATTTTGAACATCTGTAGTATCCAGCAAGTGCTACACCTCATTTCAGCAACTCAGGAAGAAATTCTTCATGTACGGGAATAAACCTTGAAAAATATTCTTCTCCCCACACTCAACTTCTAAAGAATTTCCCATCTAGAGAATGCATTTGGTCCTTCTTGAATACTTTACTTTTTTCTAACATGTTTGTGAGAAGATAACACCACATAAACTGCTGAATTATGATCAAAAGTACATAAACAGAGTAAATTTGCTTTATTTTTCCCACTTTATAGAAGAAACAGCTGAGACCATCCTTTCAGCATAATACTCACCTCACCTTGCAGCTCATAGAACCTTGTATAGATCACTTTTTTAGCACAATTTCACAAATAAATCACTGCAAATCATTATGTTAATTACTCTTCTAAGAGAGATTAATGAGAAAGTTACTAGACTAAACCTGTAATTCAAACTGGCCTACTTCAAGAGTCATCAACAATCTTTTAAAGAAAAAAACACCTATGGCAATATAGAGAAATCCAGAGTTAAACTCTAACAATTTATGTCACAGTAAGAAACTGGAAAAGTTGAAGGACCAGGAAGTAGAACACTTTCTCAGTGGTAAACCATTACACTTGGGTGCATCCCAGAGGCCTCCCAAGCCATAGTCAGTCCACATTGAGTGTTGTCCCCTGACATCAGAGTTGCAGAAGAAATGAGCCCACCCCTTCAAAACCTAGAAGGGTTGTTGTCTTACAAAACAAGACAGGCTCATTCTTTTAGCCATGATTGTTCAATTTGCATCCCAGTCGACCCTATAATAAACTGAATTTTACCAATTCAGTTCCTTGCATACTCCTGCTGCTTCTTGATTCAAAACTTGTCAAAAGGTTTTACAAGCAAAATTAATTTCAAAAACTGTTAAAAGGGGTGTAAAACAGGTAGTGAGGAGATGCAGCTGCTCCAAGCACTGGCAAAGAGGTCATGAATTTTTCACGACCTATGTGGGAAATATCTCTAAACCAGAAGAGTGATAGTCATTAAAACAGGACAGAGAATGTGTCTTTTAAAGATGAAGAGTCCTCTTCACATCTCAAAGAACATGATGCTTTATTTCTACTTATCTGTTTATGAAATGCTCCAGGCAAAGCAACCATCATAAAAAAAAATTTAAAAAATCATAAAATAAAAAGTATGTTGATGGTGGCATCCGAACAAAACATTCATTGACTTAGAAGAAATCAACCGGAATCTTTCTTTACAACAAAAACCAAGTTATCCTTCCACTGAATTGTGGTTTACATCTAATGCTGGCAATGGAGCCCACTTTAGTCCTCCATGCCCAAGTCATGTCCTACTTTTTGCATTTGCATCAGAGAAACAAAAATTAAGTATCTTAATATCTAGCTATTCAAGATCTGTCAGTTCAGACTGTATTTAGGTGCTATTTTGAGAAAAATTGTATATTTAGGAGGCTTTATATCATTACAACTAATTAAAAATAAGATTTTGGAAGACTATAGGGTTCTCTTCATGTGCAGGAGGGTCCAGAGCTAATAAGACGATGTCTGGTCAGTTTAAGGATGCTAGCAATGGGAAGAAGAGAAAAGAGGAGCCAATTTCTTTATGGTGGAGCACGGACAAGGAATGCTGTGGGTTTTCTCAGCTAAAATTAGAGACATTACCTTAACTATTCTTTTCTTCACTTTTATGGTCTGTGTTAATTATCTGCCACATAGGACAAACCATTTTTGCATTCAAGTTCAAACACTCTACAACAAGAGGGGAAGTTCCCAATTGTTCAGCAAATTCTCTGCTTCCTGTTGTTCAGTGCTGGATTTTAATTGTGCAAGTTACAGTATCCTAACCATTTTTCACTCCACCTTTTATTTTATAGTTTCTGTTATGTGTTAAGGAAAATGTTCTTTTCACTGAAGTAGCAGCATACCAGCAGCTTCTGAAACTGCAAGATAAGAATTCTCACCTGACTACTCATAATAAATGAGACATGCCTTGCAGAACTCACCCATTTTATTCCAGGAAGAGAAAATGTGTACACTGGGAGACAGAAACAGAAATGAGAAATGCCGGGTGACCTTGGGCAAGTCACTTCACTTCCTTGTTTCTCTTTGCTGCTGTTTTCCTTGCTACCTTTGGTCTGTCTTGTCCAATTAAAGAAATCTGAAGGAGGAGTGCTCTTTGCATTGTCAGCATATCTAGCCAATAAGGTGCTGACCTCACTTGGATACAATAGTAATAAGTAATAACCATGACAAAAATTTACAAGTGATGCCCTGCATTTCTAATACTCTGGCTAAGATGTGTTCCAATAACTTACTAATGCACATGTGTAAGTTCTCCTTTACAATGGGAAGCTGCTCTTAATTCTTGTCAGCTTTAATAGAATTTAAAAGCTTAGATTTTCACCCTGATGGCTTCTCCTGGAAGGCTGTTGTAGAAGTCTACTGCTCCACTGGTCTGAGAAAAACTCTTCTAATTGCAGACTCAAATGCACTCTTGGACAACTGTCACCCTTCTCTCTTATACCAGCAAGGTCTTCTCCTCTAGTGTCCATGCCTGTGCTATATTTAGAGACAAATCTGAACTCTGCCAGGCCTATGGTTTGCTAGGTGAAAGAGGCCAAATTTTCCTCTGAGTTACATATTAAGCCTCCATGAGAACCTCCGCTTTGAGCTCTAATCCATCACCCATGTAATCATTATAACCTAATTCTGGACTTAAGGTCCTATTAAACTAGGTCAAAAACCTTTCTGTTCTCTATGGCCAGACTGACAGGGTGACCATTGTAGGTCTCCCATATGCTTCTACCCAAAACAGAAGAAAGAGAACTGTGTCCTTGCTCTTGAAATCCATTGCTCAGTGCTGTCCTTACCTGTCAGCACTCAGCACCCATCCCAGGGAGGGAGTAAAGAGAACAAGCTCCCCTTTCAGGATATGCTCTCTTCCTTCCAGCCTGGAATTGTCTGCATATATCTGCATAACTATGTTTAACTGGGTCTAGGGTACAGAAGTTGTTGGGACTAATGGCATAAAAAAAGCACAAAGAACCAAGAAAGAAACTTCAGCTTAGAAGAAAATACTGTAACGTGTTATATATTTGTAGTAGGAAGGATGACTTTCAAATGCCCATTGGAAGGAAATGTATAATAAGATCTTTTCTTTTTCTATCCTTTCTATTGAAAGCATATCACTTTCAAACATCCTAATTTTGCTGGGTGAAAATGTATGCCCTCTTTAATACAGATAAGTCACTTGCCATACATAAGCCTTGTTAATTTAGGATTTATGTTGCTGAAGTAATTAAAGTGACCTTATGCTAAACACATGACTATAGCTTCGTACTGAAGACCTACTGGTTATCTGTAGGGCTAACTTCAGTCCAGTGGTATTAACAGTTGGGTTGGCTTTAGCTTTACAGCTTCAGAGGTCTCTAAAACCCACTTTAAAACAAAGGTCGTCTGTTAAACCTTCCAAAGACAAATGAATGTCAGTCAGTTGTTCCCAGCAGTTAACTGTGAGAAGTACAAACTCTTCAGCAAAGCTTGTAGAGTCAAAGACCACAGACAGAAACCAAGGATGCAGAAATCATGGTATGTTCCCCTCTAATTTCAACAGCCACCAAAAAAAAGTTAAACAGAAATGAGTTAGTGTTTAGAGGTGGCACTTACATTTCTATCAGATAGGTATTGTCACATGCATTAACTTTGAATTTGGTATGAACTTCTTTGTCTCTAAGCAAAAGCTCGAAATAACTCTCCACTATACTGCAGAACAGCACTTTTAGTATGAGAGAGAATTGTTTAGCAAGCAACTGCTGCCAGATTAATAATTTATCAAGTACAAACTATGGTTATTTTCATATGGTTTCTCTAGTAAAAAAAATCTGCTGGGAAATTTACATAAAAAGAAATTTCATAGGAAACCAAATGCTAGTGCATGGGCAAGGATATAAAGTATAAAAGATGGTTTTGTTCGATAACACTTTGGGTTGGTGGTCATTTAAAATGCTTTTCACGCACACAGCCGAAGATCAAAGTATTAATGGAGACAATTACAGAGCACAACTTGAGAGCACCATAGCAATCAGCTACTAAGGCTAGAAAGTTTATTGTAAAATAGTGTTCACATTGGTAAAGACATACTGATTTTCATATTGCAAAATGTTTTGACCTTCCAGGCTACTACCTAGGATTACTGTATCTTCCCCTAGGAAGAGGATCACTGTTTCAAAGAATTTCCTCTGGAAGATACAAACATCAGCTTTGTCCACTTTTGCAGCTTACAGAAAGAAGTCCATTCAATAAAATAGTTCCTTTATTTGCATACGGTTTCCAAGGACTTTGTTCCAAAACAGCTCACAGTATAATAAGTGTCATCTGCTTTTCTCCTGTTCATTAAATCTGTATTCATTCACTGCATACAGCACCTTTGTTCACCTTCTTGATATCAACAAAGCTGAGGAGGGATGGACTGACCTCAAAAGAAGGTTACATTATTATAAATTTCAAAGCAGGGGTATTTCAAAGACTATTGCCTAGGGTCACTTCTGATACAAATTCCAGACATTCGTGTAGAATTTTATAAGACACTGCTATTCAGTCAAAGCCAAGTTCAAAAGAAGCATCCCGTTATGTGATATGTATGCTGTTTCTGATACAGAAGTCATTATTAAAAGAAACATACCCAGCAATGCACTACAGAACAAGAACCAGCATTGTACAGTTTTGCAATTAAAAGGAAAAGGGGTTTCATCTTTTCCAGCAGTTGCCTGTATAGATTGAGGGAAACAGGTATCTGAGTTATGGGATACTGAGTACCTAGCACCTGACTGGCTGACTGGCTACAGAAATGGAGATGAAACCAGAATAAATCCTAGCTGCACAGAGTTCACTGCTTAGAAGAATGACATTTGTGAAAAGCACATTTTTGAATATACACATTGCAGCATCTATCAAAATAGTGCTGTTGAAGTAGAGATATCCTCTCCACACATGCACACATACACCCTCCACACAATCTAGAGCCCCTGCTTATGGCACTTAACCAACTGCTGCCCCAGGTCCAGAGCAAGACAAAACAACCTTGCTCCAGTGAGTAGTTTCAGATCTGTACTTGACATTCTCTGGCCAGGTTTTACAGCCATCCATTGCACTGCACTACAATCCATGAGTGGATCCTTAAACTGTAACAATCATTCCTAGTCCCCTTCAAATTCTTTATTAACAAAGACACAAACTGCTAAAACATAAAGACCCAGGCTTCTTTCTCACTTACAAATTCCCCTGCAGCATCTTGCAAAAAATGCTGCCCACAGAGAATAATACACTTGCTTTTCTTTTTTGTTTTTCCCCTCCACCATCTGACTTTTACACACAAGACATGTAACAATGCCTGGGGCATCATTCCCGACTCCAGGAGTCTCCAGGCAATCTGCAGCCTCTGTGGTTGTGTTACAGGTGAGAGATGAGCAATAATAAAGGAACATTACAGTGTAGAACCTATGGGATTTTGCGAAGAGATCAAGATACTTTCATCAGAAGCTTTAGAAGGAAAAAAATCCTCCCTACTAAGCTTCATCTCATCAGATTTCAGGCTTGAATAAAATGTTCGCAGTGAAAACAAAGCCTCCCCAAAGCTCATCTGGGTTTGCAGTTTTGCTACTAAGTCATAACTCAGCCGAGACTGGTTGAAAGCCCAAACATATTTGAAAACACTTGGACACACTTTGAAAGGATCCTGAGCTGATGGATGAGTTTGTGTCTAAATTTTGGTGAAACTTAGTTATGTATGGTTTGAACTGTTCAAAGATGGTAGTGAAATTACTTGATATACACTTGCACATCATTGTACCAAATATATTTATACAGCTGTAAGGCCTTAAGGGTGGATATTGTTGGTAATGTGAGGGTGAACTGCTTGCAATGAGTATTTCTTTGTATTTTCCTCTTAAGTATATTATTTTTTATCTTTATTGCAGTGTCACATAAGAGGTCACAGGTCAGGATCCTATTATTTTAGGCATTGCAAAAGCACTGATGTGAGTCCCTGCCTCACATAATTTTTAATTTGTGAAAGAACAGGATGTCTTTTAGAATAAGTGATGCTGAGTAAGTGGACATTTCAATAATTCTCCATTAGGTCAGAAAGTGCTATTGCTATTGTAAACCTGTTCAACACAGATCAGTGTCTTATAAATGAGAGTGTTTGGGGGTTTTTGATTTGCACTGGAAAGCTTACAGTGTAAGCAGATATCTTGGTATGTTTTGCTCTTTTCCCCTTACAAAACTTTGTTAAACATTGTTCTGATTGCCCAATGCAAAAAGAGTTTTAAAAAATGTATATAAGTAGAAGTCATTTTGAAAAAGAAGGGTGAGGGTTTGGGGTTTTTTTTCCCCCTTTTGCTTATCTGCCTTATGATTTTTAAGGAGTTTGAAATCAAAATTCAACACGTAACATTGCCTAGTGAATACTGGCTCATCTTTCATGAGATGAATGTGCTGACAACAACATAACCTCCCTTGACAGAAATAGATGTGCAACAAGTCCCTAGAAATCATACTGCAAATATATCCCTAAGAATCCTTCAGATTTCCTAAAGCAGAGTGGAAACTAGAGATATGCTTAAAATCCCAAAAGTAATGTGTATTGTCAGCAAACAGGCTAAACTGCTGCTTCATGGGTAATGCAGGTAAAGTGCCCTTAAAATGACTGTACCAGCAGCAAAAATGTAGCAATTTTTATGACTTATGTCACATAACATCAAAACTGATCAGATGATGCATTTTGTGGGGTTGTTTCACACATGACCCTACAAAATCACATGTCAAATGATGAATAAGATGATTTTTCAGGAAGCAGTATGCTCCAGGTAAAGATAGGATTAAAGTGAAGGGCCACTTTCAACAAAGTAAGAAATATGTGACAGGATGAGATATCTTTTTCATTCCTCAGTCAAGCATGCCACTATGTCGATAAATGGTAAAAAATGATACAAAATAACAGGAGAAATCAGAAGAGTCATCAAAACAGAAAACACCTGTCCTTTTTCCTCAGTTTGGCTTGGAGTGGAAACAAGCTCAAACCAAAGAAAATGTTGTCTATATATTACCAAACCATTGTAGATGGTAGCTGTAGATCTAGAACAGCCTATGGTTATACCCTTTACACCAAAGACAAACTGCAATAGGAGTAAGGCAAAGTTTGTAGGAAGTTGGTCCATTTTCATTAGACAAATATAGTTTGTAAAGAACTACAGTTTCAGGATACAAGCCTCCTTGACTGATTCAGACCTCCATCCAACTTTCACTCCCTTTTAGGCCCTAGAGCATCACACCCTTCAAAAGTACACTTCAGACTGAGTCAGTAAAGTTTATAGGCATACAAAATCCTTAAATTTAAAACACTGAACAAGAAATGGTGGCCTTTTCTTCAGGCTATGACCTCACAACAAACACCTGGGCTGTTTTAACTGCTGAAGCCACACAAATTTAATTAATTATTGTTCTAAAAATTAGCATCTCTCTCCATTTCAGTACACAAGGATAATATCCCCTTCTAGTTCTGTGAACCAACAGCTAATTATCTCCCTGCAAGTGGAAACAACAAACTCTCTTAGTTGGACAAAATTGTGTTTTCATACAAGGGAATGCAAGCATAAATCTAATGTCTGAGAAAAGCAAATTCAACCTAATAAAACACTGAAGGAACAAGGGCTGAAGTTTAAACAAGGGCTCCTCACTCAGTCATTAGAATATACTCTGTCATCATTCGCTCTAACACGATGATGTTGCCAAGATGAAGCACCATCTTACCAGCAATTACCTTTGTTATAGGGTCAAACCATTTCAAACTTCTTGCAGTTTCCCATCTTTAAGGTACCACATTTTAAGACTAGATTTTTAACATGGATAATAGACCTGTGCAGGAGCCTAGAACCTGAAATTCCTCCTTCACATCCTTCCCGTGGGTCAGCAGCCAAGGAGGAGAGGTTGACAGGGGCAGGGGAAAGGCAGACCCTGGATTATACATATCCTTTCACTAGACATGAAGGGGCACATTCGTATTTGGGGCTGTGACAAGACATTCATCATCCTGCTCCTCCTCCTGGAGAGAAAGGAGAGCTAATAAATGCTAGTACAAGGGTTATCTTAAAGCACAAGGAGCTACTGCTCAAGGTGCAGGTGACACATGTCCTCTTATTCAAGGTATGATCTAACCCATAGTATTCACTCTAGTCCTATCTACCTTCCAGAATGACACAGGCGGTTCTTGCTCAAGTCTGCAGAAAACTATAAGCCATACCACCAATGCCTTACAACACTAATGTTGGCAACAGTATCAGTTGTGGGATGCCTTGTAAATGCAATGCTGGTTATCAACTCAGAGTAAGCAAAAACAAATTAATCTTATATAATACACACACACGCGTGCACACAGAGCCCTATGATTATAATGACATATGTATTGGACAGATGTGTTTGTTTCCCCAAAGGAGACAGTAACCCAAAGATAGTTATTAAAAACACAGAAAAGCCAATTATCTTTTTATTATTTTTTATACTAAGGCCTTTTCCATTGTTCTACCAGGTCTGTTTCATCTGAATGCACATGGAAACTGAAAATACTTACCTGCTCCTCAATGCCAAGGTGAATTTAATCAGAAAACTAATTGCTTTCATTTTTCTGTTATAAACTCTTCAATTTGCTGTAGAGATTACCAGGGTGAAAATTTTCTGCCAGCAATGAAGTCCAAAAGGAAATGGTCTGTGTTGTTTCTTGGAAGAAAATTGCCTTTAGAAAAATCCTATTTCTTTGCTAGAGTATCAAGAAGAGAAGTGGTTGAAGAAAGAGATGTATAGATTTTGAGATTAATCATGATGAAAGAGAGAAAAGCTGAAGGCTATAAAAGATCTCCATAGTCTATCACCACTTATTATCCAATAATTACACCAGTAGCTGCCATCTTCACTGTTTCTATGTAGATTCTCTCCCTGCCAACCTTGGCCCCAAAGAACTGATATATAATATCCAACTCTCTGCTCACAAGTCTTAAACTGCTGGCAACTGCAAGAAACATGGACTACAACCAAAATACCATATGAAACTATTTCCAAACACTTTAGCCACCCATAGCATATTCACTGTTTAACAAATAAGTAAGAATTGCTGAAAACAAATCGTTGAAGTTAAATACTGAATTTTTTTAACCTTAGGGTCAGCATTTGATACAGCCTTAGAAAAATGCACTCATGTCATGGTATTTCATTATTTCTTTTGAGGTGTTATCACATCTTTACGCAGTGGTGCTGGTTTCAGTCATGAAACGTAAATTTGGAACACAGTGTTGTGTCTGCTTAAATAGAAGCTGAGCATACACAGCACATATAAATAATTCTAGTGCTACCACTTTGGGAAAGGACTTGAGATGACGTTTGAAGAAAAGCACCGAAGTCTATAATGCTGCATTCAAACATGACTTTCATAGCTTTATAATTTCCTTGAAGTATTTTTTTCCCTAAAATATTTTTTACCTACCATGTAGAGGATGGTGATCTTTAAACTGTGTCTTAAGAAAACCCACACAGCTCATAGAACCCATCAATAGACATCTCTGAAAGAGTTAGGAGCCCCCGATCCAACATCAGCAGTTTCACTGGGCACTGAATAACAAGAGCATGTCTCTCAGTGCATCTAGCATCCCAGTAATTCAGGACAGACAATCACACCACTTAGACTGACATTTCATAAAAAAAAACAACACTGGATTTCACTCAAAGAAGCCACTGTTAAACCCCTGGATTTATGTTTATTTTCTAGGAGGAGGATTCCCACTACCTTCTACAGCAGTATGCTCTAATGGTTAATCACTTCGGCTGTTAAATAAAACCTGCATCTTGTTTGTAATAAAACTAGACTTAACATCAGTTCAAAGAAAGGGAAATGGGAGAGAGTGCCAAGATACTTGTGAGGAAAGCAAACAAGCAAGAGGCAATCTGGCTGCCTTGGCAGAATCTATTTTTCTTATAGTAAAACCAGAGAAATAGAGGTAATTCAGCTGCAGCATTATCTAATTGCAATGGCAAGATGAGGATGGTTTACGAACATCCATTGTACCAGATCTAAGTGGTCATGCTGTTCAAGGAGAAATGAAAATGTGAATTGAGTAGGGTCCAGGAAGTCAAGTGCAGGAATAAGTCGAACTGAAAGCTAATTTAAAGCAAGCCCCAACCTAATGAAAAGACAGATAATTGGAGGTAATGGAGAGCCTACCAGTTGTAGGAACAGAAGGTTACACAGGCACGTAAAAGCACTGCTTGTGTACTTTGTTGAACGTGGGTCCCAGGGTGCTCAAAAGCACCAGCAGCAACAAGGTAAATCACAACCCTGATGCCCAAGGACCTCTCAGACCTGTAAGTCACACACACTGACTGTCACACAGAGATCTTAAATGGCTCCGGCTGACTTGCAGAAAAAGCAAGAATGAAGAGAGGAACAGCACATTGTTAATAGACTGAAGGAGGACTACTTTTGGTATCAGTAATCCCTACTGATCACCTGCCTACATGTTGTCAGCTGACAATGTTCCATTGCCTCCACAGAAGCAGAGTATCCTTTGGGAGAAGAGAAAAACAAATACTGGGAATGAACAAACAAACAGATAGGAAAGCTGATAAAACACAGAAACAAAATGCATGCAACAGACAAGGAAGAAAAAACACAAACAGGGGAAAGAACTAATGCAGAAGCATTTTGGCAGCACAGAGAAAGTAAAATCTGCCAGAAAGAAAGCAGCAGTGTTGCAAAAGCAGGAAAACCAGAAGTTACAAAGGATACCAAAGTAGAGGTGCTGTTAAAGCCAAAGTGGAGCAGTTAAATGAGCGGTCTCTACCTATATCCTTGCACAGAGACAGCCGCTGACTAAGCTCTGAGCAGCAAAGGCTTCAGGACCCTTGAAACAGTTTTATACGGATAAAGCTTCCTGTAGTCCTTAAATAAGTGGAATTACCCATTCAGTTTGTTGACAGGAGAAAAGGAGGAGTTCTCTAACAGTGAGAGGGGCTTAGGGGAAGAATCACAGAACCACCTGGAAACTCAAAAGGGGGTTTGTTTTGTTGCCAAAATAGACGTCAGTGCCATCTCATCTGAAGAAATTACTGTGAATGACAGGCTAGAGGCTCAGATATAAAGACGTCTTTTAGTTACAAAGGGCTTATGAGACTATATTTATACCCCAGTTTTAAGCATCTCTCAGAAAGCTACTGTCAGAAATGGTCTCATTATGCCACTGCCAAACAGGAGCACAATAGGAGAGTTACTACCCACAGCCTAAAACTTAAGTAGGTGCAAAAGACAGGAGGTCTTCAGAGAACAGATGGGGGAAAAATGACAGGAACAGGAGCACAATTTAGAGTTTAAGTCCCTGTGAAGCTAATAGAAAGACTATTCATTTATTTCAACAGACTTCGGATCAGACCCCTCACTTCTGAAGAGCTTTGAAGTTGAAATGTGTTAGATGAGCTCCCAGAATTCTTATCAACAGAAAAATGTGGCTAAAGAGATGTATATGAGTGTCACCTTAATTTGCTTGAAAAGGTCAGAAGATCGAGAAGAATGTCAGCACATAGGAGGTGATTTAACAGGATTTCAGGGGAACACTTCAGACACAAAGTGTGGATAACACATGAAAAAGGAGTTGAGCATTTCTTAGCAGAATTTATGCGCTATAGACTCATCAGGACTATCTAACAACTGGTCAAAAACCAGACGAAGCTAAATCAGCATGTTTTTCTAACTTATGACTGCCCTGAATGTTTGCTACCTTATCATAAATCAGGGTAAATATTTTATGTCATTTCTTTGGCAGAAATGCTGGTTTAACAAACTTTTACTACCATATTCTGCACCAGCAGTTCCTTGTCATCCCAACATCAGTCATATGCTATGCAAGTAATTTTTTCCCATGTGGGGTGGAAGCTACTGCCTGAAGTTTACAGACACTAATATCAGGAGGGCCTCCCTGTAATCCTTTAGCACCATCCTTCATGCCTTATGACCAGTGGAATTATGCACACTCCAATTAGGTTAGTTATTAAAAAAAAACAAACAGAATTTGCAGCTGAAGAGTAGATTAGCATCTTTCATACTGTACATGTACTAGGAAGAAGTAGGCATAAATAAATACAGATATCTACATAGCAAACAGCAGTTAACATCTCATGCTCTGGAAAATATGTTTCTCGTCTCAGTGAAAGGATACTTACATCTTTATTCTCCAGGAAAACTTCAGTCATACCTCTATTATACCTATGCTACCTTTAAAAAAGTCAATAAAAATCACCAAGACTCCGGGTGAGGTAAACCAAATTAGATTCCAGAACAGAAGGTCACTCCTACTATCTCACCTACCCCAAACTGGTACCCTATTGATGTCAGCTAATGCACCTTACTTCTCACTTTCAACTAGCAAGAAGTTCAGACACAAGTCATGTCAGTTCGCAAGCAGTAACTTGTTAAGCTAAGGCAAGGCAATCATTTGTGACTGTGCATTCCCTTACAATAAGATGCATTTTACTATTATACATAAACCTTCAAACACAGAACAACTATTCACCAAATACACCTATATTCCAGAATTTATTATTCCTCTGAGGAGTGCTGAAGCTTTCAAGAAATCTAGGATGTTTGCGAGAACTGGCGACATGGCTGTGTTTCAGTTATACCACAAATCATGCTATAAGCAGACTGAAAGTTAACAAAAGTTAATGAGGTAGGTCTTCTGACATAGTAGCTGCATTATAACAGATTCCAATGGGTAAATGCAACTCACCATGGAGCTCACTTTATCTCCGCCTTCCACAAAACTCAAATATTCAAAGAAAATCAAGATGGGTAGAAAGCTAAATACGTAGGAAGGTTTTCAGACTGAAGTACAACTCTACAGGCAAATCTAAGCATTGCTGCCTGTCCAACCCTGCTCCATGGGTGAGCTGCTGCAAAAAGATGATGTTTACCTCTACACAAACCTCTGCTGAATGTTCCCATATGGTACATACTGAGTGAGAAGTGACAAAAGCGATGGGTAACTTGCACAGCATCTTCTTCAAGGGTCTCACTGCAGTCTGGAGCTAATTGCACATTGTGAAGATACACTTCATGGTTTTAGAAATATTTTTTTTTCCGTTTTTTAATAAAAAGAAAGCAATTAGGGCCACAGGCACACTATATTTTCATTTCAGCTGATTTATCTAAGTTAAATTAGCTGTTATGCAGTCGAATAGGAAATAACATTGACAACATAAAAAGTGCAAAATAACTACAGAATGTGGGATGATAATGGCAGAATGCAGTTTCTGTGGGTCTGGAATTTATAGTCACTAAAAGACAGTGAAATAGCAACTAACTAAAAATCTGTCAGCAAATCACCAACTAGGTAACATCCCATTGTTTTATTTACCATGTCTGAGTGGAATTTACTGCGGTGGCACTATTCATTTATAATCAGCATGCCATAGTTATTATACATAAAGCCTTGCCAAACATTCTGCCTTGCAAAAGCAGAATAGTTGCTCTTTTGAGGCTAAAAAAGAAAAGATGAAGAACACCAACCTCTTAAATGGTTAGCTGTGGGCCTGACATTACAGAATGGATATTTTTCATACATGGGATTTTTTTAATACACTTATTTTAATACACGTAGACATAGAATCCAGGAGAAAGAGTTTAAGTTCAAACAGAACTCCTAGCCTCAAAACAAACCAACCAAAAAACATGAATACCATTCTCCCTCATTAGGCTGTACATAGCACAAGGTGCCAAGTATACTCGCAGGGTGCTAGAGTAACTCTTGACAAGCCACATTCCAGGCCCTCTTTGATGTCACCTCCAAAGATTTCTGCTTCTTCCAGTTTCTTCCTACTCTTCAGTGCTGTTTGTCCTCCCCCTGGGGTCATGCTCCAACATACATTCAGCAGTTCTAGACACACGGGGAGACGAAGACAGTTGAAAGTGCTATAAACCAATTTGTCTTACATCAAAAAAGCCAAGACAGTCCAGATGAGCCAGTAATAGAGTCTTTCTGTGCCTTATCATAATGAGAAACCTTACAAGATTTTTAACTCCATTTAAAGAAAGCTTTAAAAGATGGAGGCTATCACACACCTTCTGAGGTAAATTTCTTGCTTTGGAGTTATTCTAACCACAACAGTACTTCACCGAACAGCGACTCTTTCCTCCCACAGTGTATGGTCCCTTCATGTGCTCTCTTACAGCTTGCTTTCTCTGCTGACATGGGTGTAAGTAAAAAAAGTCAGTAGACGAAAAAATTCTGCAGCTACTGTTATTCAGTCACAAAAGGAGAGAACATGGCTTCCTCAAATAGGCAAGAACAATAAGAAAACTTCTTTTGCTGTGAAGGCTTACAATAGAGGAGAATACTGTTTAAGGAAAGGAAGTGAGGACCAGATCAGCTCTCATGTAGTCAACTGTAAATCTCTCATTTGCAAAGCCAAGTAATTTCTGTTGCAGAAATAGATTTGTGCTGGGAAGACAAAACCTGGAGATAGCACCATCTTTGCAATACCTTCTCCTGTGAGTGGATATATGAGTGCCTGTAACATCTGTGCTTTCGACTAGCATGTGAATAGGAGTGCTTTAGAGCAGGCAGACAGTGGAGTTTGGCCACCAAACATCCATAAATATGTCAAACAACAGGATGAGACCTTGCTTGCCCTCTGCTTCTCAGTCAGAATTGCAGGGTGGACTGGAAGGAGCTGACTTCTTAAATTTTCAAAGCAGTACCTCCATACTTCCTCCTATGTTCACTCCTGCTGGAAGTGCTCCCTGCAAGATGTTACCAGACCATCTCACTGATCTGAGTCTAATGAAGTGATCAGAATAGCCTCTTCAAACCTTTAACAGCAGGATAAATTCAAGAGATGCTCAGGTCCCTCATCAGCCCTCCCATGTGGATGCCAGGTGCATATAAGGAAACATCCAGGCAGGGTGCAAAACTGAGGGTATGATTTCACAGCTGAAACAAAGCTGTTTTCCTTGGTATTTGGCATATATTTTAAATAAATAGTGACTGCAGCCTAGAGGGAAGGTGGTAAACACTGGGAATTATTTAGAATAGACATCCCCCACACAGCCCCATCTCCTGCTGCTGAGAGAGTAAGAAGTTCAGGCTCAATAACCAGGCTTTTCCAGCCCTCACTGCTGAGGGAGTCAGCAAGGTTTCCTCCTAATCAGTGCCAACAAAGGTTAGAGAATGTAGTCAGCTGAAGTATTTCAAAATATTTCCCCTGCACATATACTCAAAGCCACAAACAAGTTTCTAAGCACACACGAAGGTGTTCATTCCTAATAGTACTTGCCTTCTGATAAACTAAATATCCTAACCACAGCACTGGGCCTCATCACATCCATAGTATATGGATGTGAGCTGGAGACCATACACCCTGTTCAAAGTTACTATCTCCTCACCTAAAAGTTTAAAACAAGCCAGAGAAATGCCTTTTACACCCCTAACCTCACCACAGCAATGGACTCCCACTGTTTACTTCCAGACAGAGTTTGGATGAGTGTCAGTGGGCTTACTGTTTACAGGGAAAATGGCAAAGTTCAGAAGGTTCCTCATCCCACACACACCTATAATTATCCTGTTTTCTGCAGTTTGGTCAGATGAGGGATGAATGTTAGTTCTTTCCAGCAGCAGCTCTATTTTCATTCTAGCATCATTTTTTGGCAGTAAAGTATGTCAAAATTGGAAACTATCCTCTGTGAAATGACATCTAATTTGCCCTAAACAAAGGAGAAGAGAACTTGTTCACCTTTCCCACTTGCTTCTGCACATCTTGTCCTTATAAAGGGTCAAGAGCACAGAGTTGTCCTCACTTCCATTAGCTGAGAATCCAGCCCAAAAGATATACCTCGTTACCTCCCTTTTCACTTGAGCATTAAGCCAAACATGACCTGTCATCCACACCCAAAAGAGAAACAGATGCTGGAGACAAAACCCTTTTCTATGTAATCCTGCTTTTTTTTTTTTTCCCCCTTCCTTTTCCTTTTTTCTTTTAAATAAGGGGAGAATAACACCTCATTTTCTTGCAAGAAGAATGTCTCCCATCTTATTTCTTAAAGGCATATTTCCAATGGTGGTAATGCTTGTTCTGACCATCTCCTCAGCTTTTTTGGTCCTGCTTCCTTCTCTCAAAATATGCTCCTCATTTCCAGCACCCCAATCTCTCAGTTTGCTCTATTAATCCAAGGAAATGCCTCAATCCGACCAGACTAACTTCTTTGCTGTGCTTTACCATTTTATGCTTTTGGCAGCAGCCTCTATTGTTTCAGCCCTCACTAAATAAAGATGTTTTTAACTGCTCCCTCATTTAGCTTGCATGGAATTTCAGTTGTTATGCCCACCAGTTTGAAGGAGGCTCATAGCAATATTCACATTTATTAGCTGGAACCAATAGCAAACTAAACACTTGTCATTTTGCATTGCAGCTCTGATCCTATTTTCTTTCTTCCTCAAAGAAGCTATTAAAAAAAAAAATAAATCAGATGTTAGAAAGAAAAGTTCAGTAATGGCTCATGAACAGTGATGTTTTTATTATAGGAGAGGTTTGCGGTTTTTTGTTGTTTCCCCCCCCACACCCCTTTTCTTATTGTCACTGAAATGGTTGACTGTTTTTTCCATTGTATTAATTTATTTTTTATTCATTTCTCAGATGTCTATCAGAATGCATCTGGGATGCCGCCAAACTACCAAAGAAAATTGGCCAAGAAAGAATAACAGAAGAGAAGAAAAAGAAAAAAAAAAAAAAAGAAAAAGGAAAAAACAAGATCCCCAGAAAAGGCCACCAAATATTGGAGCTCACAAGATCCAAAGCAACGCCCTGCTCTGCCACAGACCTCTTTATTGACTATGGCCAAGTCACATCAATCTACTGATTTTGTCATTCCATGGATATCACTCATTCCTTTTTACCACACAATCTGTCTTCCACAAGAAAGAAACCAAAATTCTTGGGGAAGGAAGAGTAGAGAGTTTACCCATAGCCAGGGTTCAGTAGGAAATACCATATATCTTTCTTGTGAGTATCTCCCACAGATCACTACATCAAAATGGAAAAGTTTGGCATTTGTATCCTAATTTTGATAACTAATTTTCCCTTTCTATAGTAACTGTGCTGCTGGAAAAGCAGGGGTAGACTGGGTGGGGGTACACATCTTCCTGGAACTCAAAACTGGAACTGGAACTCAAAGCAAAGTGAAAAACTCAAATAACTAACGTGAAGGTGGATTTTTAAAATTCTTCATTGATCTCACATTCCAGCCACAATAGTTTTTCTTTAATTGACAGCATTTCCTCTCCTTCTTTTTCTTTCTCTTTCTTTTCACCTATGAAGTTGGCAGAACTGGGAATAATTCTCCTGAATGACTGTCCAAATGCCTTCCAGAAGTATTTAAAGCAAGAAATACTATACATTAATTTGTTTTGTTTAGTTAGGCGTAAGAGGAATATTCCTAGTTTGACGTATTATATTGGTTCTCAGCGGAAAAGAAGCTGCTTCTGGAAATGGTAAAAAAAAAAATGTTTGTTTTCTTAGGAACTAAAGCCACTTATACCCCCACTAATCTGTTGGAAGTACATATTGTGCCCCAGCTGTTACTCTATGGCTCCTGAGGAAACAAGAAGCATACTAGGAAATGAAATAGTAGTAAAAATAAAAATAAATGTTCTTCCTGAGGTATACAGTGTATTTAGGTGACACATATAATTATACAAATGTGAAGATGAGGAAAGCCCAGGGATAAGAATAGGCCAACAACGTGGGACAATTCATAGCCAGTGGCCTGAGCTACGTGTGGGACATAGAAAAAGAGTTCAATAAAAATATGATTTACAGACCTCATCTTTCAAATGCTAGCATTCCCTTTTGACCATGAAAAGCAGTATATGTACACTCTCACACACACTGAAAGAGCCTGTGCTTGCACGTATTATCATCTGTGTATGAACTAGCACTTGTTGCTTGAAAGAGGATTAGACCTTGCAGTCAGAATTTACAGGTCCCAGCATGTTCCTTTGATACAAATCAGATTCACATCACACATGCACAATAGACTATGGAAAGTAACTACTTTGTTCCAGCAAAGACAAGACAAAAATACAGGTTCTCTTATATGTATACCTATGTGGACTCTTGCACAGAGCTTGAAAAGAGATCTGGGTAAAAGTTTACCAGCAGATATGCAAAATTATAACTCCTTTAAGCATAAGCATTTTCAGGCCATGCTGAAAAATGACAATGGAAGTGTTAATACTACCCTGTCTATAGCTAAGTCTCACTGTCTTAGTTTTTTTTAAGGGAACTATTACCCTGGAATCTAAGTACCAGCAATGAAAACACCATTCTCAAATAATTTGAACAATTTTAAAGCCAATTTTCTTGTCAGTTCTATACAGAATGAAATGTCCTTCTTTAGAGCCCATAGAAAAAAATTTTTTTAAAAAACATGGAATTTATACTGTGCAAAAGGGCTTGACTCCTGCACACAAAAGGAGGTCATCTCGTATCTCAATGGCAAGTGTAGAAGAACAAAAAAAATTTTAAAATAAAAATTAAAAATAAAATCTCAATTCATATCTGCTGCATTTCTGCAGAAGGTAAGGGGTTTATCCCAAGCAATAGATAATTCTGTTCACTGTCCTTGCCTGACTGACAAGAATAAACTCCCAAATAGAAAGTGCCGCTAGGAGCACTTACCCCAGTTTAACTCCTCAGTTCACCCCACATCAACAGAAGACATTCAGAGTGTCACCAAAAAGCCAGAGCAAACCTGTAGCAAATTTACTGTTACTCCCTGAGGAAAACAACACAGTTCTTCAAGCAACACTATGGTCTCACCATCAGGTTACAATAAATGAATCGCTGCATTTTCGAGATTACCACTAAATTGTGTGATCATTCCAAATTTCAACCCTGGACTGCCTTGCAAAGGATAGACCATTGGCCATCCATGAAGTGAAAGAAGAGGCAAGAGGTCCTCAAAGGAGAATACAGGCTCATGAAACCTTATCAGTCAGGCTGAGCTGGCTCTCACATTAAAATTGCCAGTTCTGTAACTTTCAAGCTTTACTGTAGGTCTCAAATAAAAACAACTGGATGTCTTTACAAGGTAGTATTCACTTTGGTCCCCACTAGAACATCTTAAGGACTTTTCTCTGGTCACCCCAACTGAGGCTCTCTCTAACCTGTCACAGTTTTTAATTTAAAGGAATGTATTTTGAACTCATTGTGTCTGGAAACACCTGACATAGATTAAGCCATAACACAACCTGCCAGCTGGCTAGAAAAGATCAAACTGACCTGCTGCCTCAGTCACTGCTCCCATGGGTGACATAATCTTAGCACCTGTTGCCATGGGACTCTAGTGACAAAAAAAAGATGAGTGAAATCACTCAACATGATTCATACCTCTGAACTTGCACTCTGGCAAGAGGCAGCTAAATCACACACTAGGAATCTGATCAGTCACCCTCCAGACCTGGGCAGAGCCCCACAGAAATCAGTGATACACTGCACAGGCCCTCAAGCCCTGCCTTTCAAACTGAACAGGCTCCAGGATGAAGGCAGCCATCCTACTGTTTACAATAATACCATATAGGCTTCAAAAGAATGGTGGTCTGATGTTAGCAGGCTCTAGAAACATGAGCTCATCTACTATTACGACCATGAGGCTGAAGATACTTGGCTGAGAGGCAGCAGGGGAAAGGAGGCAAACATAAAAGGAGGGAAAAAACTGCATCGAGATTATCGTTAGTACACAAAGGATCCAATATTGTAAGGTGTTTTGTCATGTGTCTGAGGTATAGAACAGCTGCTTAGCTAATAGCATTATACAGGATCATGACAGAAAAGAGCATTAGCAATATTATAGTGCAGGAAAGAAAAGAATTATGGGCTGCATATTTTTTCCCAAAGACTAATATAATGAAAAGGGTTCTGCTGAAGCCACTAAGGCACCCTTCTATTCACATATATTATAAATCAGCAAAGCCCTGAGGCATCATGTTTATATAGACACTTAAATTTAAAATAAAAATACTCAATCTTCATTTCTGAGTAGAGATTCAATTACTTTGAGCTTTAGAGTCTGAATAATAGGAAGCATAAAACTATGTTTTGTCCCCAAGGTACCTCTCACTTGTGGACCATTTAAATCACCTGGTTGCATGAAGCAGACAAAACAAATTAAGCCAAAAAAGCAACAAAATTAGTCTTTTATCTGTGAAATCTGATACAAACTGTGAAATAGAGAAACACACAAAAAGTACTTGAGGTATGAAGCATCATGAAGCCCTCATCAGCTGTACTTCTACCTTTTCCCTAATTCTATAAAGTTCCCCACAGAAAGGCAGTAAGTATTTTATTACTGCAACTATTTGACAAGCTGGTCTTAATACCCTCTCACTGTCTAGGTGAATCAGTGCCAGACCAGACCATAATAAAATCTCAAACATAATGCAATAGAGGTTATTACGATGACAGCTAGAAAGTTCATTGAGACTGTTCTGTAACTGCAAGTTCTCTTTTTACTTTTATTTTTTTTTTTCCTTCTTTTCTTTTTTTTTTTCCTTCTTTTCCTTTTTTTAATCAAATTAGAGATTGGCCACTAAAGCTTTGATTCTATAGCTGAGAAGAGCAGCACACAGTGCTCCTACTACTTCAGATTAGCTCAGCTGACTTCAGCAAAGTCCAGTACAGAAAAGTGCACCAACAGCAAGTTAAAGGAAAGAAGCCAAAGGATCTGAACTTCCCTAAAAGTCTAGGTTTGCAGATCTGGGGGTTGCTCCAGTCCCTGTCATATGCTGCTGTATCAGCACAGTATAAATCCAATTGCTTCCTTACCCAGCCCTTTTACAGCAAATGTTCAACTACTGCATTGTCATCTGAGGCAATTGTGCTATATCTGTGTGAGTAATTTTTGTAGCTGTTATTGGAGGGAGAGAAGAACGGTAGAACTTTTTTCATGAGTAACACTGAACCACATAAAATCCAGTATCCGGGCTCCTAAATTTCAACAAGGCTTCCACAAACATTAGAATAAAGCCAGATCACCATGGAAGCAGCCAAAGTTATGGGTTTGAAAGGGTTCTCTGAGAAAGACTGACACCTGCCTGTTCCACAACCAAATGCAGATTTACTTACCTGAGTACAACAGCATCCAATGTCACTTTACACATCTCTGCCAATTACATTAGATCACCCCTAGATTGTTGAAGGCTTATTTTTCTTGGCCAGTCAATTCCCTTTCATTCTGCAACTACTTTTTAAAGCTTTTCTATTTCTACATTATCCAAATAACTTCCTCACTGGAACTTACAGAAATAAAAATCCTGAAAGTAACTGCCTTTTCATCAAACCACACAAGACTTAAAATAATTGCAAAAGCCCAAAGTTTCCAGCAAGATAGATATTTAATCCATAGAGGCTGTGAGGTTGAGCAGTGCAGTTGTTCTCACAACTATTCAAGTTTTGCAAGCATGGGGCAAACCTGTGTACAACATTACCTCTGCATGTCTGTGCTGTAAATGTTCCAACACACGTGTGTGCTCTTTCCACAGACATTACAAAATCCAAGTCTGGTCTGGCATATGCTGAAGTCAAGAACCCTCAAACACCACCAGAGAATGCTGGACTGGGCCCAACACGTATAAACAAATGTATTACCCTCTGGGGATATAGGGTAGGGCAAAGTAATAAAAGGGAATGGACAGTTCTGGCAGGATGGACTTGCAGGCATTGCCCAAGACTGCAGATCTGGTCACTCCAGGAGCTGGCAAGTGGGCATGTTATACTTGGAGTAAACTGTAACGTGTCCCTGTGACGTGGTCAGTACCCACTAGACTCAGATAAATCCAAACAAATACTGATTACCTGTGACCTGAAGCAGGAAATCAGCACAAGACTTTGTTCTTGAATGTAAGTCAAGAGTTTTCCAACCAACTTTTTGCCCTGGACCAGTACACTGCAATGACTGGAAAGGAACTTTCTTGAAAGTCTCTGTGCAGTGCTCTCAAGCTATAAAGGATTCTGCTAATGGTCCTCTGAGGCTAGCTGAATGTCACTTTATACTGCTTCAGAGGTGCCTAGCAGTCTTATCTGGATCAAAAGCATGGCTTTCAGGTCTCCAGAGATAAAAGGCCAGAGCACTAAACCACTCTTTCTTGCTAGCCATTATAAAGTCATTTAATTTAACCAAACTCATTTAAAATAAGAGCTTGATAAAGAACAGGATCACATTATTTATTAACAAAAATGAAACTATTCTTCTGGGTTGGATGACACTCCAACATTCTTGCAAGAGAAAGAAATGGTAAAATATTTAATATAATTTACAGAATTTCATTCAGATAGAAGTTAGAGGATGCTCTATTAATGGGTGATGTTTGGCTCACCAAACAATAAGTCACCAAGCAGCAATAAGTCAGGTCAATAAGTGATTCTTTTTCCTAACTTGGAAAAAATATTCTGACTAAATGAAGTAGCATCATAAACCACATATAGGCAGAAAAGGGAGTCCCCTGAAAAAAGGCACCCACTGAAAAAAATAGCAAAGTGTGGCTTTCTTTTAGATAGCGGGAAAATGTCAAAGCAAAGCAAATCACTTGCGTCATGTCTGTAAATACAATATTGTCTTGGAAAATACGAACACTGAGCTGGAAATAAGTCAGGAAGTCATTCCCCGGCAAATAAGCTGGTCTTTTTAATTAAACACACATAGCACAGTTATCAGCGAGCTTGCAAGTCTAATTCAATTAAATGGAAAGTTTCAAATTTAAGAAAATCCTGGAAGAAGGAAATAATAGCAAAAAAGTAAAGGAGCTTTAGAAAAGTGTTGAGAGCTTGTTGCAGAGTAGCCATGGAGATCTGTCTGTCTAATGGGGGAGAAAGGAGGTGTAGAAGATTTTAATGCAGAACTCATCACTGGAGCATGCTCATCTTTTTGCTTCTCAAACACTTTCTAACAAAGCACTGCAAAAGCCTAAGCGAACTGTAGTTAATATGTGAGTTAATACAGAAGAAAAACATCTGCAAACTTAAATGGCAGCAAAGTGAGCCCCAGGTCCTTTAGATTCTGCGTAATGGTTTGCTCTTTATCCTGCTAGCAGCAGAATCCCATTTAGGTCCCACACCGTATGAGGGACTGAATGTACCCACAGTAAGAAATAGTCCTCTGGCCTGGAGAGGCCTGTGTGAAAGATAGGATTTGCCCTATTTTACAACTGAAAACCATGGCACAGACAGATCAAATTAGTTGCCCAGGGTCACATGTACTCTGTGGTATAGCCAGGAATTAAATCCCAGTCTCCTCGGTTTCATGCCAGTGCTTTAGCCTTAGACTATCATTTCGGTGTTAAAAAATACAAAAGAATCAAGCCCTGCCATATCCCAGCAGTGAGCTAAAGCATCCCATTCATGTGACAGACAGGCAAACTGAGGGAAAGGAGAATTAAAGGTAATGAAATCTGTCAGAGGCTCATTTGTTTTGAAAGGCAGGTCACTGATTTAGGTGCTTAACTCAGGAACCCACTTAAAAACTCTCAATCCCAGAACTCATTCTCAGTGCACTCATTACTGCAGTTTTGCACTGCTGCTGTACAACCCCACTGTATTTTTTTTAATTACACCATCACTCTCTGCAGACATTCCCTTGGGTCCTAGCGTGGAATTACTCAAAACTTATTTAGTAAATACCCAGTGCCAAGGAGTAATCTATTCTGTTTGAGCTGGATGCAGAATAGCCAAATAGGAACATGACTCAAGGCTCCTCTGACTACAGAGAAGAGAAAAAGGAGATGGAGAAATCCACAAAGGGAAACTTTCTGGTTCAACTGTACCAAACACAAACTTACTTATGAAACAGGTTGGTTGTAAGGATTTCATGCCAAGTGCTAGCAGACAGCTGCCTTGTATTAGGGTCAGGCTGCAAGTGCAGTTATAAGGAAGATGAGGAACGGTCCAAACAAGCATTTAGATAGCTGGGAAGTTACTGCTTTCCCTTCTGCCTGGAACACAAATACAGTTGTCCTGAAATGCACGTGTGGAGGCACAGGTCCAAACTCATGTGTTCTTCCTCCCTGAGGTCAAAACCATGCCGGTCGCCACATCCCTTGAACTACTGCGTTTACCAAAAATGTTCTTCCATAACAAAAAATGTCAGTTAAGTTTTTGGGCTTGGATTTTTTTTAAGCACCACAGAGTAAACAATGAAAATAACAAGACTCAACACAGTATAAACATTGAGGTGGATAGACCATTGTCTGGCAGTGATCAGAGTATGAGAGAAGCCTCCTTGGCTTTCTGGGAACTACCCTTTTTGGTTTGTTTCCAACAGCCTTGAAATTTTGTACACATACCCCAAGCCCTGCAGTTGTCAAGAAATTGCCACTGGTAATTGCTGATTTATGATCATAGCCTTTGAGGAACAGGTTCACTAGGTAAAAATTTACTGTATGTTTCCTGCTTAGCGTATTTTTATTTTTAAGAAATCAAAGTAAAAGGAGGACGTGGCTGGATTACAATCAGCCACCATACAGAACAATACCATTCTTTATCTGTTTTGCCTCATGCTGTTATCCAGTGGACTTCACAGCATACTGTACAGTCCGTCAATGTCATTAGGGTAAGTTGTGGTAGAAATTGGGTACTTAAAGTGTTACCCTTCAACTTGAGCTGCAGTTTGGCAGATGAAATATTGAGATTCCTAAAGAAAACAATGCAGGAGAACTAGGGCACTAAATACCTACTGCCATCTGAGGTAAAGACAATATAAACTCTGCCAGTTACAGCTGAGATATAAGTTGCTTTATGGAAAGTCTGAATTCACACTGTTTTGTTTTAGGATGATGATGTGTGGTTTTTTGTTTTAGTGATGCCATTAAACACAATCCCCAAGCAACACACCAGAATACAGCAAGCAATCAGTTTACAGGTACCAGGTCTGGCTCTCTTTGTCCTAAAATGTCAGGAATCAAAAAAAGGATATTAACTTTGGTTTAATCAGGATCTCAGACATATCACAATGAAGTTGTTGCTTACAAATGTGTTTTCTGAAGAGAAACAACAGAAAAGCCTATATATAGTCCCCATTCACTATTAATCCTCTTGCATTCACAAAATGAGGTTGAGTCTGCCAAACACTGGAAGATGTCCCTCTTAGTCTAAATTTGAACCTGAAGCAAGCAGGATGATCCTACTCAATACAGCCACCACCCCTGAAAAATTTCCAACTCACTGATTACATTTGTACTCTGGGAACAGCAAAGGGACAAACAACAATAGGCAGCTAGGCTAGAGAAAAATTACCAGTGATAAAATACGACAGGTGATCACTCTAATGGTCCATGTCTTGGATACCACTTCTCTCCCATTGTTCAAAAATACAGGAAGATTTATTGAGGAGGAAAGGAAGCTGTAACACCAAGTCCTTGAAAGCCCAAGATGAGCCAGTGGAAGAGATTTGGTGAAATAATCAGAAAGAAAGGGAAATAAAAATATCTAGGTGGGAGAAGAGAGAGCAATTTTCATGTGAGTATCAACTTTTCCATTTAACACCACTAGAATTTAGAGAGGTAAAAACCACTGATTTCTTAAAAATTGTCCACAGTGTGAGTGTCCCATGTCAAATATGCAAGTTGTTTCCTGCACAGAGAGTCAGTGACAGTGATATCGCTCCACAGTTACCCCTAGCCAAGTTGTCAGAGACTGCTGCTTTGTTCCATGCGCACACATTGTGCACTGTACAAACTGGATCCAAATAGTTCAGATCTGAGTTAGGTAAGAGACATTTCCCAAAAGTGGAAAAGAAAGAACCACTTCTATACACTTGACACCTAAATAACCTCAGGGTCAAACAAACCATCTCATCTGGATTCAAGGACACTGGTTTAGAGTAAAGCTTTCTACAGTCCTCATATTCTATTTATAAAGAAAGGAGCTTGTGAAGTTAGCTTTCTCTAAGATACAGGTTAAGAGCTGAATATAAATTCAAAACTACTCATTTTTTTTACCTCCCTTTTTTGGTGCAATGCTATCAGACCATCTACACTTCAATCTGTTTCATTTTGATGTATTTCAGTATAGATTCAGAAATTAATATTTAAGCATAAAAGTTAAACAACACTACTAATATCACAAATTCAAAGTGAGTTAAAATCAGTATTTCAATTAAAGCTATTTTATTTGAATAACTATTCCAGTATTGTCATAATGAGAAGTGGTAGAACTGATCTGACACTTATTTTTCTAATTTCCAAACTGCAAGAAATCTTGATATTTCAGCTTTTCATTTCAGATTGGAATTTGTTATGAAATAACAGAAGTTCCAATAAAAGAGAAACTCTTCTGCCTGAATAGACTAGATTCACTTTTTCTTGGGTAAGTAACATGCGCACAATTATTATGTTGTTCTGCTTTTCCAAAGACTATTTCTGACATCAGATGTACATTATTATACAGCCACCCTCAGGACTTTGTCCTGACACAGAGAGAACCCTGTGCTAACTAAATTAGCACGATCTTGTGAAAAGGTACTCATTAAATACCGCAAGACAAATAGGTGCAGCAGAACTTTGCAGAGTGCTTACCCATCCTCACACACGGAACAGACTAGAAACATCCATAATGAAAGAGAAGACACTGAGAATAAGGTTGGACTTGTACATACATGTGCCATTCTTGCATTTAGGAGCTCCACTGTAAAAACCTCTCAAAGCTAGGTGGTTTGTGCTTTTCTGGTGACTTTACTCACTATTGTGTCAACATTTCCAGAAAAGACCTCAACTCTAGCTCAATAAACTGCCATTGTGTATGAAGACATACATTGCATCAATTCCACAAAAAAGGTAATTTCATTAAAGAACACACTGAAAGACAAATCTAAATGATCAAGCATTTTCTATTAGTTATAACCCACTGAAAACATATATCAGGTTTTATTTTCTGGAGATTATTTAATTTAGTAATTTGATGGCTGGATTTTTACTACCATCCATTATGTTGTATATTCCTTTGTGATAAGCTTGTAACAGGTTATTTACAGTCAGAAAAGGACTCTCAGCCTTGGAATTTCAGAAAGCTTTCTTGATCCTTTAATCCAGCTGACTTCTCAATGTTGTAAAGTTCTCTTTACCACATGGACTCTGACAACACTCCCTATGGATTTTATTTATTCCTTTCTGCTGGGGAAAGGGTCACCCAAGCAAGAACCTCCACTTACTCCTCATTACATACAGGGAAGAAGAGGAGGTTCTGTGATACCAGGGAATGCAATGACCAAATCCCAGAGTAGGAGATTTCCGCAAAGCTCTATGAAACACATGACCAATGACTATTCTTACCCTGCCGCTCTCACACACAACAAATACCTTATTCGTTGAGTAGTGCTATGTATTTCATAGTTCCACACGTAAAATTAAGCACCGTGCAGGCAGGTGCAGGCTCTTCAGCATAGCACAACCTGACATTTAGAAGCAGATTTCTAAAGAGAAGCAGGAAAATCAACCTCCAGAAGGCAATCCGTCTTTATGATTAAAACCAAACCTTGGTCAGTATTTGTGTCTACACTACATCAACTATAAGAACCGAGTCTGTGTAGAGAACTGCCTACAAGTGCTGCAGTGTAATCATCTCAAAAAACCCACAGGTCATAACATGCTTGGTTAAGTAAAGTGGGGCAAAACATCAAATATCCTTCACTCATTTCCTTTGGTCACTCCCGGAAACAAACCAGCAGCAAGAGCTATACCATCCACATGCCACTTCCTCTCTCCTAGGTTTCACTGTCAGCTCCCCTGACCACACAAAGAGCCACCACATTATGTACATACATCTATTTAAGTCTATCTTTGGAAATAATAAACTAGAACTTAGTTGATTAGTTTCCTCCTCACAAACACCATAATTAGGCTAAGACGTATTTCCTGGCTTTGACAGATGAAGTACATGGCATGTCTGAAAGCAACAGCTACAAAACAGTCATGGTCACAGTTTACAAAAAGTACCTCAGAGAAAAATGACATTGATGGCTACCAAATGAAAATGATACAGGCCTGATTTGTCTCTCAGCTGGAAACATTTAACAGAAGTGGTGAGTGGATTTTTAACTAGCATCTCCATTTGTGGCAAACAAGAGGGAGAAGTGGGAATCTAACACTAGCTCATGAAGACAACATACCAAAAGCTACTGGTGCAAAGCAGTGAAACAGTAACAAAAAAAACCCAGAAGAGCAATATACAAACCCTCCCCCCAGGTGATATATTAAGAGTGTGGTAGGTTTGAAATTCCTTTATAGAATTAATAAAAATCAATTATTTCAAGAAAGCTTGCCCACTGCTTTCTATATTTCCATAAGGGAACAGTCTCTTTGTGCATATGGGTTTGGAACGGAGACAGAATTTCTTCATTACTTTGAGATTAAGAAAAAAAATGGGTCAATTTATAAGTCCTGCGGAATAACTAATAGAAACTTGCTAAGTACAATTGTCTTATTGGAAATACTATTACCCAGTGGCTTTTTTTTTTTACTGACTTTTGCCAAGACAGCATAAGAATATCTGGGAGTCAAATAATGAAGATTTCCACCAGAAGCCAGTGAGCCTTGGATCAGGTACCTACCGCATGGGCAGACCTTGGCCCCACGCTCAGGGAGCAGAAGACAGCACTGCTCAGCTGTCCCTACCCGACAAGGTACATACACACATCTCACTCAGGGCAAACGCTGATGACTCTACAGGAAAATGTACATACTAATGTGTGCTGAGACAAGAGCTTAAATGGATTATGGACTTCAGGACAACAGCCTTGTATTGACTTCTCTCTAACACAAAGTCCTGCTTCTCTGCCTGACAGATTTATCCTCTGGTGTTCACAGGATTGGTCCCTCTTTCTAGTGACTACACAGTAAGTCAATAGGCTGATCTATTTAAGGAAAATTAAGTAAAGTAGCATAAGCAGGAATAATTTGGAAGGAAAAAAATCTTCATCTTCCAAAACAATGGCAGTCCTTCAGCTAACCATGCAAGATATGAATGACAAAGGGCAAAAAAATCCAAAGAAAAGTTGTGCATGCACAAGATGTCATTCTGCAGAACACCCATTCATCTTTTTTATTTCAGGAACTCAAAGAAGCTACTGGTTATCAATGTATCAAGAACATTTTCATTACATTCAAAAATCAAATAAAATCAGGCCTAAAACACCAAGCCTTCCAGATTGTAGGCTGCCATTCTCACCCTCTTGCTTCCAAAGGCATTTATTCTCAGCTAAATATTAAATTATTGGGATTTAAGTATAAAGCCAAGCCACAATATAAGTGCTAAAAGCAGTGAGCTGAAAGCCTTTTCTCTACTCCTGAAGGATCAGGAAATGTTGTTTCATGCCATTTCAAGCCATTTCCCAGAAACCTTTTGTAATGTTGTCCACTAGATACATTCTCTTCCACAACTTTTTTCCTTTCATACAACTGCTAAGCCTCCTAGGGTGCTTTTTGACAGTACTTTTTTTGTTGTTTTTAAATGCACATTTCATCTATCATCCTTAGTGTTATACCCTGCTTAAGTGGGTAGACTTGTAAAACTTTCATAGGCATTAGAGCATGTGGCCTTAGCTCCCTTGGAAGCTTAGCTAAATTGAGCTAAACCCCAGGGACTTCCAAGGAGTTCAAGGAAATGTGGCTCTTAAGTAATCAAATTCTAGATACACAAAGGTATTTGAGTGTGTGCTACAACTATTAAACCTTGTCTCCTATTTAACGTTCAGCGACTGCTTGGACACTTCTCATTAATCATACAGTGTGCCTCAGTGAGACCATTTCCTCCCTACAGGTCCAGAAGCAGAAAGCGCTCTGGTGCCAACCAGAGCTGTGCTAGAGTGAGGTTAAATGTCCAGCCAGACACATCTGTGAAAGATGCCCTTACTGACTTGGAGGAGCGATTGCTCATGGATACAGTCCCAGTGCAGGTATGTGAGCAAGGTGCTCGCCAATGTAAAACACTCACAGCCTCATGCCTGGCTCTGGCTGTGGAGCCCTGGGGGACTGGCTGAGGCCACCAGCACATACAGAGTGTCACACCAAGGTCAGCATCGCGGGAGACTTGACTCAGCCCTTGGTGAAAAAGCGGCCTGTTAATTCGTGTTGAAGGCTACAAAAGGTCACCAACACAAGACTTCTGCTTTAAACCTCTCACAGAGCAAAGGGTATCCTGTTCCCTCGCTCAGTGCCCACAAGGCCCAGGGATCACAGTAAGCGAAGCCAACATACAAACAAGCAGGCAGCTGGTTTCAAGTGTAGACTAACTGTGGGGACCATCACTAGCTTCATTTCTAAGGATGACTAAAGGCTGGACAACAAATTTTGAGTTGGGAAACACTGGCCAGTACTGAAGAAGTCTGAAAAAGAAGCATTTGCAAAAACAAAAACGAGGCAAAGACACAAGCAGTCTCAGCCTGTGAAGGTAGAGAGTTTAGCAATCTGACAGAAAAATATAGACATTTATAATATTCTTTTTAAATATGTCCCAGAATTGCTGCTTTAAAATCCTCAAATAACCGTAATTAAAATGTTTCTCTCCAAAGATCTGACATTGAGCAAGGCAAAATTGTTCTTGCTCAGGTTAGGAGAAAAGAAAAAAAAAGGGGGGGGGGTGGGGAACAAAGGAAAAAAACTAAAAAAGATAAATTACCAAAGGAAGAAGTTAGCTTCTCAGATTACATACAATTTTATCCAAAAGCCTGTTTATATGAGAAAATAGATGGGTGGCGGGAAAGGTAAGCACGGAGTGGAACAGCCCCACAGGAAAACCCTCACTCACTTTGCAACCTGCACATAGTACAGATAGAAATACAACCCTGGAAACATTGAGATGTTTGCTTTTGCCATTAAGAAAATCTTACTATTTTTTAGTCAGTCTACAGATATAAGGAGAGCTCATAGTACTGGTTATCTACATATTACAACTTTATTGTACATAAACATTTGATCAAATTCAGGAAGAAAAACAAACACCAGAGCCAGGCATTAACTCACAGGAAAGAAAGACAGTAATAGTATGTCAGCACTGGCAGAGTCCCAAGCCCCGCCCACTTGACTCACACATAAGCAATGCACCTGGGCAGTGCCTAACAGGCCTGGGATTTAGGACTTACGCAGGTCTAGAAGGGATATGAGGAAAAAGGAAGACGTAAGGAACTCTCCCAAACCACTTATATCCTGCTTGAGACTTAACAGCAAATCACAAGCCTTCAACTCAAGGGAAAAGCAACCAAACTTACACTACTTTCATCTTTCATACCTTCACATCATACAGACACGTTTGTGAAACTGACTTTGTAAATTACACAGTAGCCAGGAACATCCTTTCTATCCTCTTAAGGCTGTGCCACAAAAGAAAAGTTTGGCATCAGAGCACCACAAGTGATTGCAGTGCTTTGAAGAGAGGCCAGTCTGACTAGGTGATCCAGTCAAGGGACTGACACTTCTGCTGTGCCCATACTCCCCCCAAATCACATTAAGTCAACTTTAGGTGCAATGGTTTGCACCTTCAGAGCCTGGAAAACTACACATACATTCTGAACTCTTAGAAATTCAGACTATTACCCTTGCAATCTGAAGGCACAACCCACCACACCTATTCACCTAAGCAAACCTTTACTTCCACAGCTTGCCCCAAAGGAGTACAGGGAGCTGTATGACAGAAGACAGGCCCTAGTCTTAGATCATGCACAGCCCCAGCTGAGACAGCTTTTAATTTCTCAAGTGTCACAATGGTGAAAAAAAATATCCCTTTCATACAGACAAGAAGCAGAAGGTTATAAACTCTTCTGTTATACAACTATAATCAACGCACATCAGATGTGTGAAGCAGAGTGACACTTCTCATAACAATTAGCCCAATGGTGATTACAAATATTGCGATTGCCAGAAACAGGAACAATAGTGAGTCAGAGCTTCTACTGCTGTGTATCGGCAGCTGGTACTGCCAGTGCAAACCGACAGATGTAGATATGCTCTCAAACTTTTAGCTGTGTGTGGAAGTCACTCTTGCCTCCTTTAGGGCTTTTACCTACTCAGGGCCATGGAGTGCTGGCTTGTCAGATACATGTACCACCAAGCTCTGCTGCCAGACAGGAAAGATATCCAGGTACATGATGCTATCTGGATCTCCCACAGTACAAACCAAAATACCATCAGAGTGAATATAAAAGTATAAGGACTGTTTATAAGTGGAATGTGACTGCCACAGGACAGACAAGAGAAACACACTATGGATTAAATCCTGCCACTGTTCCTAGTGCCAGCACTAAATACGTGCTCCATTGGGGATAAGGCTAACCATCAGGCCTTTTTTAATCTCTCTCCCAGGTCTCTGCCTGCTAAAGAAGAAAATTCTATCCTGCTGGGTTATTATATTAAGGAAAAGATCCCCTCTAGTCTCTTCCTTTGCCCACTGAACACCAGTGGGACAGAGAGGAAGGCTGAGGTACAAATCAGGAAACCTTTGGTCTGTTATTCCATTCCATTTTGTAAGTTCCCCTTGTTGCAGAGTTACTGTTCAGTTCTCTAAATTGATGAATAGCCCCATACTAAGGCCTGGATTTGCAGAAGTACTGAGCATCCACAGCTTGGGCCAGATATTTGAAAACAATAGTTTTGATAGCCTTGTCAGAATATTGCAGCCCATTACCAAATTTCATTAATGAGCTAGGTCTGTAGGTTCTCGTGTCTTGCATTCTTCTTCAGCTGAACCAGTGATTTTGCCTCCCAAACAAAATTCCTCTTCCTCCTCCTACTGTCTCCATGTGGAAGATTCCTTACTGAAAAGAGCTTTGAATATCAAGACGTCACTCTAAGTCCTGAACCTGAATCTGCAGATGAACCTGGAAATATTTGGACCCAGACACTTTGCAGAATGCTATGAAAGTGGTCACCCAGACACAGGTGGTGTTACCAAGACAGTGCTGGCCCATTTGCTACTTTTCATTCTTTTATCCTTCAGCCTCAACATGACATTTTTCATTTCTTTCCTCCCCTTCCACTTCCCCACGTTAGCAGAGAACTACACATTTCAAGACCAGATGGGCATTTAGCACAACCACTGATTTCAAAGAAGCTTGCGTGACTTGCTAGCTGGTACAACGTTTTACACCCCCCCTTTTAAGTATTTGGCACACCAGGGAGTGCGCAATGCTGGGAATCTGATTCACTAAGACACTGCTTCTGATCTGAGAGAAAGGAACAATGACAACCTTGTGAGAAGATTTTGTTTCTTTGTCTTCTGTTTATGTGCTTTCCACAAAGGGAAGAGCCTTGCATTCTCAGATAGTAGAAGGCTAATGACTGCTACTGCCTTGCATTATTCAACAGGAAGTACACAATTAGGTTCTTATGTTCAATTTGGTGTTCACATTAGCATCAGGTTATCATAAAATACAATTATGTGAAGTTGCAAATATGTGCTCATCTTTTCTTTGCTGAAAACCGAGGGCAACACTGGCATTTCAGAAGAAGGGTCACAGCTCTCTAACAAAGCACAGCGAAACTTCTGCTTAAGCAAGTTCCCAGGGCGTATTCCCATGTGGGGAGAGCTGAAAAAATATCTATACACCTGATACAAAAGGACCGCAAAATGCTACCTTTGAGTATTGAGGAACAGCAGAGTAGCACACAATATGACAAACGTTGCAACAATACAGGTATTTCCTAGCAAGTGAGTGTGAGGACAAGATGAGGAAGGAGCTTTTGCCCTTTACAGACCGCCCTGGCCAGAGACACGCATCCAGTGCCTTGTCAGCCAGCTTCTCTGAGTAATCCTTGTCAGTTCACATCATAGTTTTGTAACTCAGGTTGTCCACCTGTGATATGGGTGACGTAGTGACATTGCTCCTGTTTGGAAACACTGTGAATATGACTACTGAAAGATGAAGACGAGAGCAAGGCCTTAGCAGCTTATCACAGGTCTGAGTTTTATAGTTCTGGCCAGACAGCCTCCCTGCCCTCATGTATCACTCAGATTGCGTCTCCTTGCTGTACGTTATCCTCCTTGATAATAAAGCAGCATCTACCTCCCCCTTGTGGTCCACTGCAAAGAGCATCCCAGCAACACAGGTTACTAGGACAATCTGGTCCTCTTGAGTCTCATTCCCTGCCAAAGGCCACCTAACCATATCAGCATTGCTGTAAACTGGTTAGGCTCCAAAGCGCTGTGCTTGCAAGAGTACAAGTCCCTTCGGCTTACCATCTCCTTGTTATGCGCTGCCCTGCTGAAGTGCTATGAAGCTGTGCCCTGTAATGCTGATGGCTTTACACAACACAGTCCTACGTGAATGGTTTCCTATAGGTCTAATTGATTAAATTGGCACATGGGGTCTTTTATAAGGTTCCTCTTCCAGAATAAATAAAGAGAACTTCAGACTAAAAGAGTGGAACTTCAGGGAGCAAGCCTCTCCACAGGGAAATCACACCCGAGGTCCAACAAGAGACCGGACTGATTTTCTCAGTGCACTCAGGCAGTGACCGCAGACCCAGCCATCTGTGCAGACTGAATTGCTCATCATTCCAGTCATCACATCAGGAGACCCTGCAAAGCCTGCAGGAAGCTGTTGATTGCTATGAAACCATTGGGACTTTTGTCAGTTTGCAGCAAAGCTTTCTGCTTATTGAGTGCAGAAACAAGACAGGGACAAGAAGGGAAAGAGAAGACTGGAGATGTGTAATGCCCTTTAACTCCATTGCTAGGAAATAGCCCTATTCAGGAATTATTAGAGGGACTATCACATGACTGATTGGGCTCATTAATCAAAGGTACAGCGGTCTGAATCTCCTTTCTCCTCAGATCTCCTTTCCTAGTTATTCTATTTGTCCACTTGTGGAAAAGCAACACAGCTCTCTCTTCATCCCCTGCTAACGGTGGTGTCCATGTTCCCCTTAGAGAGACTGCAGTCACTCAAAAAGAAAAGGAACAGGAAAAAGCTTCAGGAATGCTCCTGTCTGTATTCTAGTGCTGGCCTTATTGAATTAAAAATGAAGACTTCCCCCCACCACCATCCCAAGAAGCGTTTCAAAGGCAGATGGATAATGTGGAAGTACATTTTCCTTTCTGTGCTGTCTGGAGCATTACATTTCATAAAATAGTAGAAGGATCATAAAGAATTCTGTTGCTACTTTTTTACCTTGCTTTTCAGATGGCTTTTTAGCCTATAACTACCCCTGTACTTCTAGCACTACACTTCTCCAGATACTTAAGCTAGCTTAAAGGCAGTTTAGACAACATCTATACTACTGCAGCAATATTATCATAAGACACAGAAGATACTTTTAAATGACCTCCATGCTTTCCTACACCAGGGCAGCTATTTATAAAGAGATCCTGAAATTAAATCAGTCTAAGGATCTCCCAAATTAAAGGCTTCAGAGAAGAAAGTAGCAATAAATACATTTTCTTTTTTTAGTGCAAATAGTTGCTGTTGCAGATAAAGCATCATCCCACATCCAGGAGAACAACACTACACCTGTCCTTGCTTTCTTTTCCCACGACAACCTGATGAGGTTCAACAAGACCAAGTGCAAAGCGCTGCACTTGGGACAGGGCAACCCCACAACGTGTACAGACTGGGAGAAGAATTTATTGAGAGCAGCCCTGCGGAGAAGGACGGGGGCCCTGATGGACGAGAGGCTTGACATGAGCCAACAGTGTGCGCTTGCAGCCCAGAAGGCCAACTGTCTCCTGGGCTGCA
>JAVKLA010000061.1:12051544-12069000 GCA_034782735.1 Sagittarius serpentarius | reverse complement strand
GTTTTAAACTAAAAGAGGGGAGATTTAGGTTAGACGTTAGGAGGAAATTCTTTACTCAGAGGGTGGTGAGACACTGGAACAGGTTGCCCAGAGAGGTTATGGATGTCCCATCCCTGGAGGTATTCAAGGCCAGGTTGGATGAGGCCCTGGGCAGCCTGATCTAGTGGGTGGCAACGCTGCCCATGGCAGTGGGGTTGGACTAGATGATCTTTAAGGCCCCTTCCAATCCAAGCCAATCTATGATTCTATGATTCTTTCATTTACAGATGCAGATATTCTTGCAATATGAAGGCACAGATATTCTTAGAAGTATGTGATTTTCATGCAGATGATGTCCCTCAAAAAAACAAAGATGACTTCTCCAAAAGACACTTGAAATAAAATCTGAAAGGAACATATATTATATTGTAAATACATTTCTTTAGGTATACAATGGCTAAAGGCCTCCCAGAAGAGACCTGCATTTCATCTAGTCTGTCAGCCAACTTTTGACATGCAAAAACATGACCCCATATCTGGGACCAAACCATTTCCAGGATGAAAATAAAGCATAGGAGTAATTAAGCATAGGAGTAATTACAGCCACACATGATCATTCTCATAATTACTAACATGTAGACAGAGGAACCAACCCATGGTTTATTAAAAACAAAGCAAAAAGTCTGTGTTCATTTCAGTGGAATCAGAACTAGACTGGGTATCATATTTGGACAGCAAGTCTCAAAATTACAAGACAAAAAACCTGCTACTTATTTACAGTCAGTTCCCAAATCATCTGCAACATTAGGCTATGGACAGCAAATCAAAATGGATACTATGCAAAGTTTCCATTTTAAGTGCTTTACAGAAAAGGCTGGATTCTTCCCTCTAATACATTCACCACAGATAGAACGGTCACTGGTGTTTAGGGGTGCACGGAAACACATCATCAGCTGCTCTGAGACCTAAAAAGGCTTAGCTCAGGGATCTGGCAAATCCTAGGGAGGGCCTTGAGGTTTATAAGCAATTTGTCCAACTTGCTATCACATGCCAAGAATAGAAAGGAACAAAATATGAAACAGAAACACTGCCCCTTGGGATTCAGAACGCATCTACACACCTCCATAATTTTGAGATATAGATGAATGAGCACAGCTAATAAGAAGATATAAGCGAGGAAGCTTCCTCTCCATAGACATCATTTACGCAGCATGTTCCCACCAATGTGTCACTCTGCAGATTCTATACAGTCAGAGCTTGTAAGCACCTCCTCATGAAAGACTATCTCCTAATAATGACTAATAAAACTCCTGAAGGCCATCTCCCATCACCAACCAGACTGCTAAATCCAGACCTGACTATAGCATTTAAGTGCTTTCTACCTAAACAGCAATAGCAGAGATGCAATGAGATGCATCTCCTGCTTTTCTTTCTTTTAAGGACAAAAACTTCGTACGAATGAAGTCTTAGCAAAACCTAGTAAAAAATCCTGCCCCTAATGAGGCAATGGGAGTTTTGTCATCAGCTTGCACTGGAGAACTGCCAGGATCTCATTTCCACTGCCTGACTCCGAGCACACTGAAATCAGTGGGAGCCCTCCTGCTTCTTCCAGTGTGGACAGCCTGAAGTTCCTAACAATTTGCTTTGTATTAATTGCCTGGTAGAGGCATGTCTGAGTTCACCTCTGAACAGCACGCAATAAATTGCAGAAGTCATATTCTTCTAGCAAATTTCTCCAGGCCTATTTAAAGAATGTTCTCTGATTTTCTTTGTTGTTGCAAATTCCAGAAAAGAAGAGAGCCTAATAAAGACTATATTTAAAAATTTGTAATTGGTCTTTACTACGAGAAAGACTGAAAAACCGTAAGAGCTCTTCAACATCTTTGGTTAAGAAAAATTAGACTTTTTGGATTTTTTTCTTTTCATCTAGGTCATTAAAGTATATTAAACTGATTTTATTTGTTGGGCTAAATTCCAGAAAGGACTTATTTAGATTGTTTTAAAATGTTCTCAGGATTTAAATATTTAATATAGTAGAAAATATTCTTTTCTGTGACCTATACTACTCTCTTGCTGCCTTCAGTGTGAATTTACTAATCATTTTATAACTAAGACACTGGGCATTTATAGATTCTGCAAGCTTAATGTACCAAAGTCTTCGTTCAGAAAATCTTTAAGTAAACAACTTCAAGCAAACCCTTATGTTCAAGTATACACTTAAAGAGTTCTCATGGATAAGAAAATTATTTTCTTTCTTAGCTCTTTATGAGATAAGTCTTGCTGTAGACATCAATGGATGTTTTGAGAAAACGGCAGTAAACGTCCATTTTTCAATCACAGTGTTGGTTTCTGACTGAAAATTGAAAAAGGTTGAGGTAATAGTTAGGCAAAAGCTTATTGACCACCTATAACACTGCCTATAGACTCACTAACAGGAAGAAATCCCAGTAGTATTTTAATCAGTTATATGATTAAATATGCAAAGCAGACATTCTCATCAATTCAGTAATGAATGGCAAAATGGATGATAAGACAGCATAGACACCAACCTATTTTTCTATTACTCCAGCTTTTCTTTTTAAAACAGATAGGACAGACCAACTGATTAAAATCCCTTTAATTTCCTCTTCTTTTAATGTCAATTAAACTTCTCTAACATGAAGGGAACATAGGGAAAGGCACAAAGCAACAATGCAATACTAATTACCTAGCAAGGAACAAGATGATAATGATTAACCATGAAATTTTTTTATCTAGAATAAAAGGATTTTGAACGAAGGAGAATTTTGATTGGCCTGTGTGTGTGTGGCTTACTGATACAGACTGAAGGGAGTCCTGCCCCAGCCACCCTGGGTGCAGAGATGCTGTTGTGGTACTGCTGCACGATTCTAGCTTTTCACAGAACAGAATTCCTATTTTCTGGTTGGTTGTGCATTTGATCTGCATAATCGCCCCACAGCTATGCAAAGCTCCATGCGCTGAGCAGCTGACAGCAGCATTTAATCCAAGGTCAGTGATTTCCTTTAATTATTGTAATTTTATTTTCTTTTTTTCATTCAGCCATACACTCTGCATGGTTCTCTGCTCTCCCTGCTGGAACAGATATGTTTCCCCAGCTTGCTTAAAACAAAATCTAAAAACCCTACAACAACCCTGGGCAAGTACTCTTCAGCAAATGGCCCTAACTGTCCAAAAGGTGCACAGGAGAAATAAGAGTACATAGAAAGGAGGAAGACTTTAGACAAACAGTTTTCACATGGTTATTCTTCCTGCCTTGTCTACCAGCATTCCCCATTTACAGGCCTTACGCAGTTGACTCAGAGGACTGAGGGCCAGGCTGCTTGCTGCTGCAGAAGTTATTAAAACAAAGAGGAACCCTCTAAGGTTTCTCTCTCATTCTTTCCTCTAAAACAGTCCTTAACAGAGAAAAGCACTTGAGTTGTTGCTATTCTAGAAGCTCTGCTTCTCTTAAACTCACAGATTATAGTGTTCTCCCTCGAGAGCCATTCTCTTCCCATTGCAGCCAGGAGTCTTCCCACAGCAAACAGATCTCATCATACCTTCCCCATTGCTGTGCTATCGTACCCACTTTATCACTGGCAGGGTTCCTGCCTGAGAGGTGACAGCAGATGGGACCTAGAGGGAGGTAAATGCATTTCCCAGATCTATTACCTCCCACATGGGTTCCCATTTGGAGACCCCAACACAGCCAGAGATGGGTGCTGTGAAAAGCAGCTTCTCCCTTGTGCTCTACATAGAAATCGTCCAGGGCTCCTGTGGAGGGGCACCATGCTGGGACAGACAGAAGGAGAGAGTTTTCTCTCTTGGAGTTTATTCAACTCAGGATACACTTATTATTTCCTCAACAGGAAGCTCTTTCCAGTTATCATTATAATAATGCATGTCTCCATGGATACATAGCTTCCTTTATAATAATTCACCCATGAAAAGGCAAGAAAAACACACAGTAGAGAAAGCACTGAGCTCTCTTTAATTTTTGTTTCAGTCCCAGTGAATAGGAATTCACTTCATGTTTTAGGATTCATTAGGAGCCTAAAGACTGTAGCAGCTTTTAAAAAATTGGCCACTTAAATCTGAGTTGCAGTGACATTACTGGTGAGACTGAGTAAAGATGGCCCTGCATAAGAATGAGCAAGTCCCTTCACAGAGTTAACCATGCAGCAAGCACGAGACAAACCAAAAAGATCCACCTTGTGATCATAGCTCCTGGGGCAATGCACTCAGTCCATCCAAGTACCCCCATGTTTCTCCAGCTGGCAGGGATCCCAGTGCTGGAAGCAGATGGTGTTTCAGTACTCCACAGGGCAGTAAACGCATGTTCAGTTAAGACAGGTAGCTGAGGTGGCCTGATGCCATCTTCCTTCCTTCTCCCGAGTCCAAAGCCAGAGAAGAAACAACCGTGTATAACATAAAACAACCCAAAATCTACTTAAATTTGCACTGGCTGCTACAGAGTGAGAGGGCTGACCAGCCAATAAACCTGCCAATAATCCAGGAGAATCCATGCCTCCAGATGATGGATTTTTAAAATGCCTCCAGAACCATTCCCCCACTCTGTCCCTGCAATAAACTATATTTCTTGACTTGAGAGAGAAGATCCAATACTTTTTCAAACTCTAATTAACTGAGCCCATCTTCTAATACCTAACAAATATTCTCTCACTGCAGCTCTTCTAATCAGATATTACCACACAGGCACTTTTAAGTGGGAACCTTGTGAAGAACTAAAGGAACAGGATGTAAAATAACACTATTTTATGTGATGCGGTAGTTTCACATACACTTTAAGATGGCTTAAGCTAAGACAGGCACCAGAAGAGGCAGTCCTGCCCTCCCCCCAGGTTCCAGTTGTTTGTTCCCAGCTCCACTCCTTCATCTGTTCTGACAAGTATCTGTGTGGCATGTGGGGAAGTGGATCAGGGAACTTATCTGAATGAAAACAATGTAGTTCACCAAAGAGGGAGATTCTGGAATGGGAAAAAGTAGCCAGAGGCATAGGGAGGGTTGAACTGCTGCTCTTGGCAGTAACATCTGCTTATGCTGGCTCAAAGTGCATGTGAAACTATACTTACTATCATTTAGACAATTAATGGCATTCTTAGAGAAATGCTAGCTCTTGGGCAAAACCCCTCTGTCCTGACTCTTCCCCCACTGAATTAGTGCAACACAGTTGTTCACTGAAAGCTATTCTGAAATATGCAGGTTCTTGAATGCGGCAAACCCTATGGTGAATTCAGGACCAAAAAGCAATGACAAGAAGGAAAGCACTATATCATAAGGATAATTCGTTAATTAGGGTCAGTAAAAAAACTTTTAGCTGAAGGAGACAGATGAGCTTTGTCTCTACATGTGTATGTATGGCTGGGTGCAATACCTGCAGCTGGGTGGGCTGCAAAGTTCCTACTGCGTCACAAGAGCAGGAATTGATGTGGTGGTTACAGACTCTTTGCTCAGCCTGTTTGAAAATTCATGCGATCTAGCTACATACTTCCACAGTGGTAAAGCAGAGAACTGTGCAAATGAAAGATCAGCTTCCAACAAAAGCCTGAGCGGAGCTAATGAGGGCTTTGATCCTACAATTGGATCCATGCAAACATGCTCCATCCATGCCCAGAAGTCTGTTATGCACAAAAGCAGTTGGACTTTCACCACAGGAAACCACTACAAGAGCTTGGGCTTCATCCAAATGGCCATCAGGAATCTCCATGGGTGTATGCTAGGGAAAGAGTGTTTCTCATCTTAATTGATATATTAAGGTTAGTTTCTCAAACTGGGCAGACCAGGCAGCAATCAAAATACCAAGTTTTCCAATCCCAGTAAAGAAGGGAATGTGCACTACTGAAAACAACCTAAACAGAACTGCACCAAGGAGACACAGCAAGGAGGGAGACTTGTTTTTTGTTGATTTCCCATAATTTTCTCTTATTTCACCAAACAAATGTTAAGTGCTGTACAGTTGTTATCCATTCCCTTCAAATTTCAAATTCAAATATTTCCAGAAGTCAGGGTTCAACAGATTTCAGAGGATCCTATTTAGACATGGACGTGTTAAATTGAAACAATTTAGAAAATAACTTTATCTGAACCTGTGCACCTTTGAATATGAAGACTAACTTTCAAAAAAAATGAAATCACAGGACAGAGCTTTCTGGGGCTATATGCAACTCAGACAAACACAAGGCAGCAGTAGAAATGGATGGAAAAAGTATTGATGAGGCAAGGAAAATTACTTAAGCACCATGTTTAAATTTCAGGAGCATCAATGGTATGATGCCTATAAATAACATAACTGGCTTTCTCTAATGCTACTTTAGACCTGTCTACAGTGTCTCTGGAATTTGAATGACATGATATAACCAAAGGAAAACTACTCCAATTTGTTCCCTGGTTAGTTGCTTTAGAAAACTCAGAACATAATATATTTACCAGCAAAATGGCCAGAGTAAACACCTTAGTTAACTCAGCCTCATTTATCTTTCAGTTCATTCTAAGGAAAAAGTAATTGTTTTCTGGTTTTTATTTCAGTTATTAAGATTTTTATTGTCAAAAAGTTCTTTTATAAGTATACAAATATATCTGGACATTTTATCTAGTATATTGTTATAATATTCGAATTAAAAATAAAGTAAACATAATAAAAGCAAGATAACTTAGTGCCTGGAAAACCTTACACTTTGCTTTTGACAGAGTTAAACCAGTGATGATAACTCATATTGTTTCTAATTTGCCTGACTATTTTGTATATTGTAAAAGACCTAAAATAAACCTAAGGAAAGGGAAGGAAAAATGTGACCAGAATACACCCTGCATTTAAAAATGCAGATAAACAACTAGAAACTTAAAGATATTTTTCTAAAGTAACAGACAAAATAACACCTGGTTGGGCAAAGCACAACATTGTTTATATTTTTAAAAACTAAAAAAAAAAAAAACAACAAAAAAACCCAACCAAACCCCAAAAAACAGAAAAGTCAGCCCTGTTTCAAGGAGACTGGCTACAGCTTACAGTTTGATGCTCAACATTTTATTTTGCCATTATTTCTTAGATTTAGAGATTAAAATACCTATTTTGATGATCAAGTCCGTGAGAAGACTCGCAAAAAGACATGGAGATTTTCTCTAAGCCAAATCCCAGACAGTAACAATGGCAAATGGACACTTTTGAATGTCTGTATAGAAACATCTATAAAATGAGCTAGCTGTTTTATTCTTGTTCCTTATTTAGAAGTCTCCACATCATCAAAGCCATTGACTGTTACTGTTGGCACCTGTCTCAACAGAGAAGATTAAGACTGAGGATGTCCAAGACTGAACAGTCTTCACTGTCATTCTGAGTTGATTTTATTATTTCAGAGCCAAGGCATGTTGTCAGCATCACCAGCACCATTACCTGCTCTACCACATTCTGTGGTTAAATGGAAGAGAATATAATTTTTCAGCTTGGCCCAATTCGTAAGTCCTAGCTAGAGTAGAGAAGAGAGAGGAAATGCACTGGCGAGTGATCTCCCTGTCCTTAGCTCAATCGACGAGCCTTTTGTTGTTATTTCCTTTCCTGTCCAGCTGAGGAAGGGGAGTGACAGAGCGGCTTTGGTGGGCACCTGGCATCCAGCCGGGGCCAACTCACCACACAGGTTAGAAGCTAAACTTGAGAACCCAGCAAGGTATCTTGCTGGGTGACTGGAACACCAATGGGGAAAAAAGAACACAAATTCAGGAACCTAAGAGAAACCAGTACAAACCAGGACTGAAAAGCCAAAAATATTCTTATGGAACTCTGAAACCATCTCTCCCTCACAAAAAGAAACATTTCGCATGGACACCTTGTAATAGCCTTAATACAGCTGGAGATTATTGGCACCACAGTAATAACATTCTACCTACAGCTGCTATCCTTCGTTCCCAATGACCTAAAGCAGCTTCATTTATTACAGAATTTTCACAGAAATAAGAATAGATCCATGCCTGCTGAAATCAATGGAAATACTTCCCAGAGCTCAAGAGTGCTTTGAATCAGGCCCATATTTCACAGTGAGTACAGGCCTTCGCTTTATCAGATTCATGAATACAGTCTCTGACTGACTTATAAAATATTCCTCTAGAGCAAACCAAAACTCACCTAAATTAAAATACAATGAAGACTCAGCAAATAAAAAGAAGCTGTTCTGTTAGAGTGTGCCATCTACCAAGGGAAATCACCACCACAGGACATAACTCTGGCTCTATATCTATACCCCCAGGGAAAGACTGCAGAGGGGCACAGCACTCAAACGCTGGCTGCTGCCTGCAGGCTGGCTGGTAGCAGCACAGAGACTGGCACGGATGGGACACTACCACAAGGTACCTCCCAGCCCCAGCACATCACGCACTCCAAAGGGTGCACATTGCCACACTGACAGCTGCACTCACAGTCTCATGATCTGGAGTGTAAAGGCCTGGTGTCGGTGCTTCTCTTGGCTGTGCGGACACAGCCACTGAGCTATGAATTTATATTAAAGAGTTAAAATGTGTATAATACTACTTAGAAAACCTCCCATGGTTTTAGGTAGGAGAAAAAAAAAAATTGTTTTTTTTTTTTACTGGAAAGAACCACTTACCAAACGCTGGAATATGGATTGAATGCTTACAGATGTAAAATGATTTCCCCCAGAATTTAGTCTTACAGGACAACCACAAATTGGTTTCTTCCATATCCTACTTTGCTTACAGGTCAAGAGGGAAGAAAAGAAAAAACAAACAAAAACAATCAACAAACACAAACAACAGTCTCCTTTTGGTACACTGCCAACACAAACCTGTGCTAGGGAAAGAGCAATTCTCATCCTTCTAAGGTTTGCACAACTATAGTTATTTTCACTGTTTTTCTCTATCATATGGATTTTTTTTTTTCTTTTTACATCATTAAAAACATACTAGTCTTCCAACCAAAGAAACACACGAATGAACACAACTATTGTTTCCAAAGACAGAAGACTTCCAAAGTCAGCACCCTGGTTGTCATTTTGGGTGCTATCTTTTGCATTTCATAATTACACAGTAAACAAACTTCTGCTGGAGTTAAATGACCTTTTTTCAATCATTCCTATATGTAGGACTAAAGAGCATAACCTCCTATTAGTATGCAGACATGTCCAATGCTTTTAAGAGAAAGATCCCTCTCATAAATTGAATTACAGCAAAATGTTTACCCAAAACAAACACATGGTATAGTTTAGCTATAAATATCCTTGTACTTAAGAAAAACAATCCGTTACAACATCAGTAATAAGCTCAATGCCTCACTGTGCAGTGACCTTGTTTCCTTCTAGTCAATACAATCAACATAAAATTCTGTGTGCAAGAATAATGCAAGATGGGCAAGCATTTGAGCTCCGAAGTTGTATGTTGCGACAGCAATCCTATAGTTTGTTGGAAAAAAAATTTGTGCACAACTGAGTTTTCCTTCTCATTACTCAAAACCTATTATGGCACGTTCTTACACACTCTATATGCATGGATATAGAACGTAGGCAGAATGATTGTCTTAGCCAAAGCGCGGAAAAAGCTACAGGAAAGAAAAAGAAATACTGCGATCTGCAGAAAGTGTTTGCGTAGCCCCAGTGCCAAACTTGGTTAGTAACCATCATCCACAGACTCTTCTGGAGGAGTGTATTCTTCCCTTCCCCTCATAAGTTGCATTACAAAGGAAATATTTCTTTGATGGTATTAGTGATAACAAAATGCCAGCCTGATGCTACATACAGGGTGAGAACAATAAGCTAGCTTTTGTGAGGGTTGACACAATATTGCCCAATGCTTTTGGGCCACTTCAAAGAGGTGCTAGGTGGGGCTAACTTAAACATATTCAGAAAACAAAACAGAACTTTATTATCAGTTTGTACCCTTTCCTCTCAAATGTCTTCATTCACTGCTTGGCTTGGAACACCAGCAATGCAGGGCAGGACTGCACGGAGAAGGCATTTCTAAACCAAAACTTATTAGAAGTGATAACCAAGGGGTACAACTTCACACTGCACAGGGCTGTGCAAATTGTATTATAAAGGACCTCTTTAAGAGGTAAGAGACAAGTTTTGGCTCTCCCTCTCTTACCGCTTGGGCTGACGGCATCTAGAGACCACCAAGGACTTTTAGATCTCTTTGGTTTACACATACACCACCATTTTTTTTAAATAATCTTTAGTATTTCTGAGAGCAAATAAGCTTTTTGCAACAGACTAAAATGCCTTGGTGCCTTCCAGAACCTGAAAGCATGGTGAAGAGCAAAGAGCTAGATGGCAACAGCAGGCAGGTGGAGAAACTTTCTGTACTCTAGAAACAAGTTCTATCATGCACAGCTCTTCCTAGTTCCCTGCTACTCTGTGTGTTGTCTTCCTCCAAGAATGACAACCTTACAACCACATGAGCAGCAGACAGATGGCTTGTCCAGATAGGTTCTCATCTCCACTCACAAGAATTCCCCCAACACAGACTAAGGGTCATGTTCAACATTCATTCACATCAGTGAAACTCCATTGACTTTGGGTGAGTGGAGAAATTTGTTCATAGAACAACTTTACACCCAAGATCAAGGCAACTATAAATAGACTGCCTGGGTATCTGATTAATGGTAGGCACCATCTGATCTTAATTAAGAGTCAATCTGTTAATTCTATGTATTGAGAGGCTTACCTCCTTCCCTTGGTTTGACATATGCACCATATGGTTCATTTTCCAACTGGGAAACCTGCTCTATAAACTGATAGCAGTTCTCCCAGGTGAAATACTGTGTTTACAATTCTATGACATAACACAGCTAAATTACTTACATGATCAAACACTGAATATGGAGAAAGCTTTCCATCTATTTTCAGGTATGCACAGCCTATTTTATCAATTTTGCATTATCTTTTTCAGCAGGCATTTGAATCTGTTAACCTGCTCACCAATGCTCATAAACAGAGACAGAGTAAGTTCAATCCCCTTCCTTTCTAAATATTAAAACACAGGTAAACAAGCTCAGGATTGAATTAAGTCTTGAAAGTCATTGTATTGCAAAGTTCTCATTGCTGATTAGATGACAACAGAAGGTTTATGAAACATACCCATAATTTTCCTTGCTGAATACAAAGCACTGACTCATTTTAGGCATCCATGTTTAGTCTCTATCAGCACAGGAGACAGCTTGGTTCCTCTAAAGGACAGCCTGGAGCTAATCTCTATCCATTGACTTTACAGTACTTAAATGGCTAAAGTTAGATTGCTACCTGAGTCACTCCTTCCCTCACTTACCAAATAAATTACATCTGTGTGAACACTCTGTATGTTTCTTTAATAACTGAACTTATTTAAAAGGACAAATGATTTTCAAAGGAATCAAAATTGCTGCACTAGCTGCCCAGCGATTTAAAATGTCAGTGCCACCCCAGAATCCAGCCTGGCTTTTTGGTTAGAGCTGCTCAGTGTTTGAAATTCAAAATGTTAACACAATTTCTGAACTTTAAAAAGTTTACAAAATTACAAAACTTTCTTACCATCTCCCTGTTAAAATGTATTTGCGTATACATACATATATGAAAGAATGAACTTTTTAACATATTCCAACATTGTGAATTCTACACATTGAAAGGAGAAATGGAAACATTGCTTCCAGAACAATGTACTTATCTGTCTTTCTGATCACTGCTACCAGGATTCCTGCACTAGAAATACCCATTCTGGCTAGGACAGAAATAAGTTCCATTTTCATTTCTATACTAGTACCATTACCAAGATTGTTAATTACCGAGTAATTTGCAATATGGATGTTTCTCTCCAGAAACCGCATGGAAACAATAAAACATTTAATTCAAGCTAATGAGCACTTGTCAGAGTACAGTAATTTTGGCGACTGACAGAAGTATTACTACCCAATGTAAGGAAGAGCAGTGGGATCTCTCTCTAAAGCACCCACCCCTTCACATACAGTGAAATGTTAAACCTCGAGGTAAATTTGCCAAACAGGCTAGAAGGGGTTAGAACTGGCATTCCTGACTACCATACAGATATTAAGAATATTTAAAGACCTCCTATCTTAGGTGACAGAGACAAATTATCAGTACACCCCCTCTCCCCTGTCTAGCACGGAGGCAGACTGCAGCCAGCATTTGCCAGATGAACTGTGTTATTTTGCATTACTGAGGGGTTTTGTGTTCAAATGATAAACTGTGCTCAGTGACATTTTCTGTCATGGTCTTTCGCACTGAACTGAGCTCTGAAGAAATCAGCTCAGCAGTAGCATTCGTAAGAGGGTAAGTTGCACAGAGAATGAAGACACAAATTACAGCTGAAGAGCTTTTATCTGTAAGTACCTGTCTATATCCGCAAAGGTGCAGAAAAGTTGACCAAGAGCAGCAAGAACTCAAAAGAGGAGACACTGGGATGTCTTACCTATAAACTACAGTGTTATGGGGGTACACAAATGAGGGAGTACTGAGAGAGGAGGAAAAAAAATATTTTTAAAGTTCTGCCTTTTGTACAAGCTTCCTGCACTACCTGTAGTTCCATCACATGTGTTTTTCTAACCGTCCTTCAGTGATACTCCTTAATTACACAGCACCGTAACGATATACACTCAAAATCAGTCAGAAATCTGCAAAGCAAATAGACTGTGTACAGCACATGGGGAGAAGGGAATCAGCTCAGCTCACACTATTCAAACAAAAACCATGCATTTCCAAGAGCTCTACCACTGCCAGGCTGCAGCACGGCAAGGTTTTCAAGTTAAATCATTGCATAATATGATGGTAATGAATTTCTCAGCAATCATTATGTCTCTGTCAGATGGTAATAAAATGGAGTATTTGTCTCTGTTCTTGGTGCGCTCAGAGAATATGCAGATATGCCAGTCCTCATTATATCTTGATAGAAACAAAACCCATTAGCACAGGTGCTATACGTTTTAATGAGGGAGACATGTAGAAACTAATCCAGGTCAATTATAATGAAATGGTTACACCTAGCTGAAACTGATAAAAATCTAATTACGTCCATATCAATGGACTGTTTCATAGATGCATGGTGTTGATCTACTCATGGTAGGAGAGTATAATGGGCTTTCAACTAAATTACTCTAGGTAATTGGTAGGTAAGGAATGATGTTTGTATGATAGGTGCTGTTTTTTCAAGTGTATATCAATACATAATGGAAAATTATTCCTTTGGGAAAAGATATTTTTAAACTGTTTTGTTTCTTACAGTCAAAAAGGAAAGGCTTCCAAGAAAAAGGCTAATCTTATTCTGCTGATAAGTTATAATGGAAACAGTTTGCAGCTTTATACGTGTTATTGATCCTTAAAGGTAAGAGTCATAACTGAAATCATAATTACAATTTTCAGGACTAGATCACAGAAACCTAGAGATACCCAGACATCAACATATTCAGTCTTTTCAACTGTACTACAAATAATTTAGCAAGTGGCCATATTTGGCCCATTGTTTCAAACTACTCTGCCATACCAAGCTTACCCAGGGCTTGTCCATCCCAAGCCACATTTGGGACACAGTGGAGGGTGGTTAGCTGTTAAATACGAGGTAGGGAAGTCTGCTCACCCCAGGCAGGGAGGATACAGGACAATAAGCTTCTAAACTAGCATCAACCCATTCATGACACCCATCACGTGGTCAGGAAGCCCAAATTTAAACTTTCAAGAAGAGATTCAGCCTGCCCTCAGTAGACATCACTGTCATTAGCATGAGGCTTGCCTGGCTATATTTTCATAGCTCTGTCTTAGCAAGCCCTGCAATCTGCTGAAGCCATCATCTGCTTAAGACTACAAGGCTGGGAGGATAAATGTCTCCAGGCTAAGCAATGGTTTGCTTGATGTTAGCCTCCATGAGCAGTAATCAGAATGTTTTGTCTTGAACAGGCCATGTGGAAGGGTGAAATGGCTGCCTAATTTATTTTTTTTTATGACTTACATCCTGAAAGGAAATACAAGCTCTGCTATGAGACTGCTCCAAATGAACTCCAGATGAAATCTCCAACTGGCCCAAATTCCCACTGACTTCAGTGGATGCTTTGAACAGGCACAAAGAATGAGAGTCTGATAGCTCTAAACTTGAAAACATATTTACATATGGCTGTGCCGTTTGTTCCTGACTCACTGAAAGCAATGGAATTGTTTCCATGTTATACATGTGTGTAAGCATTTTTCCAGATCACAGCCATAAAGCACTAGATAAAAATAGTTGTAGAGCTTCGTATCTTTGACAGTTGTGTGTACTAGATGATTCACAGAATTTTTCTCCAGTTATCCATTTATGTACTTCCTTTACCTGCTTTAATCCTTCTTTGCTTCTTTTTGCCTAAAGAGAAATTGCTTTCAATTTATATTTTCAGCTCCTTCACCTGCTATACTTCAGAGAGCTACGATGCTAAAAAAATATTTACTCTTTCCTTTTCACCTACAAACCTACGCCTGATACCAAATGGCACCAGATTTATTTCTGCCATTTCTATAGGATCTAAATATAGCCCCTTTCCTTCTGCAGCATAACTGGCAGTTTACTAAGAGGGCCTTCAGGTTTCTCCAGGCACGCTATGTACTATTCCTCTAAAGGATAATGACAGGGAAAAGAATCGCAATCAAATTTACATATTTCTTTGGAAATGGGTTATTTAAAATTCAAATTCACATTAAATAATAATAATTGTTGGAGTAATAAAATTTCTCTTTTGCATAAGGCAATTTGTTAAACAGGGATTTAAAAGTCATTTTTCAAAGTGGCTACAAATAATAGTTTCAAGGAAGCGTGTTTATTTTCTCACATACGAGGATTCTTGTTTTCTTGTGCTGAAATCTTACAGCTTGTTTTTTGAAAACCTGTCTTCATCTCAGAAGACCTGTCCTCTTTTCACTCAGCAGGTGTCCTCATAGCTTAGTGTGGGATCAACTTAAAGATACCCAAAGCGGCTCTAGACCAGTTGCGCAGCCACAAACAGAGCAGTGGGCCACAAGTATTAAGTCCAGAATAGGAAACAGCCTGGGCACATTGTGCCCTTTCCCTCATTATAAGTGCAAGTCTCACTTCAGCTGGCTATGCTGTTCTGAAGCCGAATTCATTCAGCATTAACATATCATCCTGTATGTGCTCTCCTTCGTGGTCAAGGAGACACAAAGTTATTGGGGAGGATATGGAGGCTTTAGCTGCTCTCATTTCACAGTCCCCCGACATATTGCCAGTAATTTGCACATTCTCAGCAGCCAAGTTGGTCTCAGTGCATCAAATGTGAAAACTGCAGAGAAGCTGAGCTACTGTGGCAGGGAATCTAACCTGAGCCTTTTCACATGGTGCAACAAGAGACCAAGAATAGTAGAGCAGAAAGATTGAGGGGAATAACCACAGAGTCGAAGATATGTCCAACACTCCTGAGTGATTCAATAGCAGAGCCAGCATTTAAATGGTTGCTCTATTTGCTACCAAAGACAAAGCTCAGGTGTTCCCCAGACTGTGGGGAGGTCTAATCCCACTCTCATAGAAACCAAGTGATTGACCAGAACTTGTCATGTAACATCTCTGACCCAAGTTCTTCTTGCTTTCAAGTGTTATACAGGGGCCATATTATAGCGGCAATGGGACAACTAAATCTTAGTTGTGCTGAACATGAACATGTTGCCATTTGTGCGTCCATCAAACAACCATCATATGTCAACAGAAAATTACAAAAATCACAACATAAATTAAACAAATTCCTCTCTCCCCTCTGAACTATTAACCTTCATTTGCTCAGTAGTAATCACAGTAGTAACAATCCTCTTTCTGTGTCTCTGTCTTTCAGCCTCCTGAAACTGCCAGAAAAAGGCAAAAGCAGACTTTTTGCATCTGTTGAACAGGTAGCCAAATTCCTGCCATAATATGAACATGAAAAAAAATTATTGTGTAAGACTTCATGTTGTCTACAGCAGAGAAAGCTATAGGTGAGACAAAAGTGAAGCCATGTTTTCGGCTTATATATGCTCTCATTTGCTGCTTTTATATTCTCTCAAATTAACAAGAAATAATCTGGGGATGGTCTACTGCCTATTATACTGGTTTGCAATTTAGAATCAGATCTGGGGCTTTGCATGTCACTGACTGAGATTAGATTGTGTCATTACATAATACCTGATAGCCTTTGTAGAGCCGGATCTGTAGTGGCAAGCTTAGAGCAACACTGATAAATAAATCATTTATAGATTTCAACTATCAGTAAATAGCCTTACAGATTTACTCGATACCTTCTTTTCTCCAGTCCAGTCAACCCATATATAAATTACGAGAGGCTCTTGTTCACTATTAATATTTATTTTAAAAGAGCTTATTTAGAAGTTATCAAGAATCTACACACACTTATTCAGCAGTGTAATTGCCTGGAAACTTTTCAGCCTTTCTGGTGTGACATTTCTCACCTTGAAAGGGACATTTGCATTGAGAGTTGAAAACTATTTTAAAACTCAAGGCTGAGAACACCTAGGATTGCTATTACTCATCTTTACCCAAGCACTGACAGTTTTAAACCTCCCAAGTACTAAGATAGCTATGCAATTTCCTAAGGGAGACAACTATTGTGCAACACCATTGTTTTCATGTGATAGCACTTTCAAATCATTAGTCCACAGAATTCTATACATATCTGTATACAGGCATGATTTATAGCTTGTAGAATGGAAAATCAGAGTTAAAATATTACATTTTAACAAAAAAAAATTGTACTGAAAATCCCTTCTGGATTTCTGAGTAAAATGCATCACCACTTTACTATTTACATTGGGATAGCACAGAGGAGGGATGAATAAAAACCTCACTGTGGTGGGCAGTATGTAAATACAGAAAACAATAGTTCTTTCGCAAAGAGCTTAAGCTTTACACTTAAAAAATATCTATTTGAGACATCACAAGGGACTGATAATGCAAAAATCAAAGTATAATTAATTATATAAAACTAAAATTGGATCCACAACCTTTTTTTTCTTCTTTAAAGAAAAATAAATGGAAGTAACCTGCTCTACCACATTTCAAGAAAAAGGATATTACAAACAACTTAGAATTTAAATAAGCTCCCTATGGCCACCAAGGCTGGATCCACATGTGATGTGGGATAATGTTTTCCAAACTTTGGAAAAGGACAACAGGTTTGGGGTGCAAAACCAAGAAAGAAAGAAATCAGGCACAGACATTCGACAATAAAATTTGTTTTAAGAAGCCCAACAGCCTTTCTAATAAAACAGGCTAAAACAAATCACAAATAAACATGCGACTTCAAAACTGCATCACTGTAATTAATAACGGGTAACTAATAAACAAAAGTTCTCAAGAAGCCACACTGCAAACTGTGACGGGTTGACCCTGGCCGGACGCCGGGTACCCACCAAAGCCGCTCTCTCTCTCCCCCTCCTTAATTAAACAGGAGAGGGAGAATATAACGAAAAACTTGTGGATCGAGATAAGGACAGGGAGAGATC
>JAVKLA010000061.1:12030591-12051444 GCA_034782735.1 Sagittarius serpentarius | reverse complement strand
GCTTCTAGCAACTTTTAAAGAAGCCACCCCTGTGGCCCCCCCACTACCAAAACCTTGCCACGTAAACCCATTACACAAACATAAAACAGAAATGCCAAGAGGTAATTCTGAAGGACAAACTAAACTAAACACTCCCTAAATCCTGCCAATATTTACTCGGGAGATGTTCAAAGGCCTGCCCCATGTAGATCTCAATTAATTTAACTAATTATTATAATCCATCCTGCTTAAGTCCTACTTCACTTTTAAACCATGAGTTCTATCCCTACAGTTTTCAAAGCTCCAGTCCTGTATGGCACCCAGTGGAAGGCAGCTCTGTCATAGAACTCTAGATAGTGTTACCATTGCTAATTGATAGCAAGTACCAAGAAGCTTAGAATGAAACATTCCTACTTTCCTCATCTCTTTCATTTTTATATACGTACCACACAAATACCCCTGTATAGTGTAGGAACATGACTTAGTTAATGCTACTTTGTCTACATAACGCTGCACTCACTATGTGTAAGGATTCATTATTTTCTGGATTAATCTTTTAAAATTGTGTCTATTTGTCTTTGCTAAATGCATCTCAGAAAATATTTTATCTACAGCAAAGTTATACTCTCAAAGTAACTCACTATCTTTAGTCACAGTGATCTGCTCCTCCATCATTGTAGCAGAATCACAATTATTTTAACTGGGTAGCCCCAAGGCAACACAGCCCCAAAGCATAATGTAGCCCAATGGCATCCAGTAACAATTTGAGGTTCTTTAAAAATATCAGCTGCAAATGTAGGCCAACAATAGCACAATAAGAAAAAACAACTTTTCTATTTGCTTGCCCTTTTCAAAAGTAAAAATATATGGTTTGGTATTAAGTTGACACAAAATGAAATGCTTGTAAAGTTGTGAACAACCTAACTTCACCCCACCAAAAAAGTTGCAATTCACTGAACTAAAAAAAAAAATAATAAATTAGATTTTTTACTATTTTTAAAGTTTGAAAATAAAACTTTAAAAAGTCTTTTTGAATAAAAAAATAAAATCAAAATGCATTTCATTGAAAATGTTTAAAAAAGAACAACCATTATATTGTTTTCTGAAAACAAAACAATTTCAAAAAATTTGAATGAACTAATGAAAAGCTTTGATATTGGTGGCTCTGTATTTCTCAGCAGTGTCTGGTGACATTTTGACCTTTTTTACCTTATGTGGTAGAACTTTATCCCCGAATATTTTAACATGTACCATAAATACATGGAGTGGGTGAAGTCTGACTTCATACAGGATACGGTGGTGGTGTGATACCACACCTGAAGCCTGACTGAGACAAGTACTGAAATGTATAGGATCATGACCTTCAAAGTTATAAAGTGGACATTCATAGACCACTTTAAAGAGGAGAGCTTCAGAAAAATACTATATTATCCCATATCAATAAAAAACACTCTTTTGGAGGAATACTTATTATACTCGAGAGATCATTGATGAGAAATTCAGCCATGGTGTATTCTGCTAACAGTGCCCTTATCCAAAGATTAGTTCATCTAAAGGAAAGGAAGACAGTATATTTATAAGGCTTCATCTGTCAAATCTCCATCAGTCTTTTTCCTATTTATCCTACATAAAGCAGCAGAAGCAAAAATACTCCCCTCTGCTGCTGTAATCAGTGTGTTTCACATCAAAAACATTTATTTACTGCATGGATTAAAGGATTAAATTTTATAGGAGTACTTTGTCCAACATTTTGTGCTTGTGCTAGAATTCAGCTGCCCTTAATCTCCATATCATTGACACAGTATACTGATAAAATAGTTTTCCCATTATGGCTTGCTTGTTTGTTTGTTTCTGATGTATACAGAATTAAAGTAACAAAAATAAGGTTCCTAGGTCATTTTCTCCAATAAGGTTAACTAAGCCAGCTTTATGAACATGCCATCTACCTTTTGCCCAAGAATTGCTCCTTTCTTGCAGAGAAGGTAATGAGAATGCATTCCTATTGAATGTGTATGTTTGCAGGACACTTAAAGGCAGTCATATAAAAGGGAGAAACAAGGGCTATGCCTGTTCCCAGCTGTGGTACAGTGAAGTGAAACAAAGTCATTATTGTCTTGACCAGCAATCTATAGCTAAATCAACTTTTTATGTGTTTCTTCTCTGCTCTTTTGAGACATTCAGAAAGACCTATGGGTGTTTGTAGTGCAGGGTGGAAACCCTCACCCACTAGCTGCATTCACATATCACAGGGAAGCTGTGGCTGTATTAATGCACCCACATATCTCAGAACAGGGCCACTTGGTGATACCAGCTTCAGTTCTGAAAGCATTATGGTCAAACTGCCCTGTCGCTTTGCCTTAGCTGATAAGATCTACCCTTTGTCAGGTTGAATTAGGTTGGGCAGATCATCCAGCTGACAATGTTATCTTGCTTCTGGAGGTGGCTCAGTGACCTCATACTGTGTTGCTCAGGAAAAAAACAGATGTGCTAGTTCATAGACACCAAGATGGTTCATCTAGGTATGAATGGCAGTTACCTAGAAGCCCAGGAAAAAATAAGTAAACAGTCAAAATCACTGCTGAAAGAGCAAAAAGCCACGGGGAAACAAACTGTGCCGCAACAAATCCCCAAATGTCTCCTCACCTAGGCCAGTGGCTATAGACTAAGATATACTGCTTCTAACCTCCTGCAAAAGACTGACTTTTCTGCCACACCTATGGACACATTAAAGCTCTGTGCTCCCACAGACAAACATCTATTCTGCTTTCTGTATTTGGCTTTAAAGGCAGGCCAAGTCTTAGAAATATACCTAAAAAGGAAAAAGATTAGAGATATTCTTTCACAGGCAAGAAGAATGAATTTCGTTTTGATTGTTCACTGACTACAAAAATTAATTCTTCCTTCAGGTTGTTCAGGAGTCCATTTCTGAATAAAGCTTGAGTGAAACAAATCTACACTGGGAGTCAGTAAACCAGGTTCAGAGTACCAATACTGATCATACTGATCAACAAGACTACTGTGACAGTTTCTGTGAGATCATGATACTTTCTAAGCTAAATGACCAGATGTTTTCCGTGCAATGGGATCCAGGCACACCCCATGCAATGACCTATTATTCCTGCAGCCCATCCTTTATTAAAAATAAAGGCAACTATAACCAAACATGTTGTATTTTCTGTTAGTGAAAGTACTGCTCCTTTGTTGGAAAAAGTTTGTGCATAGCCATGATAGCGTTTAGAACAGAGTTTCCAAATTTAAGAAGGCTGAGCTGAGCTGCCCTTGAGGAAGGCACAAAATTCCACTATTGTTGTGGAACCTTCTTGTGCCCCATCTCCCATAACAAGCCTTGGGACATACTCCACTTGCGGGAAATAAGACGTTAATATTATTGACCCTCCATTATCGCTAAACTCATGAACCCTAATACACATCCATATATCTGTGTCCATGACAAAAATCTACGGCCTGGATAAATTCCACGGATGACAAGAATCGAACGCATGACTCTTGCTCTTCTTTCACAAACAGGGACACAGTTCACAATGCTGACAGCTAAGAAAATCCATGACTGACTTTGGTGTTAGCAACCAGTCACAGAAGATGAAACACTTTCACCTCAAATCTATTGTTTCCGGCTCTCTACAACTCAGGCAGACATCACTGCATCCGCTTATATCTATCACACAGTGACAGCTGCCCTAATACAGACAAAAATCCACCCCTTTTTTTCTCTTATAATAAGAGGAGGTACATCTACATATCAACCTTTCCCATTAAGTTTCCAGTTCTCTGCAGCTTTTACTTCGAGAGTTGTTGACTTAGTGTAAGCAAATATGGTAAGCTAATTTAGTATTATTGCCTAATGATCACAAAAGAGGAAAATAAATTAAGAAGCATCCCAACCACTCTTTTATTAATCTTTTTATATTTTACAGGGCACATGTTGGTGTGTTGCTGCTGTTGTTTAAGATTATGATGCCTTTAAGGTTTATTTTGTATCTTCAGGCTTCTGCTCTTTTGTGATTAAATGCATAAAAGCAAGTGGAATAATAATTATGTAATTTATGTTCATACACTTGCTCCCACTGGCATGCTGCTTCTTGACTGAAATTGTATTTGATTCATGAACAGCTACCTATTAAAGATGGCGGGGACAGATACTGCAAATCCCTAAGAGCAATCATGAAATAATATTTCAGCTACACCACTGATGTCAGGTCCATTTGCACTTTTTTATCACTGATTCATGTTCTGTAAGCTGCCGCTTCAACTGACAGCATTTATCCCTACTTTTGAATAATATTAAAAGCATGTAGAGAGGTGAATCATACAACTCTAAGTGTGCAGTTCTTAACATTGATTTAGGCAAAACAGGAATATAATTGTTCACCAAATCTACAAATACGGAGAGAAAATTTTTACAACTAACGTGTGCATTTGTGTTGTCTTCCACTCTAGGAAAAGTGTAATACCTCAAAAGTGCTAAACTAACACATATAAAATAAATGGGAAGAATTCTGCTAAAGGTAAAAAGGGGCAACATTTGTTTTCTACGTCTTCATCTAGCGCCTGGGTGATAAAACTAACTGTAGCTCAATAGCAACACATTATTTACATAGCAAGGACTCTTAAAGACATCGTCCTGTGTTGGGCCTCTCATTGTGCCAGGCACTGTTCAAGATTTTCGCTTTATGGAAAGGGCAAAAGAGTGACAGGGAAATCAAAGGCAGACAGGAGTCAAGTAACTTGAACAACATGACAAAGCAAGTCAATGGCAGAATAAGAAACAGAAAACAGATCTGAAATTTTCCAGCCTGTGCCCTAGCTAGTGGACGTCAGAATTTCTCTTGAGTCCTCAAATGCAGGCATTGTAAACTAAGTTACAATTCATTCAGCTGCATTCCTCTAAGAATGACCTGCAGTCAATGGATAATTACAATTCTTCATCTACACTTGCATAAATAAAAGGGAGATTTTTAAGGCTGCGATCTGAGAAAGCTACTTTGTTCTTTAGAAAATTCATGATGATTCTTTGACTAAATGACATTTAAGGACATTTAAAAGTAAGAGAAACACTGAGAAGTTGAAGGTAATATTTGTCATTGCAAAGGAAATATATCAGTGCTTTGTCTAATTGGAATCTGGGATGAAGGCTTATGTCATTAAGTTGTGTGTAAGCTGCTCTTAACAAAACCCCTGAAATCTACAGTTCTCCTTTTACAAAGCCAGGACTGAAAATTGGTTAAAATCATCTTCTCAAGCGTTGCTTATCATACTGCAATAAATACCAAGAGCTACACAAACACAGCCTAAGCAAGTATCCAGTCTTATTCAGCAACAGCCTAAAAAGTTACAAAAAGTTTTCTAGAACAAAACCTTCAGTTAAGAAGTGGGGTTTTAAACACTAAATTGAGTTAAATTGACATTAAATCAGCCCCACTAAAGAACAACTATTGCATCAATCTATGAATGTATTTCATAAAGAAGGCATGTCCAGGGTTAAAAACACAGTTGCCAAAGCTGAGATCTTGTTCTGGGTGGATTTGCACGACAGTGCAAGAAATGAAGCTGAGTGCCCTTGTATGCAACTATTACTACAGCAAAGCACCATCTTAAGGACTTCATCCAGGTCACAGAAAAGAACTGATTAATCACATAGTACACGTTAACTCCTAAAAAATATGCCTGAATGAAAGCTAAATAGAACTTACCAGATAACTTTCCTTGCATGACTAATAGCCTGCTCTAAGAGCTGAACACAGAATTCGTATCTGTACTGAACCATCCCACAGCTCTACAGCATCACATCTGTCACAAAAAGAATGAAACAAGCATTTTTGTGTTTTCAATAGTTACCTTGTTCACAACATAACAGGTTAGTGAAACAGCCAAAGTGGAGACAAGCAAGTCATCATTTCACCCCAAACTAATGCTTATTTTCTTGCAAAGCTGTGAAAAGCTCAGGAAGATTGTTTTTCTTTTTCCAGAATCACCAGATCAAAACCAGGCAGCAGATGGTCAGAGCAAAGGTCCCCACTATTTCAGTCCCCTAGTGTCTCTGTGTAGTAAGTCTTCAGTCTTAGATCCATTTCCAGAATACAAAAGATCACAATGCATAGACAGGCCTATTAAGATGTTTTGCTGAAAGAACTGAGCTGTCAGAACTGTGGAAGACTAGACTAGTCTACACGATAATTCTTGTGCTATACTGTTGTTAATTCACAGGTTAAGGATTAAATTATTGCCCCACTGCAGTCAATTAAGGACCTCTCATGAGGAGTACATAATGTCCTGAAGGTTTTCCATTTAGTTTCTATAGGTACACTCAACAATTAAGACTACATCTTTGCAGCGCGGTTACTTTAAGTTACCTACTGTCAGACTGGCTCTTCTAAAACTGGTCTAGTTCATCTGAATGCCACATAATTCTGAAGCAGGGCTGTGGGATTCTGTGTGTGAGCGAAGCTCTATGCCAACTGACACTCTAGAATTAGATAGCTTGACTTGAAAGTGCCACCACAAGAGGAAGGTGTGGTTCCTTAAAGTAGAATCTTGATTCTGGGCAACATTCAAATTCATGTTAAGAAAGCACTAAAGATGAACTGTTTGCATAGAGAAACAGATAAATCCTTTCCCAAGGTATCATTCACACATTTCTCCATGCATTCTTGCCTACAGAGAAAACCACTGCAGTTACAAACCACACCCAGCAATGTGCAGTAACTGCTTTCTAGAAAGCCAGAATCCCATACACCCACCCAACACTTCCACCAAAAGTTTATATGCAATACTAAAAAACCACTATTTTCTCTCCAGAGATTTCCAAAGGGCAAAGCAAGAGCAACACATCTTACACAGGATGCATCTAGCTACACATCTGGAAACCAGATACAGCCTGCAAGGCAAATTCATCTGACACCACTTACTTTTTATATTGTGATCTTGCCATCTCCTATGTATCTGTACATGTCCATACATGTAGTCTCTGCTAGTTGTTGCCAAGCACGTGTAGTAAAAGGGAGAAGAGGGTAAAGGGGCTATGGAAGAGCACAGAATTTTGGACAGTGTCCCACAGAAGTGTCTCAAAACTCATTTAATCCCAACAAAATTGGGTCCAGACCACGCAGACTGAAATACCTTAACAAAAAAGGTAAGATTATTTTAAGCGAGAGCAGGATTTTTCACCCACAGACTACAAAGCAAGTATGTTTTACAACACCCCCTCAAGTATCAAAAGTATCAAATCCCCCCCCCCCCGCCACTTACTTCATACTGGAAAGTGTGCATCACTCGCAGAGTTAGACAAGGACTCCTGCAGTCCTGACTCCGAGTCCTCTACAGAACCTCACAAAGACAGAGGTAGTCCCTTCCATGCTTAAGCTAAAAAAAAAAAAATGAAGGATAGCATACAGCTGATTGCATGAGAAGTTAAAAAATAGCCTTTACAATAACACATGCATTTAATTTACAGAATTTTAACATGGCAACTTTCTCCACTTGATAATTGCTATTTTTTTAATACAGAAAGGAATGGGGAAGGCTATTACACAATGAAACAACATTTCAGTGACACCACCAGACCTCAATTAAAAGTTCTGTGCCACTTGTATTCCTTCAAGGGATGGTTAAGCAATACTGACCCACAGCAAAGTAGTTTATGAATTGCTGCTGATAAGAACTCTTGCTGAATAAGCAGAATAGATTCTTTAATGCCAGTTTCTTACAAAGAGCAGCAAGGAGTGGAGCAACACAATAGTTAATGTGTTAGTATCAAGAGCAACAAAGAGCCTGCAAAGGTCTCTGTCCTTTCCCAGATAACAGACCGAGAAAGCTTCTTTAATATAGCTGGTACTGTAACGGTTCACGGAGGCTGGACTGAGGGTAAGCAGTGGTTGATTGATTACGGTACAATTCTGACAGCATCTTGGAGCCTGGATAAATATCCTTTCCTAAAAAAAAAATAAAATTAGGCTGCAGGCAACAAGTAAGGCCTGGTATTAGGGCATGGGACACATGAATTTTAAAAGCCAAAGCAAGTATCACTTCTAAATTTAACATATGTCTATACCATGTTCAGGAGCACAAGAATCAGGTGGATTGGAAAATGGCTTTTATCAGCAGATCATTATGACAGCTGATTTCTGGGACAGTTAGTTTTCTTCCGAGAAATCCAACAGGCACCGATTAAATGGCAAGGTATGTATTTGTACAAAGTGCTAAAAAGGTTTGCATTGTTGAACACAACAAGAAATAAACAGCTTCTGCCCTTGTAAATCTAAAAGACTACACTGCTGAAATATGGGACAGGGGAGAAAGCACCCACGCTAGTTACTGCTTCTCCCTTGAAAACACAGACATAGAAGAACATCACGAACCACCTGAAACTTTGCCATGACTGCAGCGTTCGCACCTCATTTCTTACAAGAAGCATGATACGATCTTTCAGGACTAGACAAGGCCAGGACAAGTTTTATAGCTCATTCAAGGAAGATTTTCCAAGAGCATATTAAACATATGTAGCACTCCAGTGGAGTCAGAAGGAAAAGCATCAGCTAATGAGAAAAAAACAAACAAACAAAAAAATCCACCACCACCAAAAAACTGCTTTTTGTAGCACTAAAATCTCCCTTAATGAGCCTCCATGACTATGTCTTCAAAGTTCTGGTTGTACAAGATCCAGCCATCAGAGTAAGTTACTACAGCTAAAAAGATTTGCCAGGCTGCTTACTGTCATGAGCAGAAGCCATGTCACTCAATTTAATTTATTGCCAATTAACATAAAACTTTAATTACTGCCTCAGTTACCGAGGGGGGAAAAAACCAACAATGAAACAAACCCGTAAGGAAGCACCTTTCTTCCCATTTCACCAGGCTCAGCTTCAGTCTGCCACCTCTCCTCCCTCCTTCCTAGCATCAAAGTTCCCTCATTTTTGCAGCGGCTTCCACTCAGTCACTCCCAAGCCCTTAGGTAAGGGCACAGGCAGCACGTAATGGTGCCTTTCAGTCACTCCTTGCTTCTTTCTCTTCTCAACCACAGGTCTTCGTTTCTTACTGCTCTTCTGCTCTGTATGGATCACCTGTAGCTGGGGTCCCTCACAGCTGCTGCTTTCTCTCAAGCACACTTGAGCTGCAGCACCACGTGCTCCCTGAGTGGCTGAAGTTCCCGCCAGTTTCCTGAAGCGGCTGGACCCGGCTGTGACTGGCGTGGGGCAGTTTGCAGCCTCCTCCCCACGGGATGCGGCTCCAGCCCCTGCTACCCGGACGCTGGCATTTACGCCCAGTACACTCATATGTGGTGTCTTCTGTGGGGTAACTAAAAGAAATAAAAGATTTATTAAGAGTAAAGCATTAGGTTGTAACAGGGAAGGGAGAATTTTGAAAGCGGAGAGGGATCAGCAACATGGCTGACACAGAAATAGCATTTCCTCTGCTCTTTTCTTGAAACTCTCAGGGAAAGATGATGCTCATTTAGAGCAAATGAAAAGACCACAGTCAAGAGATGAAATTCTAAGTTAATAATTTCACAGACTTTTTTCTTTTTCCTGCATTTCAGCACCTTGAGACCTCCTTTAAAAGAAATCGCGTGTAGCATTACCATTTGACTAACACCCTAGAGTGAGCCTAGAGTGCCTACACACGTGGACGCCGAGGACCCCGACACATCCAATGAACGATGACAAATCACATGCGAGGCACCAGTTGTTTCACATGTGCTCTCTTGACCTTTTTAAATGTGAAATGCACCCACACTGAGCTGATTAAAAGCTCCTGTGAGTGTGAATTCTTCTCCCTGAATAGGTATCTACACCACAAAAGAACGTTTCATACATCATATTTGAAACAGATCGGAGCCTTAAAAGCAACTTTATTCTACTGCCATTATGAAACAGAGCTTTCATTGTCTGCTGCTGAAATGCTCTGAGTCATCTTCTTCCAGTAATAACTAATCTCTTGCTTGCTCTCTTTGTATCTGACAATTCATGGACAGCCCAATTACAGGAGAGGAAAGCGGCATACCAGTTTCAGAGGGTGGACTCAAACACCCAGCTAATGTTAAATGATTTTGTTTTGGAGTATAATTCACTTAAGCAAATGAATTCTGATAATCTACTTTGAGAGCAGACTGTAATAATAAATGGTTAAATTGAAGCAGCATCGTCTAATAAAGACAGAGCCAAACATGGTTACAAAAATCAGAAGACTGAAAAAATAGAGTATAATTTGAGAAATCTGACAACTATTTATTCTCCATGTGAGATCCACAGCTCACATTTTTGTCTACACTTTTTCATGCCAAATCTGCTTCTTCGTTATTAATATTTGTGTCACTCGAGCGACCTACTATAAAGCCCACTTCACACCAACACAGGTATGCATGCGAAAGTCTACCAACACGTATATCTATGCATTTCATCACAGACTTAAAATATAGCTGGCACAACTTCGGTGTCAAGGACTTGTCACTAGTTACCCTCATTAAGATCCAGCCAAATCTGTCCAGGACTCTACAGGGGAAAAAAAACAAACAAACACAGAACAGGAGGAATTTTAAGAATGACATAATGCTCATGCAAACAATTTCAGAGACAATTTTAAATTTGATCTCTCTTAATTCTCAAGTGTTTGATTTTACAGAGTAATAACATGGAATTTTTTTGTTTAATATCTAAACTGAGGGAAGAAACCTTAAAGAGAATGGTTAGAGTAAATTGACCATGTATTTCACTTTCAAGTATCTGCTCAGCAAGATGCGTATTGAGCATACATCGGAACTAATGAGACAGAGGGAACCCTTACCTACAATCACAAAAAAATAAATGCAGCTAACATACATGCCATGTGTTCTTGAAGATAATCAGGAACTTCATATACTGTACTGTGTCAAGCCACTTACCTGCTAATGGACAGTTGCTGATCATATACGTCAGAAGATTTCCTCCAGACTCTGAAGAATGCTCGTGTAACTAAAAGCTGTCAGGATTTACCTCCTTGGAGCCAGTGGTAAAACTCTGGGTTAAGACTGTGCAAGCCTTCTCACAAAATAAGGTAAATCCATAGCATATATTCATGAAAGAATAGAGCCAAGTATTAACATTTGCACATTAACACCATCACGGACCTCATTAAAATAACTCTTTTCCCTATTAGCTCTGCTCCCTCACACCCCAAGTTTTCCTTTAGGAGGATATCTGAATAAACAAGAGAGATGTCACAAATCTAAAAACAACAAAGTTTGCCTCTTTTAACTTATATTCTCATTTTTCCATTATGATTTCTATAATGAACAGAAAAGTGGCTGAATTATCTGATGATTTCCTTCCAGTGAATGCTGTTATCTCTCAGAGTGGCACATATCTAAGGCATGCAAATGATTAAGGAAAAGATACTGCAACTGCTCTGATGCAGCATGTGCCATATTTCACAGCTGCAAACAGTATCTTTACAATCTTCAGTAAAAGGAAGCCAATAATTCCCTTCAAGTCATGAAAGCGCTAAGCTTAGTCGTGAATGACTGCATACAGAGTATGTTGTGACACATGCAGGAAGCGTTATGTTTTATAAGAATAAAGTTCAGATTCTTCTTCCCAACATAATTTTGATAAAGAAGCAAGTCTTTGCCAAAAAAAAGGTACGTTTGTTTTCCAAATCCTTATATAGTCCTTACCACTCACGTATTTGAGCTTTCACTTGTATATGCTGGCATACAGCATGACTCAATCCATCATCCTCTCTTTGATATATAAGAAGCACACAAACCAAGTGTGGGAATACAGGGGACACGCTTTATTCATCGTATAAGGAAACAGAACCATAATCTAGAACAAAAAGTATCTGGTGAGAAGTAATAAACTCTTCCTCCCAGCTAAATCCCACAGCGAATCCTTTGATCCACGCAAGAACTATGTTAAGCAGAAAGGCTTGTTCCCCTTGATCTAAATGCCTGCATCTCAAGTCCACAAACTGACCAGCCTTACCTGACATCATGAGGATGTGGTTCAGGGTCAACCAGTTGGCTACCATTCTTTTTTAAACTTTTGAGAGCTGAATGCTTACCATCAATTTCTGCTGGACCTTATCTGCTACTGGCTCTTCTGGACCCAGGCAAGAAGTAGGTAGACACCTAGGAAAGTCATGACTTTCCTGATGAGAGTCTGTTTGCTCTTGCTAAGGTCCTCAAACCAACTAATGGGAAAGGCAGTAGTGATTCAGCTGCAAAAAGCTCTGGTCCATCTCACCTAGGAAAGAACTGAAAAGAAACTTGCATGGGAAATCCTCTAAGTGACAATTTCAGAGAAACATATAATGCATTACTGCAGTTGCAGTTTAAGCTAGCGAACAAGTATTTCCAATTTGCTTTTTATTCCAAAACTTCTAGGATTATTAAAACTCCTACACAGAATAAGCTAAATTTATCACTGCTCCTTAATATTATGTTGTCTTCCACAATGAAAATGGAACATTCATTTATTTTCCAGGCTTTTACTCTAAAATATGACATTTTTCCATAAATTCATTATTGCACATTTACTTTTCATTTATGAGAGCTAAGGGTAAACTTTCCTTTTCATTTACAAGCCAATAATATCTTAATTTCCATTTTCAAAATTGCATTTTATTTTTCCTGCTATGTTATAGTTACATCCAAGAAAAAAAAAATGCATTTAAGTTGGAGTGCAAGGTATCTTCATTTCTAATACAAGATGTACTTGTTACTAATCAAAAAGTAAAGAACAGGTGTGAACGCATAAATTAACCTAGCAAAACTATACACTATCCTATATACTATGTTTAATTGGCATGTACTGTAACATTTATGCATAACAAACATATAGCAGAATATTCCGTACTAACCACCAAAGGCTTCACGCCCAGTACAACAGTGGAATATCCCACCTGAAAGGTAATGAAGACTGAGCAAATAACTGATACCCAGCAAATATCTGGTACCCAAGGTCTGTCTGACATGTGCATCTCAGCCAAACATACAGTAAATAGATATTTAACACAGCCTTCGAATGGGTTTAAATTCATCAACTTAACAATTTTGACTTCACAATACAGTCATGGCTGCAAACTCTGTGTATTTATATATACATAGCACTTTTTGTCCATCAGCCTCGCTTCTCTCTGCATCAGGTTCAGTGCTGCTTATGGTGTTAGCAGAACTGTTGTACCAGATGAACAGTAGAGAGGGACATGTACCCCTGCATAACGCTGACACTCAAAGTTCATATCAACTGACTGGTTCTGCTAATGGCTGCGAAGATTAGAGTAACAGGTCTTTTTGCAAGTCTGTAAGAGAGCTATGGAAAGCACATGTTGCTTTGTTTTTAAATAATGACCTGACTATAGTCATTCCTACCGCAAGCCTTGATCTGCAGGTAACCGAGGTCAATGTCGTTCATCTGTTAACTTGCACGTGAGCTCACCGACCGAGGAAAAGTCATCAGATCGGTTTTTAGAAATTCCCCTTTTCTCACAGACAGTACACTGCTGAATGGTGGTGATTAACTTCAATTATGCCTCTCACGTTATTCTGAAATCTCTAAAGAACCTGTTGACTGCTTATTAAAAAAAAAAAACAAAAACAAAACACCACCCCTCGCCCCAAAGAACACCACCCAAGGCCCCACACAGAACAGACAGACCCATCCTTTGCTATGGCAATCAAGCTTGTCTTTGTTTCTCCAGCAATAGCAGAAATCCCCTAACAGAATTCATCTGCAGATTTGATCTTGACCGCTGAACAATTACTTAAAAGCTGAATTTCTTGCAGACATGAAATAGACTATTCTGTTTAAAGAAAGACTCTTAGAAAATGGATGGTTATTAATTGACTGGCTAGGAAGACTGTACACTAAATGAAGAAATTCTTGTCATACACATACTTCCTATTTGCAGCTCTTCTGTAACCAAATTCAACACTATACATGAGAAGATCATATCCACATCTTATTAATACAGTCATCACCCTCTAACATACAGGCTGTTTTAATTTATTAAAGATTACACCTGCTTTGGGGTCTTTTCTATTTAGTCCATAGTATTATATGAAAAATAATCTAAATAAAATGAATACCACAGAGAGTTTTACAAAATATTTATTTTGAAAAAGATCACTCTGTGCAAATTTAACATTCTCAACACTGAAGTCTTATAAAAATGCTAACACAACAGAAAGACGAGTGAAACATTAAACTGATCTTTTCTTAAATTACCAAGAAATGGATTCATTCTAAAGGAGCTACTGTAATTCTAAACATTAAAAAAGAGAGAACTTCATAAGATTTTACTTTTTTTATCTATTTCAGCCCAATATATGTATCAAAGGATGACTTTTCCCATCCTTTTTACAAACTCCCCCCCCAACACTGTCCACAACTAAACCAAATACCCAAACGGTTTACACTTTTACTGTACATAGCTTGTGCTCCAAGAAAAGCTAGCACAATTTGATCATCATTTTCTCAGTGCCTAACAAAAAGTCACCTCTATACATTTGGTACAAAATTCTCTGTACAAACCAGCTTTGCTCATGTAAGTTTGAAGCAAACTTAAAGGAAGAGTATTTATTTGTGCCTTCAGTTTGGTATAATGAAGGGACAGTGATTAAGCAAAATTTCACAAAGTAAAATTCAGTAACTGGGAATACTGTCTTTTTTTTTTTAATAATTACTATTGTATAAAAAATTTATATACTGCAGGTTATTAGGAATGGCAGACCCTAAATCTAACAATGCTAGTTTTACAGTCCTCATCATAAAATAAGATTTTTCTGTACATTATTTAAGTTTTCTTTCTTCATTTTAAGCTATTTGTGAAAACTGTTGCTGCATATTAAACAACCTTTTTTAAACAGGAGGAAATGTCCCCTCATGAACTTAAAACCAGTAAAATTGTCATATTACTGTAAACACGATTAAAATGAAGACTGACAAAATGCAGTGTGACAGGTAAGCCATGGCCTGGAAAGCTTTTTTCACATTTTCTTAAACACAATATATGGCTCACACCACAAACCAGCAGCAAAAAAAAAAAAAAAAAAAAAAGCTATTGAAAATTTCAAGTTACAGCCAGGGGTGCCAGGCAGGATCCATACGACACAGATTATCCAAGCTATTTGCAGCTGCTACCAGAGTGTTGACTTTGCTTTCTCCTCCTTCAAACTGAGCAAGATTATGAAGTCGAGTCATGATAGCAGTAACAGCTTTTTGAACTAGTGAAACCAGCTGCTGGCTGTCCATATTTTCGGGTTGCCCAGCTGCTGAGAGTGGAGAGGAAGTATCCTCCTGTGTTTTTTTGTGCCATGCAATTATTTCATCCCGTAGCACAGTTTTTAGGATGCCATCAACCTATATGAAGGAGAAAAATCAGAAAAATCAGTCTATTATATTTAATCCAAAGAACCATCAGGGATTATAGAATTGTAACTAGATTTTAGTCAATGGCATTTTGACACGTTTGGTCCCATTTTGCAATCTCAGTCTTTTCAAGATGAGTGTGCCTTCCAACTGTCTCTAGTATTTCCTCTCAAGGTTTTTCTTTTCATAGAAAGCTTTCATTATGAAAACACAACACAATGACTCCTACAGAAATGAAAAAATCACAAACTATGATCTTCATACACAAATACAGTCATGTATATTCTATTTTTAAATGACTCCACAAAATTCATGACTTTTCCCACACACATGCACACATACACAGAAGTCTTGTGCAAAGATTAAGAGTGCTCTGCAAAGCTGGTGGTTTTTTTGCACGATGATTATACTCTCAGAGAATACTGTTTTCTGCCAAACAGGAAAGAACATACATACATATGTATATAATACCTATATGTACATACATATGTGTATATATAGGCCAGTTCTATCCTTGGATGAAAAAAAAAAGCCTGCAACAAATATTTTCCTGTTTTTTCTCATCACTAAATTGAGTTATTGACATTAATCTGTCAACTCCAACAGTCTTGAGCTTCTAAAACAAACTTTTAGGTATCCAGTCTGAGTCAAATTCACTGTCTGCACATAAAAAATAAAACATTTTATAACACACGTAGGTATTAGGCCAACATATACAAACACATATTAAATATATTTTTAATGGACGTTTGTTAAAAAAGATAAATGCAGAAAACATTAAAAGTATTCCTCTTACATCCAAAAGAGGAATGACCTAAAGCAATAATCACCACATGCCTGAACTGAGCTGGGCACCCATCGCTCCAAAAAGAATAAATGGGCACCTGTGCTCTGATCGTCAAGGAATCACAGAATCATAAACTATCTTAAGTTGGAAGGGACCCATCAGGATCATCGAGTCCAACTCCTCGCTCCTCGCAAGACTACCTAAAACTAAACCATATGACTAAAAGTATTATCCAGATGCTCCTTGAACTCTGACAGGCTTGGTGCCATGACCACTTCCCTGGGGAGCCTGTTCCAGTGACTGACCACCCTCTCAATGAAGAACTTTTTCCTCATGTCCAGTCTGCACTTCCCCTGATGCAGTTTCATTCCATTTCCTTGCGTCCTATCACTGGCCACCAGAGAGAACGTCAGTGCCTCCCCCTCCGCTGCCCCCCTTGAGGAAATTGTAGACTGCGATGAGGGCACCCCTCAGCCTTCTCTTCTCCAAGCTGAACAAACCAAGTGACCTCAGCCACTCCTCGTAAGTCTTGCCCTTGAGACCTTTCACCATCTTGGTCACCCTCCTCTGGAGACACTTTAATAGTCTGATGTCCTTCTTACATTGAGGCACCCAAAACTGCACACAGCACTCGAGGCAGGGCCACACCAAATTGATGTGGCAATTCTAATTAGGTATACATCATTTGATGTTGAAATTACAGGCTATATCTGCAAATCCATTTGCATGTGTAGGCATGGCTTTGTAAGGTAAGATGAAGAATTATTAAAAAATATTCTAACCTAGCTTTCCGTACTGTAGATTAAAAAAAAAAAAAAAATCACTTTAGGATATTTTCCGTCTTTTAAAAAGTAACTAGCTCACACCATAGCTACAGTACATTGTGTGCGATGTCTTTCTGGTGCAAATTGCTTGCCTAAGTGCAAGATGCCTCATTTTTTGGAAAGCATTAGAATTTAAAAGGAAGTTAGACAATTTCTTTAGAAAACTACACCCTGCTAAGAGCTAGAATCCATCAAAGTAACAGTATATCTTTAGCATTCTATTCCACTAACAAAGGGCCAAGACACAGTTCTATTCACAGATTATTATGAAGATTCTAAATGATGTTACATTTGTCATTTTACTATTTACCAGTGACAGAATTTGTAAGGATTTGTGAGGCTAAAGCACTGAAACAAGCAGCCTGAATTAACATGTTTGGACAAAAAAATTAAATTAAGGATAGAATTACACCTGTCTTCCTCCTATTCTCTCCAAAAAGGTGAATTGCAAATGTTTCAGCTGGCTTTTCTGGTGACCTGAGGGTAAGATTTAAAACCAAATACTGAGTGTTCAGTTTTTACCTTAACCAAGAAAGTGCCGTTCAGTTTATATACTCCCAAATATTAACATGCCTGCAAACCACCTTTCAAAAGGTACATATACAAACCTTAAAGTTTGGCTGCGCAAAACAGCGAGCTACTGCAATCATAGATGCAGTCAGTGGACCAGACACCCCAATGGTGGTAAGAAATTCAGAAATGTTTGGTGTAAGCCGGAATGGAACTGGACGATTGGCATCCAAATCTCCAGTAGCATCGTTAATGTCAAAGCGAAAGTAAGCTACATTTAGCTTGCCAGTATCCTGGATTTAAAAGCAAGATGCACAAAAGTAATTAAAGGAACAGATTTTCATTAATGAAACCAAAAGAAGTTGGATTTCTGTTTACTGTTAATACTTAGAGTACAAATAGTACTCCAATAGCTTTTCACTTCTTCAGTCAAACAGTCTTTGAGCAAAAAAGTTAAAACTAAAGGCATGCCCAAAGTCAGCTATGAATTTCTCTCAAAACACGTGTCCAAACCCCCTTACTAAATACACGTTATTATAACATCAAACTTAAGGAATAGATTCTTCTGTAGCATGATCTATAAGGAGTCATGCAGATAGACAGATCTCCGTTCTCTATGCATGCCAGCTCTGGGTAAGCGTTCTCTACCCATTGTTCACTCTGGGTAAGCATCTGAATGCTTATCTAGAGGGATTAAAGAATCTTAATTGCTATACAGGTTATAGGCCTCTACGCATTAAAATGGCATTAAGACTTTAATATATACCACTTTTGCCCTACTGAGATGGCAAGCCTCATTTTATATGTTGGGTTAAAACAGAAAAATCACTATTAATAGGAGTTGTAGCTTGACGTGATGGCAGTGCTGAAAAGAGAACAGTATTTGAAAAAGGGTATTCCCCTTTAAGAAAATTAAGCTCTAAATTTTTTTTTTAATCTGTTTGACAGAAAGAGAGAGATTCAAAGCATTATATTTGAAGGAGAACTAAAAAGAGAGACTTCTCAGTTATTTACATGAACAGTTCCAATATCTAAGAACGATTTCACAGACAAAGTTCTAAATTCTCACCACAGAAGGTGGAGTTGATGTCCACAGGGACCGCAGTTTAAATTACTACCTACATGATGTGCAATCACATATAAAAGAAAAGCCTGCTGAAATGCACTGTTAATTATATATGTCGAATTACCGTTTTGACTCATTTCAAAAGTATAGTCCAAATTTCCATTTGATCAAAGATGATAGCATGCATCTAGAACAAATTAAAGCATACCTGGGCAATCTGCAGCATTTCAGGGTTGAGTCTATTTAAATGAAAGATGAATTCTGCAAAGCCAATTAGGGCTAACTGAATAGTGAACATCTTTCGAAAAGTCCAGTAATCCGTAGCATTGGGGAATGTATGTAAAGCCCACTCCTTAAGCATACTGCGCGGCACCATGTTACTCTGTACTTCTTTAAGTATATCTCTGAGAACCTACACAGGAAAAATATTAGTTGAAAGACATCATTTTTAATACACTTCTTGGCAACAGACAAATATGCCAAAAGCAACTACCAAACTTCTCTCAACTGCTGTATCCCATTTTAGGAAAAACATCCTGAACTTGGACATTTTCAGTCCAACATTGTTTCCTGATTTCTTTGTCAAAACACACATAATACTTTGTTAGCCCATCCTCTGCACAGCTAAAAAATATTCTTTATCTGAAAACACTAAATTTTTAATAAAATCATATAAGCACAAGAACTGCAAACAGGCATGTCAGAAAACCTGAAAAGCTGTATGACCTGATTTGAAATACCTTCTGTTCAAGACTTTCAAGAAAGTCAGAAGTGAGCTAAAGAGACATTCAACTCATGATGCTGCACTTCCTTATGGGAAACTAGCAGAACATATTTCATACTTTTCTAGCTTCAGTGCAAGCTGGATATGCATTTCGCAGGAATAAAATAAAATCTTTTATTTTAAGCATAATGGCAAGATTTGAAATTACACATGGGACCTACAAAGCATGCAACCTAGCTCTCCACGTAGTGTCTTCATACGTAGGGTAAAAGGTAAAGGATTTTTATTACACAAGATAGGGAAAGATATTGGTAAAGTAATTTGTATCACATGTTATTAAAACAAAATTACCTCAAAAATACAAAAAGATAAGAGCTGCCAGCTGTATTCACCTGCTTGTGTAAGAGAACACTCTGCAAGTTTTTTCCCTAGGTATAAACATTTGCGATCTACCAAAATATTTAATTACTGTAGCATATACTAGCCTAATTAATTAGAAAAAGAAATAAAGTTAGGATCTGTTCTATTACACCAGAAAGCATGATAGTCATACTGACTTCAATTAAACGGCTGTTAAAGAGTTTCATAACCTGAAGGAAAAATTCTCAAAATAGAAACAGATGTTATGTAACACTTCATTTTATTTTGTAACAAAGAAAGCCTGAAAAGACAGTTTCTCTAAATGATGTCTGTGATACATGTATATCATGTATTTTCTAATAGCTATATTTGAAATGTGACTGGCATTTTATGTGAGAATTTGCATTAACCTTAAGATAACAAACATAAAATAACCTTATTTATCACAATTGGTTGTTTGATGGAGGTTTCAGAGAGAGGGAGCTTTGTTCTTTCTGAGTACTATTATTTAATTAGGGTGAGATTACTCAACTGTTTCTATTCGACTTAGACGAAGTGAATCCACTGGCAATTTTAGAAGATACATTAGAAGAACACAGGGAAGCCTGCATTGCATACCATGCTGTAACTACTTATGTAAATTAGGACTGCTGTCTCCCATGTTATAAATTAATTATTTTCAAAGCACTATATGAAAAGGCCAAAAAGCAGTCAACACCTTGTCTGTTTTCAGTTGCAGTTACCCAAAACAACCTGGAGTAAAACAAATACAGCTTTTTTGAAGCTTTCCAAGATTATCTAAACCAGCAAAGAGATGTAAGAGTTCCCAAGGATACGTTAAGCAAAAACAAAATAAACCCCCCCAAACCCAAAACACCACCTCTGCAAAATATATCTGTCTCACATCTAACGAGAGGTGAAGGGTCAGGGCAGGGGAGGGATTGGACAAAGTATCATAGATCCCTCAAGAAAAGCCCTTGATTAAAATCCATTATATATTCTAATACCTGATGGCTAGCTTGAGTCCCTCGTGCTTGGACCGTTGCCAGTCTGTCATAGTAACGAGAAATAGGGTTGTCATGCTCAATGCCTTTCTTGGCACAGCGTTGCTTATAGATCTCCACCAAGGAAAGAGAAGAGGGATTGTCTTCAACCAAACGCATCTGTGGAGAAACTGCTACAACACGGGGGACTAGGAGACATTTGAGAAGGGTGAGAGGGGATGTTGGTGGGGCAAGGAA
>JAVKLA010000061.1:12008357-12027741 GCA_034782735.1 Sagittarius serpentarius | reverse complement strand
AGCTGGTGAGGGGTCTGGAGCCCAAGTCTTATGAGGAGCGGCTGAGGGAGCTGGGGTTGTTTAGCCTGGAGAAAAGGTGGCTGAGGGGAGATCTTACCGCTCTCTACAACCACCTGAAAGGAGGTTGTAGAGAGGTAGGGGTCAGTCTCTTCTCCCAAGTAACAAGTGATAGGACAAGAGGAAATGGCCTCAAGTTCACCCAGGGGAGATTTAGATTGGATATTAGGAAGAATTTCTTTATTGAAAGAGTCATTAGACATTGGAATGGGTTGTTCAGGGCAGTGGTGGAGGCCCCATTGCTGGATGTTTTTAAAAGTCGTGTAGATGTAGTGCTTAGGGACATGGTTTAGTGGGGGACTTGTCAGTTATAGGTCTTTTTCAATCTAAGCAATTCTATGATTCTATGTCTCTGCCTTATACATGTTATTCACAACTGAACTTTATACCATAAATGATGCATGTAAACTCTTCTAAAAACACCGTAGATCGCATGCAATCAACTTTACTTCTTCAGAGGGGTGCTACAATGCCAGAAAAGACTAATCACCTAGACAGATGTGCATTTACCTTCTGAATATTCAAAAACTTCAGTATCAGGGATTAGTAGCTGTCAAAAACTGTAGCAATTATAATCTTGGAGTATAACATCTTTAAAAATAACATAAAATCCTTCTTTTCAGTACCTGTAAAAAACAAATGTCTTTTTGTGGTTTCCTTCCTTTTCTCTAAGCAAGGGTTCAAAAGGCGAAGAAGTTGTAATACCCGCTCTTCTCTACGAGATTCTGTTAGGCAAGCATCATTCATTACCAGATATGGATAAATCTTTCCATTATGACCTCGGATATAGAGTCTTCTAGCTGCAGTATTGTGTTTCTGAACTATCTCCACTCTGGGCATAAACCTATCAGGAAGAAAGGGATATTAAAGCATCTGAGCTAATCTCCTCTGATATTAAATCATGATGTTAAAAAAAAAAAAAGCCACAAAACACCCCAACCAAAAAACCCTAACAAACCACCAAAGAAATAAGGCAGTGCAACTATATTGCAAGGTACAAATCTACTATCCAGCTAGCCCATGGTTTCTATTTTGTAGTCAAAAAGCTCTTCTGTTTGATTCTGTTTTTAAGAAAACACAGGTCTTGAGCAAAATTTATCATTAGATCAGACCTTTATCACTATTTTGAAGAACAGTACCTCTATTGACTACAACAGAAGAAATATTCTCAACTTATATCAACATAAAAGAAAACCAAATATACTCTTCATATAACAGTACATTTGCTTAGTGAGGCAACGTAAAATTACCAAAGGAGGATAAAATAAAAAAAATAAAGGTGTTATACCAAAGCATGACTCTATACATGTAATGTAAAGCTACAAAATATACACGACATCTACTTTTGCAAAGTGGATGGATGGAGGAGGTTTCCGTTTTCTTCTCTGTTTTCAGAATTACAACTACCAAAGGGTATTTTTAGGTTACCTTGCTATCTTGATGTAGTAATGTGTTGGCTTTGGCATAAGGAATTCTCCAGGTATCTCTACTTCTGCAGTTTGAGCTGAAAAATTACTTAGAAAGCGACACTTTTCCTCTATGAGGAAGAACTTTGGAAGCTGTTTAGTTTTTGCCTCCAGAATTTTGATCCATTTCTTCAGTTTAGAGATCAGATTGTGAAGTTTCATTGACCCTGGCACACTGAAGTCAAAGTCTAAAAGGAAAAAAAAATAAATATATATACACACATCCTCAGCATTTCAAGTTCTATATAGGGTATTTAACTATCAAGTGTCTGAAGTTTGCACTTTCAAAGAGGTTCTTTCAGCCACGTGCCTTCAAGCAAAATACTTTAAGAAGTACCACATACAGCACACACACCTGTTACTCAGAAAGGCATCACACTAGTCTCAAATACTATAGTAAAATGGAAAGGTACTACAATCAGCAACTACCAAGCAAGTCCAGCAGAGAAACATGGCTACCTATGAACCCTAAAACACAAATAAAAACTAGCAGGTTCAGACAAACACAGAAGAGACATAAGAATCATTAAGGAACAGTCAGAGTGTAATTGGTTTAGGACCATACAACAGCAGTAACACTACGACAGTAGATGCTGGAGGAGAACAAGTTACGCAATTCAATAGTGCAAACTGAACACACACATAGAGCTGTACTGCCTTTAAAAGACAGGCTCAGTTGAGTATTTCATCTCTACGTAAAATCTTTTAGTAAGGTCCTAAAATGATATATAACTTGTCAGCATCTGCTACCTCTCTTTTGTAAACAGCTTTAAAATATTCTCTATTATTTAGTAAATAATAAACTTCCCAAGATTTTCCTGTTTTACAGTCAGAAAAACATACTGTGAAAATTTTAAATACTATTACTGTATTTAACTGTCTATATACTGCAACCAGACAGACTGCGTAGAAAGCAAGCAGTAATAAACCAATTGATTAGATTAGATCAAATCATTTAGTGAAAGAGGAAAAGTAAGCTTATTTTACAGTCTAGCACTCTAATTTTCTGCCTGTTTCATTAAAAGTGATTGATTTATTTATTTAAAATCAGTGGAGGCTTTTTACTTTTAAAAGAGATGAAAGAGCCTCAACTGAGAATACGATGTAGAATCTGTGAGCAACTGCACGACAAGTAGTAAAATTGCTTTTACTGTTATTCTCCTATACCGAGCTGCAAGAAAATTCTCTTTATTCTTTCCTGGCTTAGATAACAATTGCATGCCACCACAGGAAGAACAGATGTGACAGCCTAAGCAAAAGTGACAATATTATGCAAACAACCTGCTCTTTTCTTTGCAACATAACAGTATTGCAGTGTGGAACGAACTCCTCTAGCCCACGTGGAAGTCAAGTAAAAACTTTCTCAAGGCCAATACATGGGTCTTCAATATACTATGGCAATAATTCTGTAACAGAAATCACTGCAATATCGACAATTTTCTGGGCCAACACCAATGCCATCTTCTCAACACTGCTTTCACTACAGTTTCAGAACACATCAAATAAGCAACTTAAATAAATAAATAAATAAATGTGTTTGAATTTCCCAAAAGAAGGAAAATGAATAAACCACATACACAAATGAAATTATGGTTCAGCACTTCAGTACCACAACAAGAGATGAAACACAATTGGGTAAGAAAATAAACTGCTGTCTCTGTAAACCTCATTAGTTATGGCATCCCAAATTGTGCAAGTTAACTAACAGACTTGAATTTTTAAAAACCATTTCTGTACCAGAGTCTAAAAGATGCCATTTTAAGTTCAACATGTTACAAGTGAAAAAGCAACAGCAAGAAAAAGAGAATGTTGATTCAGTATTTCTGAGATTTACAGCTAAACCAGAAGAAACAGAATCTTCACTATGGTTCAATACAACAGAAAATTAACAGTCTCAAAAATTAGTTTGAAACTTACTGCAGAACCTATGTTTCAGTATGTTACATACACACAGTATCTTCCTAAGTTGACAAAAAAAAAAACAAACACAAAAACAAACGAAAAACCAAAACAAAGAGTGCTGCTCAGAGGGGAAATTAACTTGACCACACAAATATGCTACAAGCATCTACCTGCAAGTATGCTAATAGTTAATTAAGTACATGCGCACAGCAATTGTTGCATCTAAAAGGTTTTTTTAATCACAATTAAAACCACTCAAAACTCTCATTATCCACACGACTTACTCCTACACACAAGCTTACATTTGTTCTTTTAGCCAGAAGAGTTCATATAATTCTATACAAACACTCTTTTTCTCAAGGTTCTCTTCTTTAAATGTACAGGATACTTTTACCAAATAAAATAATGCAAACTAGGATTCCTTTCATTCTGCTATTCTGCTACTTAAACAAAGTATCAGAGAACACATAACCCAAAATATTTCATTGTGTATCCACAATATACTGATATGCTAAAATCTTTCAGTGAAGGTCTTAAGCCTACTAGCCCAAAACAGAGCAAAAAAACAGTACATACAAAATCCTTTCCACTTCTATAAGAAAAAGGTCTATAATAAAAAATACAGTTTCATATTTACGAATGTTAGAAATCAGTATAACTCCGTAATATTCCCTTTTCTTTTTCTACCTGGTGTGAACCATGCATCTATTGCAATATCACTGTAAAACACTCTTGTTATAATCCCAAGCCTACCCTCTAGTGAGCAGTGGGAGTAAATCATTTCACAAAAGCGACAAAATTATTGAATCATTTATCTCCTGAATCCCTGAAGCGCAGGAAAGCATCTCCAAATTGCAACTAGTTTTTGTGCTAATGTGAATCACCAAAGTAGTAAAAATATGCATCAATATATATTCCTTACGAAAAAGTCATTCAGTTCACTACGAGAATAGCTCTAGTTTTTGAAATGCCTATTTTAGGATTTTTCTGTTGTTTTGTTTCCCAGTGGCAGATGGGAAAAACAGAGAGTTCAATTAGTCTTTTTGCTCATGTCAGAGAGCCCATCTGAGAAAAAAAATCACTTCAGCTGGAGTAACGGGAAATACGAGACCAGACACTATTTGTATACAAACTCTCTTTGCTTCGCAGACATCTTAATCTATATAAATAGTATTTCTGTTTCAAATAAATCCACTTTTTCCAGTACTTACTACTGGAGAACATCTTCTCAAGCTAACACACGCTGGTCTAAAATACCTTACTGCTTATACCATCTTTTCCTTAACAGAACAGGAAGTTTATCTCCATTAAAGATAAGGAGGTATTCACAGAAGACCATGATACTTTACAGACTGCATTTCAACGGAGGAAGCTTGCTCTCTGTTCTCAATGCTGCTAAAGATTTTACAGTGTGATATATGTATTTCAAACAAATATGGTCAAAGTCTTGAATGCCTGAAAAATTGCTACCCGAATCCATCCAACCCAGCATAACTGGCAAGTTCTTGCCACTCTCAATGAAAGGACAAAGAGGGGGCACAATCTTTCTTACCAGCGAGACAGACCTAAAAATTCCTGATGGTTCTTAACACAACTAGATAAAGCTTAATACTTTCTGAATGAGGGCTACCATGACTTCTCATGAAGCAACACCAAAAAAAAGAATGAACTCGAGTTAGCAAAATTAGAATGCCAAACCCTCTGTCCCCTCAAAACCCTTGATCCACAGAACATTAACATACCATTAAAAAACAAAGAAAACACCTCCAAACAAAGACTTAAAAACTAAAACCAACCCCTTCTGCTACACTGGCAGAAAACAGTTCTGATCAGTTAATGCTTTTAGCACAAGCCATAGCTCATTTGCAAGATTTTAAAGATTATTCTGACCATAGACAAAGCTGCTTAAGAAAGTTCATGACCCAAGGATCTTCCACTAAAGAGGCAGGACACCCATCATGTAAGATGCCACTTTGGACTGAAATGTAAGCTCAGCTTTGCAGAGCAGCTCACATCCTTTATAAATATGATACTGAAGAAGATCCAAGCATACTCCAAGAGAGAAGAGTTGTCTTGCTTTTGAAGTTATTATTCAGACATCCACACACTCTGTACTTTCCCAAAAGTTCTTTTTAATCTCACAAGAACTTTTGGAGAGCACCAACAAACATGAAAAATCTCAGTGACGGTTAAGCAGAAATACAAAGCGGGACTTCTGGTTTATCAGTCAGCTCCAGAAAACCAAGACTGCAAAGATTAGACCAAGGTCAAATATGATACTAAATCCAATCTCTTCATTTGGATTTTCTGGATAACATCCTGTTATCTAAAAATTAGAAGGGATGTAAAGAAAGAGCTACCAAAGTGATGCTATGCTCACTCTTGAGAAAAAAAAGGAAAAAAAAAAAAAAACAAACTAAAAAAAGCTGAACATTATTAACAGAGCTCTTTCCCCAACCTCTCCCTACACTTCAGAGAGACACTAGGACTTCAAGCAGCTTCCTTCTGATTACAGAGTTTCCATTCACAGTAAATAATTCATTGTGCTGGATGCCAAAACTCTCAAGAAATTATCGTGCCCTTTAAGGGTATACTTTGGAATTTTCCATTTGTATTCAGTTTCAGTGGAGAGATGGCTGCAGAAAGAAGCTGATCCAAACGCTAAACTATCATCTGCCCACGAATGAACAATTGAGGCATTTTTTCCTCCTTTCACTGCTGAGAAAGGTCTCAAAGGGAGCGTTTCTCAGCATTTGCCTGTTCTTTGATGTCAAAGGTTCAGCAGAAAAGGATAGAAGGAACAAAGAACAGATGGTCAAAGAACTATGCATTTGAAGTTCCAGAAAAAAAAATTCAAAGTAAAATTTGGTTTTAAAATATATAACGTTAGGATGGAAAAAGATGACCTAACAGAGCTCCAACAGTCCAAACAACTGCAGACAAAGTATTTAGAACATAAGAAACTGTGTGAGAGTCCCCAATGGGTCCAAACAAGAATCAAGATGCAACTCCGATGTTGATGGAAATGATTATGCAACCAAACATAGTTGAATGTGTCTATAAAACATAGCTGCCAACATTAATCTGGAAATAAATGAAGAAAAGAGTATACTCTAAGACAGCTCCTCAGCTTGGATACTTCTGAAATGGAAGGCAACCACTGTAATTATCTGCCCATCATCTAAATGCCACTGGTACCAAGAATCCGAAAAACAAAAATTAACATTCTAGTGTGACAAAAGGACACAGTATGCATGATTTACAAATGGTTTCTCATAATGTTAAAACAGCCTTTGCTATCTTCAGTACAGTAATTACAATCCTATTCATTTATTTATTAGCATTTTAGTTATTACAAAATTAATAAAACACTTATTTTCATTTTCTGCATAATGAATTAAATTACAAAAATGCATAAGTATATTGATCAGTTTAATTTCTTCTGTCTTCCTACACTTCATTTGTGAATTACAACACTGAATTTATTAGATTAAAATCAAATCAAATTTAGCACTAAGCAAAATAATTATTTTAATCCTGTAGACATTCATGTTTAATCATAATTGAAAAATAAAACTAACTCTTCAACAAAAAAATACAGAAAGTAATTACTTATTATTAAACTGATGTTTACTAAGAAACACATTGTATTTGATGACTTTACATGATTTTTATGTCCAGGCCTATGTTGTTATCCTTTGTTTTATATGTTGTTCCATATAATTCTTTATAAATGCTGTGATAGCAAACCTGAAAACCTTAACTGCCATTTATATATAATAAAGACATGCAAAAAATACAAAACAGCATATAAAAACTGAAAATCCTCTCCATTTATTGTTTTGTTTTAACTGAAAAGTGTAACTGAATTGTAATTAAACTTTCTTAATTGTTTCTCCAGGAACATTCTGAAACATTAGATTTTGCAGACTTGAGCCTGGTGTTGTATTTAGTTTTCCTTTATACCTTCTGAAACCCCAGATCTCTCTAACACTCAAAGGAAAGAAAATAAGAGATATTATGACAGACCAAAAATAACTCCAATCCAACAAAAACTGAGCGTACCAACAACACTTACAGCCATAAAAAAAGTGACTATGCTACTATTGCAATGGAAAGACATATAAACCATTATTAAAAATGAAAAACAAGTCCAAACTTGTATTAAATGTAGAGTATTACAGTTAGAAGGGTCGCACAACGATCATCTAGTCCAACTGCCTGACCAATTCAGGGCTGACCAAAAGTTAAAGCATGTTATTAAGGGCATTGTCCAAAGGCCTCTTAAACACTGACAGGCTTGGGGCATCGACTATCTCTCTAGGAAGCCTGTTCCAACACTTGACCACCCTCTCAGTAAAGAAATGCTTGCTAATATCCAGCCTAAACCTCTCCCGGCACAGCTTTGAACCATTCCCACACATCCTATCACTGGATACCAAGGAGAAGAGCTCAGCACCTCCCTCTCTACATCCTCTTCTCAGGAAACTGTAGAGAACAGTAAGGTCGCCGCTTAGCCTCCTTCTCTCCAAACTAGACAAGCCCAAAGCCCTTAGATGCTCCTCATAGCACATTCCCTCCAGCCCTGTCACCAGCTTTGTTGCCCTCCTCTGGACACATTCAAGTACCTTCATATCCTTCTTCAACTGTGGGGCCCAGAACTGCACACAGTACTGCAGGTGAGGCCACACCATCGCAGAATACAGCAGGATAATGCCCTCTCTTTTGACCAGCCAGTTATAGTGTGTTTGATGCTCCCCAGGGTGCGGTTTGCCCTCTGGGCTGCCAGGTCACACTGCTGACTCACATTGAGCCTGCTGTCGACCAGCACCCCCAGATTCCTTTCTGCAGGGCTGCTCTCCAGCCACGCCTCTCCCAATTTATACTTGTGCCTGGCATTACTCTGTCCTAGGGATAGAATCCGGCATTTGGATTTGTTAAATTTCATCCCATTAATCGTTGCCCAATAATTTCCCTCCCCACACTGTATGCTTCCATTAGACACACAAAATGTTTCTACTTCCACTTCCCTCCCTAGTACACTTCATCCATTAAAAATCTAATCATATGGTTCAGGACTTTCATTATCTGCTGTCATGCAACTGTTGTACCTCAGAAAGGACATCATGCCATACACAGCATGCACAAGATATGTAGGTCGTATCCACAACTGGGTAACTTTCACAAGATTTCCATCAGTTCACTTATTTCCACAACATTATCAGTAAAATGCTTGAAAAAACACCGCAAGTCTACTTGTCAAACTCTGCAAATGCTCAGTAGCTGTGTTGACCTCAAATAATTTTAAGTTAAGGCAACTTTATGTAACTTAGAATTCTAAAAAGAGTAACTTTTCAATGCAAGATTCACTTTTGCACAGGAACCATCTTAATGTGGAAAGGGGATGTTTTTTAAATTACTATAAAAGCTAAGATGATAGAGTTTTAACTCATGCCAGAATCATCTAAGTCAGAGTCCCAGTACGGTAAAGAGAAAAGTAGATTCAGAAAAAGATGAAAACCGAGATCTTCACAAAAATTGTATCTTTCCAGTTTTGAACAACTAGTAAGTTTGAATTCTTCTGTTAAAAAAACCCAACACCTATATTTAACTACTCATTTTCATCTAACTCTACAGTTATCTTTAAGGAAAAGCTGATGTAGTTTAGGTAAACAGTTGAAAACTCAAAATCCTGGCAATCCAAAACACTGATGCCAATCACCATCACCATCTGTCATATACAGCTGCATGGCCTTAACACTTTTCACCAAATATATCAAAGCCACGCTCTACTGTACACAAGCTTTTCTCAGAATTTTAAATCAGCATCAGATACTCAAACACATAACTCCACTGATAAAGAGAAAACGAATGAAGAAAAAAAGCTACTTTCCTTAAGTATCTTTTTTATTAGATCTGATCAAAGTTATTGATTCAATTTACCTAACAATGACGTAAATTTGTGTAATAGGATTTTTATAACCTAGTTATCCAAAACACTAAAGTAATCTTACACATCGGAAGTAGGCTGTTTTGAAAGACTTCACACAATGCTGTCAGTTTGGAGTTCTGGGGTGAAAATGTCATTAAATTCTGGCATCACCGTAAAATAGAGATCATTACTGTCCCTCATCTATAGCAAGCAGTTCTAAGAAAGTTGCAAAAATATCATAGTGAAGTAATCTAATTTATCTTTAAACACATACGTGATTTGACCACAGTTTTAGATAATAAAAATACAACAATATACTCATTCTTTATGTTGAGGTCTGTTTTTCACTTGAATTATCTTTATTACTCCACAGAAGACTGGAACAAACTATTTCAAGTTTGGTGAATGACAGAAAGGTGCTGTTTTCTGTATTTTCTCTCAGGAAAAACATTGGAAGAAGAATAAAAAAGCAGAATGCCTTCACAATTGAACTTTGGGGGGGAAATTTCTCTGGAGATTAAAAATAACATTTAAAAATATTTTAAACATTTACCTGTTGTAAATTGCCCTTTTAACTTCTGGAACACAGGATCTTGAGCTGTTGCCTGTGCTCTCCTAGCTAGTGACTCTGAGGCTGCACTAGAAAACATGGTGGACACATTAGAGACATTCTCAAGACCTACTCCAAAAGTGCTGACTAACTTCTTGACAAAATTTAGTGTATGGGGAGTGATTTTGGCATCTGAAACGGCTCCACTTTTCTCAAAGGCAACTGAATAGCACTTTGCCAAGCCCTGCTGCAGTTGTCTAAGAACCTAAGGATTGGGAAAAGAAAAAAAAAAGACAAAATAGTCAGAATGATTAGGCCTTCTGATTTGACACCAAGTATTTATTCCCACACTGCATGTTATATAGTAAAATTACCCTCTCAAAAACATTTATTCAAAACTGTATTTTTAAACTGCATCAGAGGGTCAATCAGAATGACAGCACTGATTCTTGTTAGCACTGCAACTGAACAAACTGAGCAGTGGAACTGCTACATCACAAAGTACACCTTGCTCTTTCAACAGCAGCTAAGTTTTAGATTTCCTATTTTGCAATATATTGGAAAATGATGCAATAAAAGGAGTCCTTCTTCAAACAAACACTGTGCTAGGTAGGCAGGACAGAACAGCCTGACACTCTGAGGCAAACAATAGAAATGGGGTGACATGTCCATCTGCTCTGTTATGTTTCAAACTTTGGACAATAATCACCACCTGTCACAGACCACCAGATCAAGAAGGAAACTGGTATCTGTGAAACTTAGTGTAAGAATATAAATTTTTAGTTCGTACAAGCAACAGCTTAAGTCCTAGAGGCATTTATCAAATTAAGTAGGTTTGGGAAGCCTCTGTATTGCTTCCAGAAATAACCAAGATCCTTAAAACTCCAATCAGAACAATCAGTTCTACAAATAATATCAGTTTACTAATCAAAACAAATAGCTATGTTTTAATGTTTAAAAATAATTCTAGATAAATATTTTGCAGTTAAGTTTTCCTTAGAGGGTACATACATATGAAGGTGTATTAAAGCCAAATACCTCTTCATGCCAGTTCTCTCTGAACCAGACCATCTGATCTACAATGCCTTCCAGAGAAGACAAGAGTGTTGGATGTAATTCTCGCTGCATATGCATAATTCTGCTGCATCGCCACATTGGTGCAGTGGCTCTGATTGGCCCAGGATCTGAGGCAGAGTGGGACTGATTTCCAACTGAACTTGGCTGTTGTTGCCCAGAATCTAAAAAGTGGAAAATTTAAAAAAATAAAAATTACCTTTCATAAACTTGATACATGCCTGCATGAAATAAAATAAATTGTTCCAAGAATCTGCTTTAGATTTGCATTAAGTATTAATCATGTAGTACTTACTGAATTTCAGAAAAATTGAGAAAAAAATTTTTTATAGAAGCAAAATTTGTTTTTCAGAAAGAAAACTCTGCTCCAAATGCTGTTCAGTAGTACAGACTTCCCAAAGTTAGAGCAATATAAACACTCTTCAAAAACACGCAGGAGGGGTAGCCTTAGCTTTCACATTATCTAAGTATGCTCTTGAAGTAACTGACATTGTTTCATATAGGATCAAATTATTTAAATTATGGGGGTTTTGCTCCCTTCCCTTTCAGGGATGTCTCTCACACATAACTGAAGAATAAACATGCTGGTGTCAACAACACACAAATTGTCGTAGAGTGTATCTTCTAGTACAACTGATCTCTTGCATTACAACTACATCAGACAGTGATTAAGCCCAGAGTTTTGCTTTATCAGATGACCCCCCACTACTTCACACAACCCACCAACAGAGCAGTAATTTGTGGCTGAACCACTAGGAAAATATTTTATTGGTTATCACTAACTGTGCATGTAGCAATACCAAGAATTTGGCACAGAAACCTCTGTCGCTGGATATGAATGTAGTGAAATATTATGGTATGTGGGCATCTCCTCCTCCTCCTCCTCCTCCGAAGGAGGACTCAAAGAAAAATAAGACTTTATTTAATTAGTGCCCTTCAGAATTGTATGCCAAAACCAGGACATTAGTGAACCAATTCCCAAGTGAAAAGGGCAATTAAATAAACAATGCACTTTGTAACAAAGAATAAAGAACAGAAGGGAGAATTCTTCAAGTAGCTCTCCTTGGATTCCCAGGACATTATATGGGACAAAAGAGCAACTAAATTCTGTGGAATCATTTGACATAGCAACTCTAAATAGGATTTGTTCTTCGAAAAAAGGTGTTGTGCAAGTTGCTGAATGTTCTCCCCACCTCCCAAACATTTCTTCAAAGCCAAAACTGATACTATTTTGTGTTAACTTAGATGCTTATTTTACTTGAAAATTCACCATAAGTTATCATGGAGACATTCAAGTACAGATTATTCAAATAAAGCAGTTTACCTCATTGAGTTACATGAACTCACCTTTTGTTAAATTATTTTTAAAAGTTTGACTCATTTGAAAAGAAACTGAATGTTGCATGGTTCATTCTTCCAATCAAAATTAGACTAGAATATCTCAGAAAACGATGATGCGCTTCTGTATTTGTAATCCAAGAATTTTCTACCTCTTCACCAATTTTTAAAGGTTAAAAAAACAGTAAAGAACACATGTTCTCAATAATTAAGGTGACATGAGAATGAAGGAGATTAAACTCTCTTGGTGAGTATTTTATTCAAGAAAATTCAAGACAGTTCAAGCCACTTGTAAATTTAACTTCACAGAAACAAATGAATGCAAGCAAAGTTTATCAAGAATTTTTTTCCTTAGCCTTGATAAGTTGGTATGTTTTCTAGAGAATCTATTTTCCCAGTAAAATCAGGTGAAACTCAAAATAACAACCAAGTTACAAAAAAGCCCAAAAAATCTGATTATTATCAAGCTCACCGCTTTTGTAGCGCTCTCGTTGTTCTATCTTCAAGGTCAAATAGAGGGTCCTGATGGGAAAGTAGACAGCTTGAGGATAGACTCTTCCCACCTATTTGGAGATACACATATACGTATTTCGCAGTTAAGGAAAACTGACCATAGATCAGATCAACACATACAGATTCTCTTTGTAAATGAGTGCAATTCAGTAATAATCAGCTCCTTGTTTTAAATAACAGCTTACAGAAAACTAGGAAAATAAAGATTCTTTCAGTAACAGAAACCCAGAGAGGATGAAATGCTAACTCCACACACACACATTGATAAGGCATTACCTAATTAGGGCTTCCAGATCATATTGCTCAATAAACCTGAAATCAGCATAATGCCAGCATACCAGCTGGGCCAGCTCAAAGATCTTACTCATGTACATAATGGAAAAAAAAACAGACATAATGACAGCAGTTAGTCTTTAAATTAGGCCACAATTCCCAGCGAGCCCCATGATATTTGATAAGAAGGCCCATTAGAGAGTAACTTTACTCCACCTAATTGTGGCACTTAATGTAAGGGGATACCCACTTCAACCAAAAATAAAAAAGATTTTATGGCTTCCATAAAAAAAAAGCTAAAGAGATATTAACATTCAGCATCCACTTTAAAATCTGTAAATCTCAGGATCTATTAAAGGAAAGAAACAATGTGTCTAAGTACTACCCACGATAGAGCACAACTTAAGACATGATTAGGGGCTTCTCCAGCACAATTTTACTAAATCATGGATTCCTTCTCCATCCAAATGGGTATGGTAAGTGGCAGAAATTTTGCAATGGTATTTAACTGTTCAGTAATATGATATTTATGGCAGATTACTAACCAGATTACACACATATGCTTCGTGCTGTAATTCCGGAGTAAATTATTTGAACAGAATTGTAAGGTTTAGGCTCTAGTACTTCTGCAAAGTTAGAGTTTTAAATTAGTAACACAGAAAATTTTGTATTTTTTCATTTTATATTCCACATACCTGAAGTTTAAAGGCAAGATAAACAAAAATATCTGCAATGTTTATGAGCCTAAGCTCCAGCTACAGTAGGACTTCCAAATAGGCACTCACTTCTAAAAATTTTATACATATCTCAAGAAATAAAAAGTGCCTACAACTCACTGAAATAATTTTTTTCTGTCTGCTGTCAGAAGACAGCTGAGCACACTGGTGTTGCAAGACAATACCAAGCCATACGCATCAGAAGTTTTGCCTTAGCTACTTCGCTTTCTTAAGCTGTTTGGGTGCATGGTCTCCTCAAAGTTTCATTTTAATTCTATGGAGAGAGAGGGAAGGAAACATAGGTATACATACGCACACACATACTCACCTAGATTTACGTGCACAAGTATCAATGCACGTGCAAACACACATGGACATAGTCTTTCTCTACAAAAATGTGTATTCTCAGAGCTTTGAAAGAGCAAAGATAAAGGGATATTGTAAAAGGAGCTAGCTATCAGAGTACCCCCAATTGGAAGGGACCCACATGGATCATGAAGTCCATATCTCAAAAATCAAGAGTGGAGGGAAGGAAAGAAAAAGCATACTGTGAGGAATTCAGCACAACAGCTGTCCTCTGCCAGTTTTCAGGAAACAGTGGAGCACTGCAGACAGAAGCGGCCTGGGGTACAGGCTATTGTGAGAGCTTCATATATTCACCTGTACAATAATGGGACTTTGCAATTGTGTTACATTAACCTGAATGTACAAACATCAAAATCCTGCCAGCTTGTGTGCATGCTAAAACAGAACTGAAGTTAGACGAACAGTTAACATCTCTGAAAACTTGATCTTTGAACCCTGTTTGTGCTAGAGAGTAACAAAACAGTATCTAAAAACCACATTAACAGAAAGATGTCGCTTATTCTCCCTTAGTCTACAGCCATGCTTAAACCAACTTTATACTGAGATACAGGTATATGTTCTATTCTTAGATTCTGCTTCAGAGCAAACAGCAATAGGTAGTAAAATCTTAAAATCCCAAAGCAAGATTAATCAAAACACGTATCTATCCATTCAGAGGTACAAATCCAGGAAGTCAGTTTCTTCATCTAACTTCTAAACCTTGTCCTTATTTGTCTAATCATTTGTCATGCTAAACTTCACATGAAAATTTACAAAGCCCCAGTAAAGATTTCTGATGGTGACAGACAGAGCCTTTTTTTTTTTTTTAAATCAAGTCTAATGAAAAACAAAGCACTAATGAAATAGTTTGCCCTTTAGTCACTAAAGCTAACAACTCCTTATCCCTACTGCTACATTACAAGCATTTAACTATCTATTTCTAAAAGTGTTCTATAATGTTGACGAAAATATAATAAAATAGAATTCCAGAGGGAAAGCTATAATGCCTCATGCATACATGGAATACAATTTCACTGGATTTAATCTCATTAAGTAACACTCACTTTGAAATTTAAAATATTCTACTTATAGACAGAAAATACCATTTTTTAACTCGATAGTTGCAAACAATAGCATTTTTAAAGCTTGGCATTTTCTTAATTTACTTTGAAAAATAGTTGTATCTCATCTTGAAAACAAAGATTATAGGCAATAACGTGATTAACTTCTGTACCTGACTAATAAGGTTCAGAAGGAGTTTGCCCTCTGAGCCAACCAGGCATGTCAACAGCTGTGGAATCCAGGCCAGCCACTGAATGGGTGGGACACCAATACAGTACTTGTCTACCGCATCTGCTAAGGTGTTCTTATCATCATCAAAACTCAGTAGCCAAAGAACCTAAAACAGAATTTCAAGAGGACATCTCAGTGCTTAAATTCAAGACACATCAATCATTATGATGCACAAAAACCCACAGATATTTTATTAATCTGATAATGGAGTCCTTATAAGTGTTAAAGTTGCCTCAGATGCAAGAACTTACATTCATTTTGCCTGGCCAATGTCATTTTTTCCCTTAGAAATAATATTTAAAGGATGTAAAAAAAAAAAAAGTAAGTGTACTACTTGCTATCAAACAAGACAGAAAAAAGCCAATGAACATGACTGCATTCCACAAATTCTTTGGGGTTTTGGTTGGGGGAGGGGGTGAGGGGTGGAAAATGAGGCATGTTTATAGAAACTAAAATATGCTATTCAGATAAATTAACTTTGATGTAAGAACTTGAGAGTATTTCTTTGGCTGTTTTTAATTATTTTAACTGTCCACCCCTAATGATACTTTTTCTACAGTTTAATTTAAATGCAAATATATTAAGCACTAACTAAAAATCACTAACAGTTATGCAACCAGACAGGGAAAATAATAAACTTCAGAGTGCTATTGAGGCCACCTTTTAATCTAAAAAAATATTTTCTGTGTTTGTTTCATGTTCAAAACAGACTGTCTTCCACAGTCTGCTATTATTTTTTAGATTTTCTTCATGAGAAAGACTAAAGTAAATATCCCGAAACTGAGAAATAGATACTACAAAGAACTTTTTTTGGCTGAAATCTTTTTGAATTAGAGTAAAAATTTACAGAAAAGTATTATTTGGAATAAAATGCAATACTGAGGTAAGAGTTAATATGAATTATCCATAGTAATGATAAACATATCAAATTATGTTACTTTTTAAAGGATTAAAGGATGCCTTCCCGCAGATACTTCACCACGCTACACAGCAGAAATGCTGGATGTGATTTGTTCCCTTCCTCCCACAAAAAGGTTCCAAACCTAAAGAAAACCCCAGATATCCCAACGAAGTAGAAAAAACCAAGATGAGTTACATGCACTGACCCAACAGCAACCATATGCAGACTTTCCACCTCAATTAAAGCTTTCCATCAGTAACTGATATTTCTCTAATTGCACAAATTTGGGCATTGAACATTATCCCAGCCTTTTCTGAAGGGGTGGAGCTCCAATTCTTTTTTAAACATCTAGATCTTACCTTTGCTAAGTATTTTCTTGATTTGCTCTCATTCTGATGACGACATGCATGCAGGTAGCAAGTAATAGCAGACACACCCAGGTGAAGTTGACGTTCTTTCACAAAGATATTCTCCAGGTAATCACCCCACATTGCCCATGCTTTCACTAGCACATCATGCATTTGCACAGCTGCAGAAAAAGCTTTGTTTGCTTCTTCAGACCTGCATTGTGACAAGTAAGAATATTAGTTTTATACTAACAAAAAGTTACTAATTTATGTAAGAGTCAGATTTCTGATAAGGTACTCAAATTACTTTCTTAATACTCAAAGATTTTTACATTAAGTTCTCTAGTAAGGTCCCTTATGACTGTTTTGTCTTAGCTTTCCTTAAAGTTCAGTACCTATGAAAGTAAATGCTTCATAATGCAAACAATTATATCAGTGTCTAAGATCCCCAGATACTCCATGAAAAAAAACCAAAAAACTTCCAGTGCACTGCAGTTGCAACCCAAGCAATGATACTGCGAGAAAGAAGAAAAAATGATAACACAAGAGCGACAGAAGCAAATGCACTAAAAAGTACTTCTCTGCTAAGCAAAAAAGGCAGTAAGAAAAAGCAACATTGGGAAGATGTTATGTTAGCTATCTTTTGGGGGACTACATGTTACTTAACTGTTCTCCCACCAAAGCCATGAAAAAATTTACAATCAACATTATCTGGAAAAAGTCAGTTCCTCATCCCCACAGCTTTCAAAGTTTATTTTTCAACAGGAAAAGTGAAGGAATATGAAGGTTAATCACGCAGTTCGTGGTAACCAGAAGATTTTTTGTTTGATACTTCTGAAGTCTTCTCCAGGTTTCCTGAAGTGTTCCTATTCCAAGATTTGGCATGATTCATCCCAACATATATATCCAGCCCTTGAATCTATGTAACTTTTCAGGCATAAAAATAAAGGATGACAAAATTCACATACACATTACTGAAATGAAGAAACTTTAAGCATTGCAAGACTCCTTATTAATAGAAAGTGCTTCACTTCTCCCTTACAGAATAAGCATGGAAAAAAACTATAGCAAAGGTAACACTTGTTTGACTATTTTTTTTAAGTTAACTGTAAAGTATTTTTTTATTTTAAAATATTATCTTGGAGGATTATAGTGAAAAATTAAAATGACTAGCTATTGAAACAAGACTACAAAAAGGAAAGCAACTTTGTCTGTCAAAGTATATATTAGTTTCTATGTTACATTAATATGTTACTTGCTTTCAGAGTCTTTCTGCACCCTAGATGGAGGTTTTGAAGTGAACTAGGGCAGCAGCAGCAGCAGCAGCCTGATAGATTACTTTGTATCACTACTTTCCCTTTATAAAAAGGGGACTTTTCAGTTGGTTTTCTTTCCTCCTTCTCTACCATCCATCATTCTTGACACCCGAGATGACTTTTTTAAAATGGTTTCCATCACCTTGCTCAGCAAATGGGCAGCAGAGGGAGATGCAACAGCAGAGGTGACCTTTAACTTCCAGTTTAGTTGACACACAGGTTATCAGTAGTCACAGATTCTCCAGTTCAACAGTGCCATTGTTTCTAACTACATCCTTCCTAAATGCCTGACCTCAACTGCAGTGCTAAAATGTCTGTATGTTTTTTGGTAAGATTAAGAAACTTTAAGTACATCAGAATCATGTTTTAAACAGAAACCTTTATCCATTCTATCCTGAAAGAACAGAGACAGTTTAGCTGCCTTTTACTTTATCTGTGTGAATTTAAAAACAATTAGACAAGATGGGGGAGGTATACTGCTCTTTACACCTCAACTGAAACTAAGCTCGCTTATGGCCATAAAAAAAGCCCACTGCACTTTCCACTAAAGTAATTGCATTCTGCCTATTTAAAATTCTCTCTTGTACCCACAGAAAAAGATATTCATCATTTCTTGACTTAAATTGCTATACGAGGTTGCAGTGTACAGCTTAAAACTTGATGGATTTCATTCCATAAGTGTCCACAATGTAGCGGTAAAGGAATTATTCCACCCATACGTAACAGGTAGCAATACTGCCATTAAATATCATGCATACTAAAAGCCGTTGAAACCTGAAGGGTTTTTTTGGCATCACTGAATAAAATTTGACTACTGAGATAGTTGTTTACTGAATTAAAAACAGATCTTCCTCAAAATAGTAAGATGCAAAAATATGTATAAAGCAAAAATATTACAAAAATAGTTGTGTGAAAGCAAGGCTCACACCTAGGTATTTAATTGTTGTAATGCATGATGTCTCCAATGCACACTATATTAGTCTTTTCAATTGAATTATCTGAAATGAGTGTTGCATTTCCATATTGCATCACACAGCAGATTTGTCTAAGCATTCTGAAGTATGCCACCACACATTTTCTTATGCCTTGACCAGCTGCAGCTATTAATGGGACCATATACCATGACAATGAAACAGAAACGAGAGAAACAAAGATGTAGGCTAATTTTGTTTAAGTAGCTGTAAGCTTACAGACTGAACTCTTTTTTCCCTTGGTTTCCCTTGGTTTTAGATGCGATATTTACATTAAGAACATAATTAAAGCAACCTCCTTTTGTCAGCTACACTAAGACATCAGTTAGACATCAGTTTGTCTAACTAAGTACTCACAGAATCGGGGGGGGGGGGGGGGGGGGGGGCAAT
>JAVKLA010000061.1:11965073-12008335 GCA_034782735.1 Sagittarius serpentarius | reverse complement strand
ATGAGCGTAAGCTGCAAGGCTTTGGACAAACCTATTCTCCCTGCTTCTTCCCATCTCACCCCTTGAAATACAAAACTTAAAAAAGAATTCGTGCAATGTTTGCTTTAACTAGTTCTTTCCTACAATAATTAGAAATATGATCAACCATTACATCTTCAAACTGCAAAGGAACTGTCACGTATACTTTCACTTTCCTACACAGTTATGACAAATTTTAGGCGGGTATAAACATATGGAACAACTTTCCTGCTCAAATACTGTGTTCAAATACTTCAGCTGCATTTTTCTCGGATGTGTGCTAGTTCCTCTTCCAGACAACATACTTACTTGTTAATCTGTGCCAAGAACATTCCCTTCAATGCATAAAACTCAGCAGTCATCTCCTTGGTAAAGTACTTCAGATTAGTTGATTCAATAACTTCAAGACCCTGTTAAATAAGCTTTAGTGAGAAAAGCCTTCTAAAACGGAAGGTTTTATTAAGATGAACATGCCATAAAACAACCGCCAAAATATTCTCTTGAAATTTAAATAGCATGAGTTTCTAATATTTAGTTTTCATTTTAAAAAATCTGGACTGACAACAATTTTAAGTTTCCACTGGCCTATGCAAAACTATTAGATAGTACAGACAACACTCATCAGGTGACGGGTTATCTTTTCCACCTTTTTTTTTATATTATTATTTATATTTTGTTATATTACATTATTTTTATAAGGTCCTAGTTTGCTGACCTTTTAATCATATGTCAGTGGGTTTTGCCTACACTCACATTTTTCCTTTCCTTTTAACACATACGATTTCACTTTAGTTTGCCAGCATCCATCACTCATGAGTCAAACTCAAAACTGACTTAGAGCTTCACTTAGTCTCGGAATAGTGTTGTTTCTTCCTATTGCAAATAATGTAATTTTCCAAATCTCTTCCATTTATCTATCTTGTAAGGTTTCAAAAAAACTTATTTCCACTTTAATTTTTATTTTTAATATATTTGAAGTATTCAGTCCAAAGAGGACAATGACTGCTTTTGACTAACAGCATTACTTAAAACAACACTCTATGCATGTTATAACATGGCCAACAAAACTCATACCCTGTTCTGTTTACAGGCATTTTATTTAAATCAATGTATCTAATGGCCCTTGTAATCCTCCAAGTTCCAACAACTTCAGAGATAAAGCTACTGTACCTGCATACATTCATTTTTGCCCATGACTCCAGCCAGCTGAAGATAACATTTAACTTGCTGGCGAATCTTCTGAAAGCAGTCCACAATGGGCACAGTTGGAATTGTATGAATGCGGCTCAGTATATCCAGAGCTACATTGACAAGTCCTTGTTTTCGAGCTATCTTTCCATACTGGATAATTGCCGATGCAGAAGCATGAACTCCCAACATAGCATTATTGGAACTAGGATCATGCTGAGAACTATTTTCATATGCAGTTACAATGGCTAGAAATAAAACGTGAAATGTTTTGTCATTATAAATGAAATTATATATACACATCAATATCTTACACAGCAATATATATGAAATGGGGACTTAAGATAACAAAACACTTAAATGGAAATTGAATAAAACCAAACACTTGTCAAAATCAACAACATCCCTGTAAATTAAAAAAATACAAAGAACTTATTTCAAACAATGTGTTGTCTGGAGAATTACATGATGAATGCATGCTGGACCAGGCAGTTTTACCCTGGTAATGATGTTGTCTCCACATGAAAATGCTGCTCCAGTGGGATAAATCATCTGACACAATAGGTAACCTGTTCCTCCAAGTCTTTACAACAGTTTTCATATCATGTAAGCTGTTGTTCCTCCCCAGATTAGTTGGTTGCAATCCTGCATTTATTTGGGCTGCTTCTTGAAGTTCAATTATTTGTTGTGCTGCCTAGAAAACATTAAGCAATATAAATAACATAAAGGACAGTACCATAAGCTGGCCAATTTCATTGTTAGAAAAAGGTCTCTATGAATGATGCCACCTTTAAATGATCAAGTAAAGATAAAACTATTTATGCTGTTTTAGGGACCTATTAGTTGCATAAATGACCTTTAACCAATCTAATAATTAGCAAAATAGCAAAAAAATCCATGAGACTGATTCAACATTTTAGTCATTGACTGAAATGTTGAATTCATCCACTGAATCACCAGCATAGAATTTATAACAATGGGTCACTAGTCTTAAAATAATGTGTTTGTTTATTAAAAAATAAAGGAGCCATAAAGTACTTTCTTACATGCTTGCAAAACATCCCTGAATAACTTCACTTTCCCCTCTTCTCCAGGGATGGAGTACAAGTATCAAGCAGTTTATTTCATGCATGCCTCATTCTGACAAAATCTGAATGCCCTAACATTATTTGGTTGCAAAAAGACATTACTGATCTATACTTAATGTGTTCTTCCTATAATCCTATGGGTTTGCTTGCCAGGTTTAACTTTGGGCAACCATGACATGTCTTTCCTTGAAAGTATTAAGGCAAAAATACCCTCATCCTTTCTTTTATTTTTGAACTGCAAATGCTTTCACAAATTATCCCCAAAATAGCAGTGTTTTGCTTTTAAGAAGCATTTTTTTCTAAAAAAAAAAAAAAAAATGAAGCCTACCGCCCAAAGGAAAGAGTTTACTGGAATCTACGCTTTCTCTTCACACCCATCCTTTTCCCCACATACATCTAAATAAAACCACAGGTTAGAATTAAATTCTAGCATAGAGGTTTAAACTTACTACATCAACCCTAATCATAGAAAAGCAAAAGTAAATACACAATACAGTGTGCTAAATACAAGGATCAAGTGAAAATAGTGACCTTAAAAACCTTCTAACAGAACTCTTCAGAATTAAAACCCAAAACTTTTAATAGAACTTACTAGTATAAATTCTCTGGTCATGATTGGACTTCTTGATAGAAACTTGAATGTACAGAAATACTACCTATGTGCTCCTGAAGGTGTTACTTTAAGATATTCTGCAAAGATCTTAGCTTTGAGAAGTTACTTAAGTTTAGAACAGTTTTTCACTGACATCTACTATCCCGAAGTTAAGGAGAGGAACAAACAGAAGACGGCAGTAGTCTCAAACCTAGTAAAGGCAGCGGACACTTTGTTGAAACTTCAACAACCTGAAGAAAAGGCCCACAAACTTTAATGGAATTTAATTACCTGTAGTACAATAAAACCAATGTATTCTCCAAGCTACTACCTGGCAGATAACAGTTGTATTCACTGTTAATCAACCAAGTAAGATAACTATTTGGAAAAAAAAAAAAGCTAAAAAAAAAAAAGCAGTCCAAATTTACAGTGTGAAATCTCTTGAAACAAATTAAAGTAATATTTTCCTACAATCATCTCAGTATCAGCTCTCACAATAGCTTAACCTTCATCCTACACCCATTCATCACGTAAATTTAATTTTCTCACCGGTATTTAATCACATATTATCTGATATTAAAAAAAGTAATTACTGCAGTGCAAATTCATGGCTGCATTTGTACCTCTGTCAGTCACTGACTGATTTATCATTTCTTCATGAAGGATATATACATATTAGATTATTTTAAAGTTTGTTTTAATTGATATCTGAAAGCATTTAAATACTTTATTTAGCAATACTAATCCTTTCATGCTGCAGATACTGCCATTCTTAGGGGAGGAAAAACTTGAATATCAGTGAAAACTTAGCAGAAAGGAATTAATTTCATCAAGAAGCCTTCTAATGGTATTGTATTAGCTCAAACAAATGAAACATTGTACCTATTTACTTGACAACTTCCTCTCAATATGGAGAAAACTTCATATTCATTCACCTTATCTTATGCATCAACTTATATTATAAAAATTCAAAGGTATGGGCTGCTGTGTAAGCTCCACCCACAAGTACAGTGGTACAAGAGATACCTGACTCAGATTATGCAGATTTAGTTACTTATGAATCACACCGGGCATGACACACAGGGTGAAACTACTGATCTTAAACAGAATTACAGAAGCCACTATATCAGACAGAACTCGGAAAGCAAGGTCCTCTGCATTTCTACAGGTAAGGTTCATTCATAGTTCTCTAAGCAATGGTCCATCAAGAAATGCATCCCTGTTATGAAATTTCAGATTGTGTTGCACTGAGACATTCCAGAATTTCTCCCCTGGAGACGAAAGGTTTTGTCAACACTAACAAGAGCTAATCTTTGTCAGGTCCTCATTTATCAGGACACCTAAACAGGGAAACACTCAGCCTAAATGACAAATGAATGGCATGTTTTGTCCATATCACATACTGCATGACAAACTGAACACAATCCTGCCCCAGCCTCACTTCCACACTCTGGCTGCAGCTGTACAATACACAGTTCAAGGTTCATTTTCAAGAAGCTTCTGGAAGCACGTCAAGGCCAAATCCCATTTTTTAAAGACGAGTTTAGGCACTTACTTCTATTCGACTATACTTGGCAGTAACATCTACTCTCAAAAATTTTTCTCTTACAGTTGCAAAATGAATTATTTACATAATTAAATCCAAGAGAAAACAAAAGGGTGTTGACATTTCATACATTTCAAAAGGAAACAGGAGTCCATTTTTTTTACGGTGAAATACGTGTAAGAGTTGCAAAGGACACCAGCCATGCATTTTTCGCCATGTAATACATGTTATTTCATCTCACGTAATAATTAAACTGCATATTCTATATTATCAAAGTTGTGCCAGCTGCTTCTCAAAATAGTTCTTACAAGCTCTTCCTGACAGGACAAACAACTACTTTCCCTTATTTTCTAAGTGGACCATTTGCGAGTAACATGTATACCAAAGAGAAAGACTAAAAGCACAGGGTTTAAACACATCTTGTCTTGAAACTGAATTGTCAATGCTGCGTGAACAAAATAAAAGAGTTCTCATAGCAAAAATAAAGATATGCCTGGTGTATAGCATCTTAAAACAAGTTTACATTTAAATAAATGCTGGAAAACAGTACCTTCTTTGCCTTGTAATATTTAATGATTTGAGGGCTAAAATATGGCGCACTTAAATAAACTCTAAGAACCTGTTTAGCAAGGATGAAAGAAAAGTAATCTTTTACTTTCCTTATTCCAAGCATACTCCTTTAGAGAAACAGAAAAAAGTATGCCCCCTTTTGAGAGCAAAATGTTTTTATGATTCAGAAGCAGCCAATGAGCTCTACCTTCTCCCAGCAATGGATCACAGAGTTAAGAAAAAGGTAAGCAGAAAAACGGCACAAAAAATGTTAGCTTTGCCCATCCTCTGTGTATGTACTGGGTTATCCAACTGGAAAGTTACTCATCCTTTATAAGTCAAGGATTCAAGCATGCACACGAGAGTTTATTTCAACATCAGTGCTGTTAAAAGTCATGTGCAATATACTGCCGTAATTTTACAGGACAGTATGAAATTCAAGCTACAAACTTCTTTCCCTGTTCTAAATTATTTTGGCAAAGAATTAAGCTACTTAAGATTAGATAATACTCGACTTTTGGCAGGTGTGGGGATTTTGGCAGGGGGGGAGGTCTTGGCAGGGTTGGTTGGTTGTTTTTTAAAGTTCTTGTAACCCCAAATTCATTAGCTGTCCCTCATTTCATTCTGGACAGGACAGCTCACTGCTCCATTGCCAGAATTCTGCCTCTACTTTAGAAGCAAGCTTCTCTCAAAACTTTATGCTTGCTTTGTCTATTTTTGTCCAGAAAGCATATAGATCTCTCTCAGATCACAAACTAGTAAGGCCATAGGGCTCCATCCAGTTCTGATTCAAGCAGCCCATTCCTTCTCAGTTCTGCAAAAGGCCCCTGACAGAGGTTACCACTGACTCACATCTTCCAGCTGACCTACTCACATGAGTGCTCCACAACAGACTGGAATTAAAATTAACCAATCAGTTGGAAGGGGTAACCTTTTCAATCAGCACAGCTAGATTTGGACAACGTGCACCCACATGTAGTCAAGGAGCATTACTGAAATACAGCCTTCCACTCAGACCAAAGTAGTTTTCTTTCTTGTAGCTGGCATCAGATTAGATATGGGGAGCAGAGATCATTCTTCGCAACCTGCAACATCTCTCAGTCTGTGAAGCAACGTGATTCAACATGGGAACTCTTTTTACAACATTACTACGAGATTTTAATACAGTGTTGAACAGAACCTGCCAAATGAGCTAGCTTGACAACTAACAAAGCTGAAGACCAACGCATGAAGTTCTGAGGTACTCACATTAGTTTAATTAATAAAATCCATTCTCCTTTTCAGCAGAACTCATATACAATTAACTCCCTCTCCAATAAGTAATACCATATACTTAAAGACTAGATTTCTTCCTACTTCCTTCCCCTGATGCAAATCAGAACATTTAGCAATATAAAGTGGAAATGATAAAGGTAAGGCTCATACTGGCCAGAACCTACAGTATTTTTCCTAAAGGTAGTAGTGCTCACCACGAAAGTCCTTCACTAACAACAGACTTTTACAGTTTTTGTTTCTTTGACCTTAATGCTTAAACCACAGGGATGTTCAGAACTTGCTCAGCCTGTGCAGAACACTACTCCTAAAAGAAACGCCAGCATTTCTAAATACACTTTTCCCATACTGAGCTAACTGTTAATGCCCTGATTTAAAAAAAGAATGTAAACACAAAAAATACAGGAGTACGTTGCAGTTGACAAATTTCCATATCGCATTTAACACATTAATCTGAAAAGAACACTTAGGAGGTTATTTCAACATTTCTGCAAATAATATAATGCAATAATATACCCACCCAAAACAGACCTCACTTCAAAACCCCCTGAATGTTCAAGAACTCCAGGTACTGCAGTGCATTATGCATTAGCCCACAAAGAAAGTTGAGCCATCTGATCAATTTTTAAATAGCTGCCTCTGTATGCCACAAACAGAACGGATTCAGGTAAACTGTAAAAACTTTAAACTGAATCAAAATTGAAATGCATATTCTTCAACTTTTAACAAAAAAATACCATTATGAAAAACCGATCAGTACTGTACAGTAAAATATTTTATGCTTACAGTTACTAAAAGTTCTGAAACTTGCTACTGGAAAATAACTGGCAGTAAAAACTTTTCATTCTTACCTGGAGAAGGGGAGTATGAACATGCGAGACTACGTGAGGAAGCCTTCGCCATTCTCGAATAGCTAAACTACTCGCCATCTCTACCAGACGCTCAATGAAGTTAAGCTGTTGCTCTTCCGGATGGCAGATTGCTAAGTACCCTCTGTACATATTCACTTTCCATGCCATCTCTTTTGGACAACTCAACTCCACCTGGTAATGAAACAGAAAAAAGTCTATTCATACTCAAACGCAGACTCTTTAAAATTATTTTTTTAAAAGCCTTCTTAAGCAAGCAAGCAAGCAGTTTTATTTTTTTTATAAAAATTAGCTCATTTTCTAAAATTATCAGACTAAAATATCAAAATGTTTGTCATTAGAGGAGTTTCAGCTCTCAAAGTTATTGGCAAGGTCAAGCTAGCAAATAAATTGCAAATTCAGCACAAGAGTAGAAGCACCTGCATACAACCTGCTGTTAGGGTATTTTTACACTGACAACCGTAGTGTAGCTCAGAGACAGCTGAGCAAGCTGAAAGCAGTCTTGCAACAGGAGCAAGAAGCTCACTGCAAACGAATTCACCCTGTATAAAGAAAAAAGATGCTTCTCAGCAGATAACACATACTACCTCTGAAATGCTTCAGGGGCTCCAGAACAAGTAATGTCAACTTCTCACTTAAAAGGATCCCGTCCCTTTATGTCAGCACATACTGCCAGCACTATACTTCCTAACTGCCTGCTCTAGGACATTACTAAGTTTATGAGAATAAACAGTTAATAATTTTAACTACTCTACAACTTACCTTACCATTTATGTCAAAATAATTTCTGAGTACAAGTGCAAAGTTGGGTCAAAGTGCTAAAATAATTTCAAAATAATTTTAAACCATCTTCTTAAAATCCTGGAACAGTAGAAATACGACAACTAAAACCAGCAAAGTACTTGAATTGTCTAGCAACTAAATTCTGTGAGTATTTTACAGTAAACTTGTACTTAACTAATGCTCACTAGCTGACACTGCAGGCCTTAAATCTAGAATTTTTTCACTTCTTTCTTCTGCTTTACATCAAACCCTTTATGGTTTGATATGCAACACAGAAATCCCTCTGCATTATCTTCCTGTTGATACACTGTATCTCAACCACTACAGTTGTTATTTCTGCTATCCTCAACTGACTTTTACGCCTGAGCCAGCAAAGAGAAACTGCCAGGTAGCAACCTTACACTTACACAGTGAAAATAATCTCTTTCCTTATTACATTATCTACTGGATCATTAAACACAATGGCAATGTGAGCAAATGGAAATGAGTCTTGGGTCCTATCAAAGGCCACTTGCTGTTTTAATAGCTCAACTTTAATAGGTAGATTATTAAAAATGTTTCACAAAGATTTACGAAAATTGATATATATTTGCCATCCTTCCTGACCTCTCTTGTGAATCAACCGTGGCACTTGATAAAAAAAACAGCCACATTAAAGAATATCCATAAAATTGGAGTGAGTATAGCAGCATAGAATCAAATTATTCTTTCACATCCTAATATTTATGCAAACGTGTCCTGACACTTTTACAAGCATCTAAGTAGAGCCACAAAAGCTCCATTTATGGCTTCAGCAGCATCTTCTCCTTAGTCATTTAGTAAATGTCTCATTACTGAAAATATCTCATTTAATATAACTGCAGCTAAAGCATATCAGCAGTTACTCATGGTTGTCGCTTCTACTCAACTTGCAAATCTCCAAAACCAGAACCTGTCAGACATGATCTATTTCATTCTGTTCGAACCCAAGGTTTATAATATACTGTACAATACAGTTCTTGTTTTAGGCTTTAAAGGTTTCTCAAATAATATCATTTCTATAATTAGCCACTGAAGTTACATACTTAAATAGGACACAAAATACCAATTGTTATAAGAACAAAAGAACTTAATTAAAAAGTAAATATAACCTATAAGGTAATTTTTTTTGTAGCATACGCAGCTTGCTCCTTACAGATTTGGCTTCACATTGGCTGATAAATGATGAAATCCATCTTTAGAGACACCTATTTAATTTGAACCATCAGGACTACAAATATTGAAAAATTTCATTTCAAATGCTGCAATGGTTGGACACCCTTAATTTAGGTTCCATCAGAAGACAACACTACCTTTAATTAACTAAACAACTTTTACTGTTTCCACCATTTAGCCTTTAAAGCAAAATGTACCAACTGCATCCACCTATCTTCCCTTCTGACAAAAGGAAGTGTTACAGAAGAATAACATAATACTTTTAAAATATTTAATATTCAGTCTGATTTTGAAGAAAGTCCCAGAGACATACAACTCAGCATATTTATCATGCGAGACTAAGTTGTCACAATGAAGCATGCTGTTACGGTATTTTGTATACAGGAACTTAATCCAGCAAGATACTGGAATTAAAGGATGCTCAGCGTTTTTCATAATCATGTGTTATCTTTTGCAAATATTATGCAACTAGTCAGTCAACTGTGAATTTGACATGTGATGCTATTAACTGGTAAGTATTGGTTCAAAACAGTACTGACGAAACAACAAACACCAATTAAGTGAGGGACTAATTCTTCTGGCGTTCTCTCTGCAATATGAAAAAACACTGCCTAAGGCTCTGCTCAGACCTTTGTCAGTAAAATTCTATTTTAAATATCCAGTTCACTCCCTTATTCCAAACTCTGACATCCTTAGGAGAGTAATTCCAGCAATGTTACGCTATATAGCAACAGTGCAATGAAGATCAGCAAGCTCCTTTCCGCTTGTGATTTAATGCAGTATTCTCACCTTTCAGATTTCAGTTCCACATCTGGTTTACGTTTCAACATTAACTAAACACAGATGAACAACTACCTACCATGAAAAGAGGGTATATTCCCTAAAAAATAGAGTGATACCACATACAAATCTACTGGTGACTCCAATACAGAAGTCTGTCATTTGCCTCAAGAAGCCCAAGATGGCTGTACAACCTGACATTTTATAGCAAACTCAAGAACAATAATCACCAGCTTATTCACATGGGATTGTTCTTAAAACAGTCGGGAAGAAGATGCCTAAAAGAGGATAAGGAGGAAGTTACCCAAATATAGCCAGCTTTTTGCCTATGGAAGAATTCATCAAAATTTGCTCTGAGATAACATCTATCTACGTATTTTCTGTTGCACCTCTTCAGAAAATGGGAGGGTCATTTACAGCATGTTTCCCTAGCCATTTAAACGTTATTCACACAAAAGGAAAGAAATAAGATCCTCCAGATTTAAATCTTTCTAAGTGTTATTTTCTGTATGCAGTGTGCCCCCTGTCTTCAAACTGTTTTCTAACAGCCAAAACTTTACGGAGCATTCATTCATCAGGCACATGGATAGCACAGAATACACAGTCTCATGAGTGAAACCCCAGGAAAGGACAAAGGGAAGGTTAAATGTTTTACAAGTGCATGCTGTTCAGCAAAATGAATTACAAGCAGAACACAATAATGAACTCGATAATGAATCAGGAAGGACAACAGCAGGAAAGTACAAACAATACATATTGCCCGTTACGAAATGAAGATGGTAACTACCTCGCTCGCCATACACAAGTTCCTTGGTTTCTAACAAAAGAAGCTAAGTACTGTGCTGGTTTCTAAAACAACATATAACATGCAGGGCACATCCATGCTACTTCAGATGAAGAATATGTCCAGAAAGGCTGTGGTATCTCAATTCTTCGAGATACTAAAACTCTACTAGACATGGCAACCTTACCTACTTGGGCCCTGCTCCAAATGTAGCATTGGACCAGATGACCTGCAGAGGTCCCTTCCAACTGAAACTATTTTATGGTTCTGTAAACTTTACATTAAACTATAAAAGTATAATAATCAATGCATTAAGCTTCTGAGGAAACCATGGAACATCAGAAAATTCCAAACTCAAGTTTTCTGATTCCACAGAACATCCAATAAGGAACTTACAGGAAACAACAACTCCTAGGAGTGCTATCTCAAAGTCTCAGCACTCTTGTCATAAACATATATATCTAGAAGTCTGTACAATTATTATGATCTTTACTTCTAGCACAAAACATACCACAAATTGTCACAACTTGAGAGGAGATAAAAATACTTTTTAGCCGTATTTCTTTTTTTCACTAAAGATTGTAGATTTAAACAGTGTCACTATGCAAAAGCCTACTCTTTCTTACAAGTGGTCTCAGTATTTTTACTTGTATGCTTCCCAGTATAAAGATTATAAACACAAAAAATTGTTTGGGGAACACATTTGAAAGTCAATCATCTAAAAACTAAGCATGTCCTTGTACTTACACACTATGATTATTTACTTATAAAGCTACTTTTGCAGAATCAATGTACATTCTCCCCGCAGAAGTAACCTATCCCTTTCTGTAATCCTAGTGATCCTTGTTCAAGTCCAATCCCCATCTCTCTGTCAATCAACTCAAAACCTGTCTCCTGCACAGCCAGTATCACTGATGCACTCTGCAACATTCAATTCAATAGCTCTCTCCTCTCTGCTAGTTTTACCAAGTCCTTTATACTTTCTCAAAAGAAATCACTTTCTTCAACTTCTTGCTTCAGTCTATTTATCCAGTTATCCCTGCCACTCCTAGTCAAATTTGTACTCCTCCAGCCTCACCTCACTTTCTTCTCATTGCTTCCCAATCTCAGGCTCAGTGCCTGAGGTTCATTACCTGGTCTTCTTGTCCCTCATATCTCGTTAGATCTCCACTTTCCAGTCCTGACCACACTGGCTCCAACCTCTGGTGCCCCCAAGATATTTTAAAATTATATGTAATTGATACATTGCACAATCAAATGAGCCTTATTTTAAATGGAACTAAAGTAGACTCAAAATGAGAATAAAGTTAGAAATCCAGCAGTTAATTTGCAGTAATAAAGTATTTGAGTACTTAAAAAGAAAGCAAAAGATGACAGATACAGGAAGCAATCCCCAGGCAGATAGTAAAGAAAAACATTGCTACTGAAAGAACAACAAACCTTCTATTACGCCTCTGCTAAGCAAGGCTATAAAATCTAAGAAACAAGAAAACCAGCATGTGCCAATACATTTCCCACCACATATAAACTTCAAATTTGTCACTGTCTTCAATAGAACAATAACTGCTGGTATAATCTGCTGTGTACACCAGCGTCACCAACCAATCAATATTGAAACTGAGATTTCACGTGTTGCTTTTTCAGGGATTTTTTTTTAACAAGGTTCCTGAAACACAGCTTTACAAATATTCTTCAGACATGCTAAGGTATGTAATGTAAACCAAATTTAGCTGACAAGTCCCTGACCCTCATTTCATTAAGACATTTTCATACATGTCTTAATGCCCTCTCATGTTGTCATGGGGACCACACATGTACAGTGGAGATGAACACAATAAATGTTGTTTAGCGGTTTTAAGTTTTAAGTTAAGTAGAAGTTGAGAATGCTTAGGCTTTGCCTTTCAGGTGCTAGAACAAACAAAAACAACAGAGGCAAGGGCCCTTTGCTGTTGTACACCTGAAAGCATAGTTATGCTGCCCACAAACAGGGAGATGGTAATAGGTGTATTTTGATACTTTATTTCCTTTCACAAAAGCAACTTTTGTTCCTGCAAAGGTGTAAAATACAAAAAAGTCCCTCCCAATATTACATTATTTAAATAATATCATATAATTGCAAGGGTCCCATTTTAATTTTCTCCACATATCCCTGCTGGTACACGCTTCTGTGGCAAGCATTTGTTGCTTTTTAATAACTCATTACCATGCACCTTGTCTTTCACCTGCCCTGGCTGAATTTCTTACACAGTACAGCTTTATAAACAGATAGAAAAGAGAACCAAGTTTGTCTGTTGAAATGACATGCTTCAATTGCCAAAATACCCAACTGTGTGCTGGGACATCAAAGAAAATTTCCAAAGAACAGTTCACTGTGTCTGTGAAATGAACCGTAATGCTGACTTGTTAGAAATGTAATCAGTAAAACGAAGAAAGAAACTAAACATTAGCACAAAAAGCCCTCACTCACCTGCACCAGAGCCTCCTTCATAGCAGTCCAGTTTGAGACCCTCCATGCACATTCTAGTACTAGGTAAGGATTTATATGACCTTTTGACTGGCCATATTCCGTCAAAGGTTCCCACTGGTTCAATTCTTTTGAGCAACTAAGAAAATCAAAAGCACTGTCAATTTGGTTACTAAAAAAATAAAACTTCAGTAAAAGTGACTATAGATGTTGTGTATCAGAATATTATCTCCATATTTGTTTGTCTATGAACAGCTCTGCAAGCACTGAAAAAGTTTTATCCAGATGGGAAGATTTTTTTTGTTATTTATTTATTACCAATTATAATACAGAAATCTATGAACAGGAAAGAGCTGCATTTTGTGTCTCCCAGAATAACCATTTTAAATAGGAAAAAAAAAATTTAGCTCTAGTCTGTTTCCACCAATAGCAAATTACATTTTTACAACACTTTGGGCATATCACTTCTGAGGGTTTGTTAAGGGAGTAAAAAGTAGCTTTTTTTTTTTTATTCCCTTAAGTTTCCCCTGTATCTGAGCTAAGTCCTGAGCTAAGTGCATTCTTTACACCAGCAGGGTATTTTACTTCTACTGCAGGGTAAAAATACTTGTTCTATATCAGCTTTAAAGTCTTACCGAATCCAATGGTCTTCCCAGAGCTGATACTCAGGAAAGATTGAAGGGGAAGCATTGTTCCTTTCGTGCTCTTTTTTAGCCTTTTCCATTGCTTTTTCGTAAGTTTCTTGTGCCTATGTAATATTCAAACCATTTATTTTTCCACCTGCTATATACACATTAACTCAACATTCTTTTCTTTGAAAACTTTTATAAATTCTAATTTAAAAAAAAAAAAAAAAAAAGGGAAAAGTGAAGCATGTAAACTCATTCCTGAATATAGTCATTACTTGGCAGCTTTACAAATCTCATGAAAAACTGATGGATGTGCTCAAAATTCTCACCTTATCTAGGTATTAGATGGCCTTAAATTACTACTTTAGCCAGCAAAGAAGCTGTGGCACTTTTGATTTTAGAAGACTGAAGCTCTTTATTAATATTCAGAATATTTTCTTGCTGACCAGAATATTAATCCTGACAGTAGAACTACTCAAATCATTTCTAATATCAAAAGTGTACCTGTTCAAAAAAGCCATGTTGTTCATAGGCAATAGCTGTTGCTGTCTCCGGGAATTTACAGCGTTTCTGCCATAGTCCAGCCCACATATCCTCTTCTTGTAACAAAGAGTAGAGCTCAGCAAGGGAATCCAGTATTTCCTAGAATGTTAAGCACACACATTTCTCCAGTCAACCTGTCCTTATAAAGCGTAGTAGATAGTGAGAACATGTGGTTTTGCTAAGGCAAATTGAGAAAGACATGGAAATAGAGAAGTGTTTATGTAAACTCTTTTTAAAACTCTAGAAGGCAAGCAATTAGTAACAACCAAGTACTGAGAACAATGCTGTATCACATGACAACAAAAAAAAAAAAAAAAAAAGAAAAACCACAACCCTATGGCTTGTACATTAATTCTTGCTTGCCTTCCCTAATATATCAGATCAAATCATAGAAAACAAAATTGTTTAACCAACCAACAACTTGTTATTTAATGTAAAAAGAATCTGTAATATTTAGCTTCCTCAGCTGATCACAAACATGCCTAGGTAGATCATAACTACCTGACAGACTACTAAACACACCAGCACCTGTTTACAGGGAACTCAATTTTGTTTAGGTAGTAATTCTTTAAGGTTATATACCAACAGACTTGATTAGGGAAAGCATAGTCCCTTTGAGGGAGACAGAGACAATACAGACTTCTAATCAAGATTTAAAATTAGCAGCAGAAATGGTTTCATCTAGTTCTACAGTGCTGCAAAGAATTACTGTCAAAAGCAGACGGAAAAGAGGGATCGAGAGAGAAAAATATGAAAATATCAATGATAAATGAAAGAAAAGCATGAGAAGTAGTTAAGACAAAGTAGTCGATGTTATAAACATCTGTATTCACAAACACACAAAGACAGGAATTTCTTCACTGAGTTAAAAAATTGACACTACTTTAACAAGTTTCTAAATACAAAGCTTTAGAAGCGATTGTCCCTTTGTACTCAAAACTAGTGAGGCCGCACCTTGAATACTGTGTTCAGTTTTGGGCCCCTCACTAAAGACAGACATTGAGGTGTTGGAGCGTGTCCAGAGAAGGGAAACAAAGCTGGTGAAGGGTCTAGAGCACAAGCGTTATGAGGAGCAGCTGAGGGAACTGAGGGTGTTTGGCCTGCAGAAAAGGAGGCTGAGGGGAGACCTTGTCACTCTCTGCAACTACCTGAAAAGAGGTTGTAGCGAGGTGGGTGTTGGTCTCTCTTCCCAAGTAACAAGCGATAGGACAAGAGAAAATGGACCCAAGTTGCACCAGGGGAGGTTTAGATTGGGTATTAGGAAAAATTTCTTCACTGAAAGGGTTGTCAAGTACTGGAACAGGCTGCCCAGGGAAGCGGTGGAGTCACCGTCCCTGGAGCGATTTAAAAGACGTGTAGATGTGGCACTTAGGGACATGGTTTAGTGGTGGACTTGGCAGTGTTAACAGTTGGACTCGATGATTTTAAAGGTCCTTTCCAACCTAAATGATTCTATGATTTTATGGTACTATTGTACTACACTGTCACTCTGTTTTTCGCTTCACATTTCATAAGGCATTTCAATTAATATAACACTACCTGTTGAGGAGGAGTTATGCTTTCCTGCTCATAAAATTCTGTTGTCTGTTTAGGCTTAATTTGTAGACTTAGTCCTTTTTCAAAGGCTTGATGTTCCAGCATCAGTGTAGAACGAAACCAGAGGTTGTGAGTTTTACCCAAATATTTCAGGACGCAAGGTCTGATGGGAATGGGAGGAACACACTGTGACATTGCTTCCACAAAGCAATTCAGTGCACTCGGCTGGCAATCTCGCTGTACTTGGTGGCTACCGCTGCACAGGAAAGGGCTTATTTCACCTGCTAGAGCCTAGAAGAAAAAACATAACCATAGTTATCTGTTTGTTCAGATTCTTCAATTAGAGAATTTAGATGAAAAATCCTGTTAATACCGGGAACAACTGTTTGATAAGTATATTCTTCTTTGTAAATTGAAGGGCCCTATTTCTTTCAAAAGATGTACTGATAGAGGTATACAGCATTCACTAGTCGCAAAGAATGGCAAACTTCTCAAAGCAAGCGAACAAGTCATTTATCACACAAATACATTTTTCTGAAACACCAGTTATTTACAAAGAGGAATTTGTAAGTAAGTAGAGTGAGATTCTCACATGTTGTTGTCTGTCAGACAAGATTTTCCAGAGTCGTGAAAAAAGCTGTATCCAAGTCTTCTCTGCTAATGGTGTAGAAATATGACATAACTGAACAAAGGCACTCAGCAACGCTCCAGTCTAGAAACAAAAAAAATACAAAAACAAGAAAGAAAAAAAGAGATGTATATAAATGGGAAAAATACAATTAATACTACGGAAAAATAGTTCACAGTTATACAGTTGTTTAAGTAGTAATGTAAATGCCTGTTCCAACCAACACATCAAAAATATGTTTTCTTTAGCAATACAGACTACTGTAACAACTTAATCCTATTTTCATGTTGATCGAGACTGAGTCATTACTGTAACCATTAAAAAGAAAAAAGAAAAAAAAAAAAGGAAAGAAGTTGATGACTTTGGTAATAGTTAATAAAGTTAATTGGATAGAGCTGTTACTACTGTGAGAATTATTTCAAAATAGCTTTCAGCTAAAAATATTTTCTTAGTAATTATTTGAACATAAGATGCCAATACACTCTTTTGATCCTATACCCTGTCTTTGCCATCACTATTTTCTTAACTGAACAGTTAAAATACAGGTAGAATACCTGTAATACATGTAAAATACAGGTAGAAGAGGATGAAATTTAACTTTGTAGGGAAAGGATACAGTAACAACTAGTGATTAAGTGAAGGCTTAAGAATTTTTTTACCCTATGCAAATAAGAAATTACATCAGATTATAGGAGATGTCTACATAAAAAAAAAATCAGCTAAAAAAAATCAGAAGTGTGAGATAAAAAAAGGAAAAAAAAAGCATGTCACATGAGTTTGAAGATTTCAGAATTAAGGTGATTTGTCAGGAAACCAATGACCTGTACTAACCTTCACTTCTCGAAGAGAGTCAAGAAATTTGTCATGCCGGTTGGTCAACATGTGCAGCTGATTGCCAATGTCCTTCTCAGAAAGCTCCTTAGTTTTAGGTGTACTGGTCTGATCTCCCGGAGCCAATTCAATGTCTATTTCAACATCCTACACAGAAGTAAACAACTCAAAGCAGGCAGATACTTTCTACGTAGTCTTGCTTTTTTCCCAAGCACAAAAAAATACCCTTCCGATCAACTGATTTAAGGTCTCACTATTTCTGATAGTTTTTCAGGTTCAGATATATAATTGCTAGAGTGCTATAGTAAAGAAAAGGCTAAATGAATGAATGTAAGTTCTAAGAAACCCATGCATGGTTAAAATACAATGTATTAAAACATAAGATATACTGAACAATCTGTGCACATCATCTTCAAGACAGTCTCCAAACTTGTTTGATGAGAAACTAGGAAGAGCTATATTCCATCAAAAAGATTTCTTTTTCTATAGTATTTTCTGTAAGTTACCTCTTCTTTGGATTCACTGTTTTCCCTTTCACGAGGCTCTTGTTTGACATGGGTTACCATAGCGAATGCAGCTCTATCATGACTGTCAGCAAGGTTGATAACATTGGTGATAGAGGGCAGCATAGCACCCTGACAGCTTGTCCCAATTGTAGTATTTCTCTCACAAACTGCCAACAGGAGCTAAGATATTAAAAAGCAAGGAGAGTTTTTAAATATACCTTTTACTGTAGTATTTCAAGGAAAACATCACTGTGGTTTAGCATTTATCAACAAGACAGAAGTTGCAATAATATGTTTAAGGCCTATTTATCACCTTTATTCAATAAATACACTCATACATTTTCATCTTAATCTGATCACTTTTTGTCACCATTTTCAAGTTCATGACTATACTTTCAAGATTGTTTTCCAAGCCCCTCCTGAAAATGCTGAAGAAATAGGAATCTTCTATGCCTAAATTCTGTCTTTTGTACTTTTTAACACACATATTTAATGCCCTCAATCAGCTAATGTGTACAGACTCTCAACTACTACAATGGAAGTCCTCCCAAAAAGATGTGGAAATAAAAAAACAATGCTGTTTTTTATCTCTCTGGAAGGAGTTCTAATACTTTTAAGAGTACAAAGTTACACTCACAGTCACTTTAAAATCATGTTTTGATATGCAAATTGTTAAAACAAAAAAAAGCAAACAAAAAAAAACCCCACCAAAAAAAAAAAAAGAGGTTTGGTCCCATCTTGTTTTAAATAAACCAATCAAAAATGCAATTTCATTTCAATGCAATCCCACCTAACAGTTGTCATTACCACCAGAGCAGACACTCTGGCCGTAATAATTTTCTTGAAATCATCTACTTTGACAATTCTTGTATTTTTTGTAATCACCACCATTTATAAGGGATGGGTTTTCTTAAGAAGTATTAACCTGGTCATTAAAGCTTTTTGCAGAGAAAATACATTTTAAAGGTTCATATTAAAGCCACTTCCCAAGCATCAGCACTTCATGGTTTAGACACTATTTATTTTTAAGCACTGCAGGAAGTATTTGAGGCAGTAGACTTGGTATTTTTAGCTTTGATACAGATAACACATACTACGAGGCACACAATGCATAATGCTTTTACAACCAACCAAGAAAAATGGGGAATTAAATGTTTCTCAAATTATAATTGTATTTGATACAAATAATTTCCCTACCTCAATGCACTGTTTTATCCAAAAGTGATTTCCCATTGCTTCCCAGTTTTGAGAACAGGTCACATAAAGCAGGCGCTCATAAACACGACGTTTCATAGAATTGTCAAAGACCTCAAAAAATTTGGCTCGTATGAGTGGCTGGGCACAACGCAAACCCGAAAGAAATGCTGGCTCAAGTTTAGCAGTAAGTTCACTACCAGAAAGGTTCTCATCCCTAAAATGAATAAAGATGAAATGACAGAGGCATTAGAAAGAGCAGACTTCTACATTTTGTATACAAAATACTAAAAATCAAAAGAGGTGATATTCTGTAGAAGCCCACATAGTGTGGCACGCATCCCAGTGAGGCATTTTGAAAGAAACAACAAAGAAAATATTGCTGCTTGTTAGAAAACTGCCCCAGAATTATCATAAAAACTCTTTCAGGATAAAATCTTATCATAATTGTGAAGCACTTTCAGCCACACCTGTATTCTGTTTGAAATGATAAATGATATTCACCAATAAAAACTTCTGACCACCATGTCCACACCAGGGCTTTGCACAGTTAATTAGCAAACAGAAACAGCAGCAAACAGTAAGTCAAAATAATGTGAATCATCAGCACAAAATTAAATCCTGGCATTTGTTGATAAGGTAACTATTTTAATTATTTCATCATGTTACAAAACCTGTCAGTTTAGCTAGGAAAGTAACTCTCCTGGAAGTAAAATTTCCAATCAATTTCCATGAAAAAAAACAAAACTTTATACCCTACACGTGTGAAAAGACAGACAGATTTCAGCTGTCACCACAGTGTTTAGAATACAATCAGCTACAAGGATGCCCTGGTACCTTGGCAAAGGAAGAGGTTGGGCTGGTGGAGATATATTAGCAGAGCCAAAAAAAAAATCCTAAGGAACTTCTATTTTCAAATTGTCTTCCAGAAATACACACTGTGGTCTCAGTTAAATGAATTGATTTTGCATTTTAGAAAAAAAAAAAAAAATAAATAAAACCCCCACTTAATTCAGACCTAAAAAGATTGATGGCATGTTACAAAGGTCATATATGGTACAAATTATGAACCAATAAGCTGCAATAAATGATTAATTGCTATAATTACCTATAGACATAGTTAACAAGGTCCAAGAACTGGGCATTTAACTCAAGGTCTTCTGGAAAACGCTTTTCAATGTAAGTCATCATTTTCACTAGTAAAATGGACTTCTCCCGCAGAGTAGGTGTCTGTGTTAGAAGACATGATTAATTTTGTCAATTCATCTTAAAACAAGCAGAGAACCGGCACATTCAAAGTACACCTCAGCCATCCTTTACATCACTCTTTCACTTCTAAAGTACTGAAAAATAGCTTGGTAGAAGGTCATAGTTCTTAAAAAGAAAAAGTAAATCAAGCATTTATCCTTCTAATATATGCTAGAAAATTTTAAAATCATAACTAAAAATGGGTTTAAGTTGTTTAATGATTACAAAAATCTAACATACATTTTTAAAAGTGTAGGTCCTTTTATACAGCACTAGATTGTCAAGTACTCAACTCAAACAGAAAATATGGCAAATTGAAGAGGCCACAAAATGTTACAGGAATAACACCATTTAAACCAGCATTAGTCATCCTCCTCCTGAAGAATCTCTCTATCCAAGTTAATGTGAAATATACTTTAAAACTTTTACTTTAAATCAAGTTCTCAGCAAAACAGCATTTGAGATCAAACACCTAATATAAGCCTATAATAAGCATCTTCAACTCCAGTTACTTTCACAGGGGATGTAAAATATTCCTAACCTCATCGAGGGCATCTAAACATATATAACAGAACCTTACAAACCTCACTGTCAAAAACAGAAGAATTATAACAGTGGCTTATATTTATTTAGTATTTGAGAGCAATAATGATTTTATCTTCTCTATCTACCTGATTAGCTGCCATTGGGGAATTGTTTTTCACCCACTCTTCCACTATTTTTACTACTGCACGAAGAATTTTGGCATCAGTAGATTTTTCAATGAGAGATGTTAGAATAGCTTGTATAAAATTTTTCCTCATTTCCATGCTCATCACAGCCAGGCGAGTTTTCACAAGATCCAGGCTTAGCATTACCAGTTCACTTGTACCTGCTATAGATGCAAAAAAAGGATTAGAATTGCGCATACATCTATAAAACACCTAGTAAAAAAATTTTCAAGAAAAGCTACTGTAATTTTAAAAATAGTAATAACGATATCCATTACCTGGAAATATATCCCTGGAAATAACTTTTTCAGAATTACTACTTTCCATTCCTAAACAGCCAAGACAGACTCCTTCCAAAAAAACCCAAATCCATTAGAAATCCTAAAGGCAAGCCTGTGTGGTTTCATTTCAGTAAATCTTTGGTAAAAGGTATTACAGAAGCCCAGTACTGAAAAACTGCAATTAAACTTATGAAAGAAATACTGTATGATGCAGCACACCTATTCTGTTCCGTTAATTTCCTGACTTGCTTATCTGTCAAGTTCAATAATTTTCCAGTTGTTTCTCAGTATTAACAAAATTTGCAAGGTTCTCATTTACTTAATTAAAATATGGGCTGGGAATCTAACAGCAGCAATTCTTTCAAAGTATTTTCTTCACTAGCTTATTCATTAATAAATTACAGTGCTCTTCACTAGCACCGGATTTTCTTTTACAAGAACATTTGATTTTTTTTCAATGACTCATGACCTAATTCCCTTGATGAGAGACAGAATTGTACAGACTGAAAAAGATGCTATTTTAAGATTAAGACTAAAGCATCAGTTCCAATAATTTCACAAACAGTTGTTCCAATATTATCAGATAGGAAGGATTAAAAGAAAACAAAAAAAAGTGAAAGCACAGAACAATCATAAGAATTCAGCCCCTCCTCTCTCAACACTATAAACTCTTGAAGAATTTAATTATTTCTATATATGCTATAGCTCTACAAATATTCACTAACCATTCACTGAAATGTTTGGGTTAATACTGAAATCCATGTATTAAGCAGGTAATAGGAACTCAAAGCGCATTTTTATCTTTCAATACTTCAGTAATATTTCTCACTAACACCGAAGTATTTTTCAATAATGCACACAAAACTCTACAAAACCATTTTAATCCCTTTAGGATGAAGAAATTTTAATACTTTACAACACTTCTAACCATTAACATCCTTAGACTACATAATGTAATACCTGTATTTGCTTCTGCTGTTCCTGCTGTAGTCTGTGGGTTTAAGTGTTCCCTGACCATCTTCTGCAGAGATCGCATAAAAACTGAAATCAATCTGTCAATATAGCTGGGATTGTTACTGCATGCAGACTTCAGAATCATTAAAGTACCTATAGATAAAAACAATACTTAAGCAAGTAAGATACGGGTTTTCAATGTGGATGTTCTATGAGAGAACACAGTAGAACATTCTAGTTGTATTTTGTCCTGCCCTGAAAGAAGCATGGGACTACGGAAGTTGCAAACACTAGAAATCTGCATAGATTTGAAGGAAAATTTCTGTTCTCTTAGCTTTTAGTCTAAGACTAAAAAGCTATTTTTGCATTAATCAAAATATTTGAAAGTTCTGTATACAAGTGTGTGATGGAGGGCAAGGGGGAGAAAGGGAGGACAGAAAGAGAGGGACTGAGAGCAGATACTTCTCCAAGACCTTAAAAAAAAAAAAAGAAAAAAAGTCTACCAGACAAAAATTAAACTACTGCTAATGTTGAACATTTGTTTTAGCAGCAGAAAGTAGCAAAACTTTTACATGACTAGGCCTGGGTTTAGTAATTAAAAATAAAATAAATTAAAAAAATTACACAAACTTGGGTTTTCTAATCTAGAAACTTTATAAAGTTTTATAAATCAGTTACTTTAGACTGAAAAAGTTCACTACTGAAACAGCTAATTTCAGTTTATGAATGCACTATGCCTACAAGATCAGTCCCTTCCAATTACATATAGTTGTTAACAATGCCTGTCCTAATATAAGCTTATCCTTATTCATGCAAACCGATCAGTTTTCGCAATATCTATGCTTTAAGATACTTAACTCTTACAAAAAAAAAAAAGTACACACGTCCTGTCAAACTATACCCTCTATAAAACCTACAGCTATCCCTTTCCTTACTGCAACTCCATAATTCAACAAAAGTCTACAACAATATTTATAAAAGCATGCTTTGTTCATTGAATGGTTGCTTTGTAAGTTTTGATTTCTTTTTGTGCTCACACGCACACAAAATCTGGCACACAAAGTTCAGCCTCCTCAACACAGAATTAATAAGATATGCACAACCTGATGGTTAGACTGTAGTGCTGCTTTTAAGTGAGCTCTGAACAAAATATAAGAAACATCTTTCTTGGTTAGTTTGTTGTAAAGCACATGCTGACATCTGACAAATAGGCAATTCCCAAAGTGAAATTACAACTATCTACATAGACCACAGCAGAATAGTGAAGGACATTTGCCATTTAAACCATAAGTTTTCCAAAACTGTGCAATTTCAGGTCTGTGTTACCAACACAGCCAGTTCTAGGCCAAACTGTATTATTCCAATATATTATTCTATTATATCTTTGTCATTGTATTATGTAGCTGAGTTTTCTACCAGTTAAGTAAGTATGAAGAACAAGAACATTTCAGCTCTTCAGAATGGTATATGCTAAAAATTCAGATTTACTCACTCAAGAAAATATAGTATTTTCTTCTTACTGAGAATTCAAGATCTATACATAAATCTTCCTACACTATTTAACTGACAAATGACAAAACTATTTAGCTGACTAATGAGGCTTTAAAAACCACTGAAAAAGAAAGTATAAAGGCAATAACATGTAAGAACGTTTACACAGATTCCTTGAAATATTCTATTGTATCTCAGAGTACTACCTACAGGATTTTGGTTTTTCCATGTAACAAGTTTCCAGTAACTTTTACTTTATATTTTGGTTAATCTGAATGCTGCATCTTTTTCCTATACACTTTGAATACAGGCGGCTTCTATCTAGCACAGCTGCAGCTCCCTACTTCCAATAATTGCTCCCAAATCAGCTACCGGGAGAAGACAGAATGCAGTGAACTCCATACAGTCCCTTTCTTCACAGATGACAGGCATCCCAAGCTCGTCTCTTAAGTTAGCTGGAAATGCTTTCCACAGCTTCCTCTGCTTGATAGCAGATTTCAATTTCTTTATGGAAAATAAAAGCTTGTGACAAAGATCATACCCATTAACAGGCACTCTACATATGTCTACGAGAAATGTGGGAAACTTACCAAAGAGCTGAGAAGGGTTAGCATTAGTGGCTTTTTCATAATTAGTAAGTCCTTCATAAATAACCTTTCCGACTGCAGCATAAAGGCACTCCAGCTCTTCATACTTTGAAGCTACACTTGAGGTACCTGCAGAGTTTAGAGACTTGTGTTTACTTTTGGTAACATTAGCCACAGAACAGGCAAGGAACAGTTACACTGTGAACATACAGTCATCTATACCATCATCAGAACTTTATCTTGCTAGTAAACCAAGGTAACACAAGCAGAGCCCTCGGTTATATAAACATCTTTATTATATAACCAATATCTCTTCTATAACAGTGCACCACTACTTCTAAATAACTCATTTTGATGAGAAGTCTTAGATTACTGATTTTTTTTTTTTTAAGAGAAGATTATCTAAATTAGTTTATATTAAGACGCGGCATATTACCTATTGTCTTCCTTTTTTACACTCTGTCTCCCTTGTTTGAGCAAAACAGCAAAGCTTAACAACTAAAAACTTGCACTTCTGAAGCTGAAAAATTATAATTGCAAAAATACATTAAATTTATAGCATTTCTTGAACCAAAAGTTATGACAGCCACAGGTTATTAAGTTTTTATGTCAATGGATAATGATGTATTCCACATGATTACTTACTCCAGCTTTTCTTTTTTAAACAGAGGTTGAAAGTGCAAGCTAAAATGGACCATTAAATGCAAGAATCATAAAACAGAATATTAGCATATTCTAAAGAGTGTCTTCACTCTGCCCTTAATCACTTAAGTTATGCAGCAATAAAGGATATAAGGAGGAAGAAAATACCACATACTTGGTTCCGTAGGGAAAATACCCATCAAGCGAGAAAGCAAACTGTGGACTGCTCTCAAAACTTTGGTGTTTCCACAAGTCATACAAGCTGCCACGCCTCGTTGCAGGGGTTTGAAGCTGCTAAGGATAGCAGGGGGCTGCAGTACAGTTAACAGAAAACTTAAGACTTCTAAGCCAGTGCAAATGTTCGCAAAGTTGGCCTGATTGGGTTGTTCCTAAAGAGAGAACACAAAAAAAAGCAGTGAGTGGGGGAAATCACACAAGTATTACACAGATTAGTAAGTCCAGATCAAATCTGTTTAAAACCTGTGATAAGGCTGAGGTTTCTACACTAGCAACATTTCATGTCAATCTTTTGGAAAAGACATGCACTATAAAACTGTAAAATATCAGGCGCTATAAAATCTTTCACCATAAAAATGTTACTTAAGCACTAATAGGTTATGCTCCTTCTGGTGTTTTTTTTGCGATCTTAAGTTTTGAAATTTGCCTGCAACCTTGCAGGTTAGAAATGCTTTCAACAGAGGATTATGTTTTATCTCCTTGTCAACATCTTTCAGAAACAGGTCTTCAGTGAGGAGCTAAAACAGATTATTCTATAATAAGTTATAGCTTAAACGTTACAAAAGGGGATATATGGAACTATAGAAAAAAAAATAATGAAAATAAAATATTCCTGGACGTATCTTTGTAAACCTACAAAATTATTATTAAAACAGTAAATTAGTCTGTTTGCTGCAGAAGCCTTATTCTTTTTTCTGAACCTCTTGCATTACTGATGCCACATAGCACAAAATTAAGATATAAAATTCCTGTTCTGGAGGGCTCGTATCCTTGTATTAAGTAAACATCAACAACATCCACCTTCCTCAGGTCTGAGTGTTTGTTTTGAAGTGGGGGAAGGACAAGTGCAGCGGGCTAGGTTTTGATTTTGGCTCACTCTTAGATGCAGCACACTTTGTCCACCTTCCCCAAATTTATGAAAGATGATAAACTGGAAGATTTGTCTGAAAAACGTGGAAGAAAAAGATAGCAGTTCACGTTCTGGAAGCATATGAACTCTTGGAATTGCGCTCTCTAATGTTCTTTTTACACCTCCAACCTCTTTCCCCGCTGTTCCAGAAAGGGAGGGCAACGCTGATCTGTACATAACATGCAGCTTTTCTTCAGCAGCCCGCACATAGATACAACGTTGCCTTCACTGCAGAGGAATCACTCAAAGTCATGGACTTTCCTGAAGTCATACTGCTGTTACTGCACAGCCTCCGTCACCTGGCACTTAAATAGCTTTGCAACTGTGTAAGTGAGGAAGATGAGTAGGAGGTAATCCTTGTGCAACAATTGACTGCAGTTCTTCCTATTGTAGGCTATCAAATGCCATCAACAGGACAAAAAAAATTACGTATTTTAACGGCAATTTTCGCTCAGGTTGCACACTACTTGGGAAAACATGAGTAAAGCAACAAATATGAGCTCCCTGGAGAACTATCAACGCTTGTAAACCCAAAACAAATACAGCCACATCAAAAACTCTTCCAACAGAAGGAGAAAAGGATGACAGTACATACTTGCCCTTTCAAGGACTATCTCCATAAAGATAACAGCATTATCAAAGTATAGCACATGTAGATCAACATTCGGAAAAAATGGGCCACAGTGAGTTTTCATGTAATCTTAGACATTTTAAAGTTTCCAAAAGTAGGATATACTACTCCTTTATTCAAAAAAACAGAAAAGTGACATCAAGAGAGGTCCTAAAAATTTAACACAGTAAGAGTTGCTATTCTATTAAATAGTATGATACAAATAAAAAGGGTGTAGAAAAACTTATGATATGGCAAAAAGCACACAAATAGCACACCGATGATAAACAAAGTACGTTGTATCATCAAATACAGGAAGTTAGCCTCAATGAACTTCATATTAGCATAATGTAGTCAGAAAACTAGGAACCAATAAAATCAATCTCAATTTGTAAAACTTCCTACTAACAAAAAAAACCAAAACAAGCAAAGCAAAAGACCACAAAAACCACCAACCAGTAGGCCACCCAAACAAGCAAACTACAAGCTATTTCAAAATCAAATACAGGAAGTTACTCCACCTGCTCCTAAGTCTATTTTAATATTCGTAAGTACTGCAGCTATACAAATTATAACCACTGATGCAATCACACACGTAACAATTTATGTATTTCATTACAAAGAAGAAAATATTAAGACTGTAAAAATCAGTATCCAGATATCGCTACTACTCAATCAACATATGTGCTAGTGAAAGCTAAAGACCTACAGGACTAGAATGTTACCTACCACAGTCATCAGCAGCTTATCAAACCACTGCAACTTCAGTTCTGATTTTGGCCACATGTCTGGTCGTAGAGCTGTTTTCAGAAGGTTGACGCAGCGGCGAGACAGCAATTCCCCAGGAGACCCAGCAGTGTTTGAGTTGTCATTTACCTAGCAATTAATCAGAGTTAATAAAATGACACCCTTTTGTAACCAACTCATTAATTTATTATGCATTCCAAGAAAGCATATAATTTCTTATTTCTGAAATGGATAAGCTTAAGTAGTTTTACCAGTATAGTCACAGAATATATAACTACATAAAAAGCTGACAACTAATAGTAAACAACAGAACTGGTGTCTAAACTGCTAGCTAGTTATCCCAAATCACCCAAAGGTATATTTAAAAAAAGTTTAAACACATACTTTATTACAACTCTTAACATGCCCAAGATGGTTAATCTTTTCTGTTTGCAAGGTATCCATAAACATATGTGGCTCTTCACTCAATTCATCTTCATACTTCAAGAGCACGTCTATTCTGGGGAATGGACTGTGGTGTATAAAATCCCATGTTACTTACCAGCCGAGTCTGCTGCAGAACCAGTAGCCATAAAATTTGTCAGCTTTGAGCTACACCTAAGCTAATTTTCCCCACTCTAGAAAATTCAGTTCTTAAGAAAATCTGGTGAAAAGCTGCAATTCTACATGCTGCATGAAAAGAAGTAATTCCATGTATTTGATCTTGAAAATACAATTACAGTCATTATCCTTAGATACGTAATTGACATAGTCTTTCTCTATTACAGTCTCTAAATATTCTTCAGGTTTTGGTAAAATATTCCTGCCATTAAATCTAGGCAACACAACAAGCATACTTTGCAGCATCAGGCAAATACATAAATGAATTAAGAAAAAACGCTTATGGGAACTTTTTGAAGTCTTTGCCTGGCTCCAGCCAAATTCTGGTCACATTTATTTCAATCATGTCACTTCTGATACAGTACTTGCTTGAAAAAAGAAAGTAAATAACAAACAAAATGCTAGAAGTGATCAAGAGCACGGTAAAATAGAGACTCTTTCCATTTCAAAATCTGGATTGCAACCGTTCACATTTAAAGTTTTCATTTCCAAGTGCATGCTCCCTGCATCAAGCTATAAACTTACAATGCCAACACTAAGAAGCTAAAGCATACCTCTCATGAATAACATCCATCATTTGTGAAATGAAAAACATGCAGAAATTGGTTATCAAATTCAATTTCTTTCCTCCTTAAAATAAAAACATTTTACTTCTTGTACAATTTTGCATTAAGGTTTCTAACCTTTCAGCAAAAGAAAGTACACAAACACTAAAATAATCCAAGCATAAGAGGACTATTATGAAAAGAGGGGTTTATAATTTTAGCTACTAATGCTGCATTGGTATTTGCATATTAGAATAAACACACTACCTGGCAAGCAATTCTAATCAAGAAATTCACAACTGTATCTGTATGCTGCTTGTCAATTGGCTTGGAAAGAAGTGCATCAGCTCCTGGCAAGGACTGGCTACGTCCAAATACCTGCACGTGTACAAAACACAAAAACCATAAGCAACACTGAATAAGGATAACAACAAGCAGAACAAATTTAAAATATTTTCTAAAACTATAACCTTCAACTCAGGGAGTTTCGAGTTACGTGGAAAATTACACTAAATTGCTTAGTCAGTGTCGGTTATAATTTCAGAGTCTCTGAACAAAACCAAATTTTTTTCTTACAGCACTTATTGCTCCTGTAGCTGTCCTGAATCGTTTTACTTCTTGGCCAGAATCCACAGACAATCCTCTTTTAACAGCAGATGAGGCAGAACTTGCTCCTTCTCCGCTCACACTTGAATCCATATCTGAATCTGGCTGAAATATCAGCAATGTACACGGTAAAAAAGCATGTAACTGTGTAACAATTCAATCTTTACCGGTTTATTTAGACTTCCTACCTGCTGGTCTTTAATTCTTTGCAATTCCCATTTAATAACCACTTCAGCAAGATCCACAGCTAATTTTCTTTGCTCTATCGTAACACTGGGAGTGAAGCCCAGTCTCTGCATGGCACTAACCATATGCTGAACCAAGTGATGTCTCACTGGATAATAAACCTGAAAAGATGGTTTCACAGTCATGTTAGCCATTAACCAATAAAATTCTACACAAAAACTAGAGAGTCGAAATAAAGCAAAAATGGTAAAATAGTCTTTAATCTCAAAGTTTGTTAAATCTGTACCATGTTCAAATTTTGCAATCCGGAAAAGTAAGTGGTGCTTTGAAAATAAAATTTTGGCTACAATTTTCAGTAGTGACTACTGATTTCATATACTCCAAATAAAGATGTTCTTTTGAAGACATGATTTTTCTCAAGGACCAATTATTCCAATTTTTTTGCTAATCCTTTTAGAGAGCTACAACCCACATTTGAACACACTCAGATATTTTTTTAAAAAGCACTGAGGTGCCGATTCCTGAGAAGTGACTGAAATGCATATTAGCTAGCTGTCACTTTGGAATATATTTAATATGCATTTTCAAATATGCTCCTATATTGCCATTCTGTAGCATTCCCCCATTTGCTTAATGTTTCCCAACATACATTAGCTGGAGATAAAAGTTACCTAGGTAACCCCACAGAATATATAAAGTCAAACAAACAAGGATTACTGCAGGATGGAAAAGAATATGGTTCTGCACTTTTTTTAAGCAACTCTTCACAGCTCTGTTAAAGAGCACTGCTAATGCACATGCAACGAATTAATCTTGCAGACTTTCACCTAACATATTGCGTTCTAACTTCAATCAAGGTAAACCTTAATAAATGGTTTGCTACTTAATTTTAATATTGATTCAAAACTGAAAAAAACCTACCTTTGCAGACAGCTCATGCCTTTTGAAGCTAAACCATATAAATCAGATTATGTTATTTTCTATTCAAACTGCAGTTTACCTCCTTGGTATCTGAGATACAATGACTACCAGAATAACTGGTGCAAGTACCTTGAAATGTTGTACTATCAAGTGCAAAATATGTACTAGTTGGGGAACTGTATGACCCTCTTCCACAATGATTTTTCGTGTCCAGTGAGTCAGCATCTGATGTCCATCCTCCATTCGAGCAGGCACAGCTGGAGTCAGAATAGCCATCGCTTGCCTGACAATAGCTCGGGCCTCCATTGCATGCGCTTTTAGAAGACTGTGAAACACCTGAACAGCAAAGTTGCTGATCAACATTAATATTATACATATTTACAAAAAATAAAGCATTTATAAAGTAAGAGAAACTACAACATACGTTTTCTAAACAGCTTGACTTTTTTCCTAAAGGCCCATAATTTGGTAAATATATGATGATACTTCATCATCAGAAGTATGCAGCGTATACTTCTGTCTCCTTTACGTTCCCTTTTTCTTCCTCCCTCTCCACTGTCCAGTTTAAGTTTTCCTTTAGTACCCACATTCTGTCTCAACTGAAGTGTCTGTCTCTTTTAAATGAAGAAACATTAGCAATTTTGTTAATTCAACCAAATGGGCTTTTCATTGTCCCATTTACCCTCTCTGTTTTTACTTATCTTCAAACTTCTTTCTATACTCTCCTATCCCAAAATAAATTTGTATTAATATTTGGCTTGTTGCTTTTGTATTTGTTTGTTGCACATGAATTTAACTTACTTGTATACTAAGTATCGAAAACTACTGTGCACCTTCTACTCTGCATTTTAAAATAAAAGCACACTACAGAACTTAGCAACATCCCGTAAATGCATGAATACAAGCCCATAGTCAATACCTGCAGAACTATCTTCTTATGTATGGCAAATTTTGCAATGATGTGTGCCAAAAGCAAATGTCCACTGTATTTGCATGCTGGGTCCACACATGCCTTGGACAGGAGGCAAGGCCAAGCAAATGTCATTAGGCGTCGTAGTTTGCTATTCCGGTTTTTGTTATTGTCATGAATGTGATGTGGAGCATGCTCAACCAGAAGTGTGGCAAACTGCAAGAGATATATCCTGAGAGAATCCAGCATATCAGCCTGTTTTTCCGGATCAAGTACCTAGTCCCAGGGATGATCAAAGAGAGGAAGAAGGTGACAGAAAAAAAAAAAAAATTTCAACTTTATTATCTACAAAAGCAGAGTCAGTTTTTTGCTTTTTGAGCAGTTTTTAAGAGGACTAATAACTACAACCACTTTTTTGATTCAGTTTAATACCCACAAAACAACCTCCTGAGGTTAGAACTTTTAGATAATGAGCACATCTAGGAACTTCCAAAGTATTAACCTACCGAAAAAAAAAAAAACCCAAAAAAAAAAAAAAACCCAAAACCAAAAAAACCCCAACTCTCATCTTCAACAACATCTTTTTTTATAACTGCTGACTGGTTCAATGAAATTGAAGTGAATTACAAAGATACTGTCGTTCAGTCACAGAAAACTCTGCTTATGAAGAAGACTGGGATTACAGTCATATAAGGCCCATTTCTAAAGACACCATTCAAGTCCTAAAGATATCAAACTGAAAATTGTAGTCCAATCCTACTGGTGACTGATGGATCTCACAACACTTCAAAGTTATGACGTGACTAGATGTAACTGATCATAGTATTCAGAAATAACACAACTAGGATTTCAAATCAGGATTGAAAAATAAAATGAGAGGAACAACTTTTTGTTTTAATTTTCAAACACTTTAATGTAAACAAGGATTGTTACCTTTGTTATAAAAACACTAGTGATGCTTTCTGGATTATCTCCTTCTGGGTTTGGGGGTCCCAACAGCTGTTCACCTTCTCCCTTTTCAAAACTGTACAAGAAAGCAGGATTCAGGATGTGTTGCAGCACCTGCAGAATATGAACAAAAAAACAGTTATACTCAACTATCAGATTCTTCTAATGGCAGTCAACATTCAAGTAATTTCATATGCAAACCTGCATGTTAGACACACTCATTGCATTACAAAAGGAAGCTATAAATAAAACCTTAAGAAACAGATACACAGATTTTTTTCCCCTCTTTCCCCCTTCCAAGGGCAAAGATTCTTAGAAAGTGTAAACTAAAGGAGTCACCACTGAAAGCAAGATGAATTGCTGTCTCTGCTTATTATCACTCTTCCTCAGGTATGATATTTTCACCTAAATGGCTCTGCCAATTATCAAACTCGTTGACATTTAAGTAAGCGAGTTTTGTTGCCCTTGTTCCCAAGAAGAAAATTAAATCTAAATACCAGGCTTCTTTGACTTAATTGCTTTAGTTACCTTGGCTTTGAGCTCATCTCCAAAGTTTGGGTCATTGAAGTCTACAAACCGGAAGAACAAAGCCCGTTTTTGGGGAATACTGTAGTTTTTGGGGATCTCTTCTTCCATGTATTCCTTTAAGAAAGTCATATTACAGAGAAATCGACCCGTAAAAGCTCGAAGCAACTGGAAGAGCAACTCTATATCACCATAATTCCTTCTGTAAAAACACATAAAATAAAAACCTTCTGTGAAAAAAATACCCAAACTACTATGCTGATGTCTTAGTGAAGAAACTAATCTTGGTTTTAAATGAGCAGAGGCAAGAGCAGGCCATAACAGAGGCATGGTTTAAGAGCTAATGGCATTATTATGAAATTAAATATTAAACTTTCATTTCAATAACTGCAAACCATTTTTACTAGACCTGTATACCTCTACAGTATTTTCAAAATTTAAAAAAGAAAAAAATGTACACAAGCTATAGGAAATAAATGTTTTTACGTACTTGCAGTAATTCAATAAGCAGTATGCTAATAGCTTAGGTTCTTTCCAATTTGTCGCAGCCATATTCTCCTTACGATGTCTCTCCTGAAAAGCTTCACTCACCCACACACGTTTCAGTTGATTCACCAGGGAGTGTTGATTTGCTAACCAACATTCATCATTCTTAACAATAATACTTATGATCTGTCAAAAGCAAAACAAGACAAATGCACTGGCAACATGCAACAGATCTGTTAGCAGAAACAATGATATAAGAGTACTTCTTTAATATCAATTAAGGGTTCTAAAATATTCAAAAAAAATTCAAACAAAAATTAGTTTAGATCAATTTTTAAAGGAATTTCTTTTTTTAAAAAAAGTTTCTGTTGCCATGTTTTCCTCTTGTATCTTACTTGATTTAAAAAAGAAAAAAAGTATAGTTCATTTGAGTCTCTCTTCCCTTCCTATAGTGACTGACTACTAACACTTCACATTTTTAAAAGTGGTTTTCTACGAGCTATAATACACACGCATACACTTGAAAGCCTGCATATAACAAACTTGTAGCTAAAGAGGTTTTAACTATCTAGTGCAGAGGCAAACAAGAATAAATGAATACCTTGATAGCCTGAAACTGTAGATCGAGACGCATTGTGGTAGTGCTTGGAGAACCAGGTCTAACAGCTGCTTGGGTACCAACAGGTAACAGGAGAGTGATAAACCGGTTCGGATTAGCTGCCAGTACATCTCGTAGAGGTTTGGCATCTTTATGTTTTAAGAAACTCTGAAGAAGGGGAAGAAATAATTTTAATAACAACCTTTAAAAGCAAAAATACCAAAAGGCTATATCATCCTGTAGCTTTTATATTCCTCACTAAAGTTGCAGAGGTTATATTTCACATATATAAATTTCACATATATAAAAATAACCTCTACAACTTCAGTAATAATCCTACATGATCTGGAAAGGTGTAAAAGTCAACATCTCAGGACAAAAAAAAAAAAATATAAAATGGAGAACAGGCACTCTACAGTTAGAGTAAGACCATGACTAAGGACTACAAGGTCATACGGGGGAAAAAAAAAAAAAAAGATTAAAAAGATGAGAAACTTCTCATTCATCAGATTTGTGAAGATGCGGGCTTCTTCCTACTCCCCTCCCCTCACACCGCTTACCATAAACATTCTGCTCCACTGTGGATCATTTAAAGTGGCTTCCATCATGAACAGCTCCACAGTCTGGGATGGATGACGCGTCAAAAATTTTATCAGTGGTTCCCTGAATGGACTGCCAGCCTGAAAGATTCATAAAGCTTAAATTAAAAATGCAGAGTACAGAGTATTTCCTACTAATTTACTAGCACTCAGAAAAATACATTTGACTTGGCATTTATGCAGATACAAAACGTTCGGAACTTCTACGATAAGAATTGATTGACAATTTCAAAACTTCACTGTTAAGAATCTAAGACAGATGTTAACATCTCCTAAAAGGCTTGAAGAACATTTTTTTTTACTTATTACATCAAAGGTTCCCACACCATGTTTAAAATACTGTAATTATTATATACTAGTGTTTAAAAATGCTATAAAGCAAAAATATCAGTAATGTTAACTTCTACTTTTACCTCAATTAACATTGCTCGTTCTGTTTTCATAACAACTTCCAGCAGAGGTTTAACCAAAGTCTGAGGGGCAGCTGGGATCAGATGGAATAAATTTATAATTGCTGAACAAATCTTCATTTCCTACAGGCAAAAAGAAATTTAAATTAGTATTACCAGCTAAATGTATACAAACAGTATCACACATCCTAGCTTTTTTTTTTTTCCCCCCCTCTCTATATTAGCATAGCCAGCAATCAAATACAAAGGATTAACATAGGTATACAGCATCTACTTACCATGATGCATGGAAAAAATTGCTTTTGTGGAAGTCTGCCCTTCCTCCCTTTTAATATCATGGTTTAATTTTATTTTCTTTGTCAGTATAGTGGTGTTTTACAGGTAAGAGCTAAACTGTGTAATGATAATGGTGATGGGGGAGTTAGGGAGTGCTCACTGCACTACACCAAGTGGGCCATGCATCAAAAAGCCAGACCTTCTTTCTAAACAATTTCTCACACACACCCCACAGCCCCAAACTAGACATGAAGAAAAAGACAGCTTTCTCACAGCACTGTTCAGTATATCTTGCAAACAGCTGGTTACTTCAAAGAAAAGTCAGCTCTGTTCTCCCGCTAGATATAAATTCTTCTGAAGTCCAAAATAATTTTGTGGTTTTCTTTCATTGTGTAATTTAAATGGGGACATATTTCAGTTAACTGGAGTGCGGATTTCCTTCAGTAAGAAAAGGGAAAGGAAAGGACAAAACAAAACATCCACCCTCACCATCCCTCTAAAGCCAATTTCTAGTATGCAGTATACAAAAGAACATTACCAAGTGCATTGCATTTCTTCAACTGAATTTAAACACAAAGTATTAGGCCCCACTCCTTTAACATGATCTGCCTAGATACACCCCCACAAGACTACTCTCATGGATTTAAGTGCAGGACTGAGAACAGGTACAAAATCTTTTGAAAGCACTTATGCCTTCACAGAAACTAAAAATCCTGCTTTTCCTAGTACAAACATGCTTAACATCCTTAACGGCAATGTTATCAAAACAACTCTGCCACAGACAAACAGAAGACAATTCACAGCACTGCACTCAAAGGCACAATGCACTCTGCCCAAAACACAACAAAAAAAACTAACAAACCACAGTTTAAAAGAAAGGAAAAAAAAAAAAAAAAAAAAACCACAACAACAAAGAACTTCCTGGTGCCTCCACTGAGTTTCTCACCTCTACCCCTTCTGCGGCAGGCTGAACCAAAACAGAAGTCAGAGCATGAAAAGAAAAAGCCCACAAAAATATCAAATAAATGAACAAATCAGCATATGCTATTCTTCAGGTTGCAGTCAGAAACTGACTTCAGCAGGGTTATTTTGTCATCTCAAACTGAAAGAATGGAGACGAGTATCTCCCATGCTCTGAATTGCTCTCCTAACAATCAGGATGAAAAACATCCTTTTTTCTACTTGTACATTGTTTAGACATAGCTTCTCAAATATTTGTACTGAATAAGAAGATATCAGAGATTATTAAGTCAGGGGAAACAATATTTTAGCATCTTCAAAGACAAATTTGTCCAGCATCAATTATGAAACCACTTTCAATACTTGAACTACCAAGCTATAAACTCCTTCTAATAGGCTGTAATGCAGAATTTCCACTGTGGTGCCACAATTCACTAGAGACAGTCAGAGGCAGCCACCTATTCAAAACTTTGTTTCTTCAATTACCAGACGACCTAAAAAAACACGCCTTTCCTTGGGTGGCAGGGAAGAGAGGAAGAAGGGATTTAAATTGAAAGATTTCGCTCACTGGGCCAACGAATTAGATCTTAATCGCTACTTAATATGTTATTTTTTAATTTGTTCATTTATCTAAACAGCCAAGTCACAGTGCAGTAACACAGCAGGACTCCCAAAATTATTCAGGTGAACAAACAGCTTAGTTATTCTGGCATCAATGTAGATCTTTACAATAGTTGTTAATTATTGTGTAGCATTTTTAACTGAGATATCTGAAGTTTTTAGTTTGTCTAGAATTGCCATTTACATATGAAAATGCATTCCATAGACTTTTGGACTGTCTCATTAAGAAGCCTTGCTGACTAGCCACTATCTGCACTATGCTGGAGATCTGCATGACACCACCAGCATCACTATCAAACGGCACCTTCATAAAGTGCTGCTGGAAAAAGATGAAAACTCTTCAGGTCAAAAAAGTTATTGTAACAGTGCTCTGGACCATTTCAGCTAGCAAACATAAGGCTTTCCTGACCAATTCCACTGTTCACTCTCCTGGATCTAACCACTCACTCACTCAGTCTGAATGATGCAACCTGCTCCAATAATACTCCCCAACATTGCTTTTAAGTAAGTATCTCAAATTTTGGAATCTCACTATGGTCAAGAAGAAATCAGAGCAAGCAAAAGACCAGCTACAGTAACTCTGACCAACAGTTTCACCATCTTACTTTTTCCACATTGAGAAGATACAATTACAGCAACAGTGCACTGTGCATATGGACATATGAACACAGACTGCCACAGCAATTGTATAAAGAGCACGCTGTCTGTGCCCTCCTTTAGTTTCCTAGAGTTTTTATTTTTAATGAAACTTTAGAGCAACAACTGAGGGGAAAAAAGTAGTATTTCAATCAGCTTTGCAGTCACATAATTCTATTTGAAAATGTTTCCATAGACTTCTCTCCTCCCTCAAGATGTGACAGTAGATTCCTCCTCAAGTGTCTGGTGTGCACCTCCCCCTCAACATACGTAGGTTTTAAACCAACACTAAAAAAAAAATTACAGGTTTAGGAGACTAAACACACAACTACATAGAAAACATCAACAGAAAACATTAAAAGCAGAATTCACAACTAAACGTGATTTAGGGACAACTAAAAACTGTTCTAGAGGTGCCACATTGTGGTTTAAAAGACTATTGCTATAAAAAGATCTGCAAGATATCTGTAAACACATTTGAGGAAAAGTGAATCCCAAAGGAAGAATATGAAGGCCTTAAAACTACTCTGACCTGAATAAAATGTGTTTAACTGAAAAATGCGCAGTTTTTAAGTTCAGACATAACAAACAAATTCTACTCCATTAGAAAACATTTAGGTCAAAAACAAAGCAATGACTAAATTCAGATTTAAAAGCTCTCTTTGCAATGACAGGAAAGAGTAATGAAAAGCCATTAAGCCATCTCCATGTTTTGAGGGAAATAAAAAGCCAATCTAATTTCATTCTAATTTGAAAAATTAAGAAATTTTAAAAATTCCCCCCAATTTTTTCCTTGTTGCAATAATAAATTTCAACACTTAGAAGTTTTATTAATAAAATCTTAATAGAATTATGAGACTTCTGGTAATCTACATGAAACAACACTGAAGCTGGAATTCCCTTCAGTGCCATATTGCTAGGAGCACACCGTGTTGTCATTACGCCGTGCAATTTTCCATTTGTAAGAAAATTGATCAGCTTCCTATAGTTCAACATTGAGGCCATTAGTTTGGATGGGAGAGAGATTTTAATATGATCTCAATCAGTAAATATTGAACTTGTTTTTCATAAGTTATATTTAAAATTAACTGGGATGATATTATTATTCTGTACGATTTTCAAAAGACTACATTATGAACATCACACATATCAGTGAAAAAAGAGGGATTATGCTGCTGAGCTCATCAGCCATTCCAATGAAGAACAGACTCCTAAGCAAAGAATCCTGAGGGAAAAAAAAATAAATATCAATGAGCTGTTCCCACACCAACCTCTACAGCACAGGCTTTAAAAAAACCGTTGTCAGCAGATAAGCTCCTCTTACTAAGATTTGTACCAAATATTCAATATACATATAAGTTCATTAGTTTGTAACAAAACATCAGTGTGTTATCAGTTATAGCAACATTTACAATTGAATGAATTCTGTAATTCCAAAACATTAATACTATGTATTTCTTGTCTTCCCACATAAAAGTATTCATTAACTTACATTTCCATCACTCCGTTGTCCACCTTTGTGTGTAATAACTACAACTTCCATCCATTTACGCAGGTGTTGCTATAAAGAGAGGATAATTAGTATTATTCTTCTAATTATACTCTTCCATTTTAGCCTGCGACAGCATTTGCTACAAGAAAAGAAGTAGAGGTAGAAATGATTTTTTGAAGGAAAAAGAGGGAAAAATGATTAGTTATTTTCATTCCCTCAGACTGAAGAGTTTCCTGTTGCTAAAAGTCCTCTCAATATTCAAGAAAGCAGGGGTTATAAGAGTACATACATTAAAAGGCACAAAAATCCAAAGTCTGATAGGCTTACACTTGTTTAATGATTTGCTTGATATGTATGCATTTAAATTTTAACTATCCATGGTAAAAGGATAACGAGTTCACATAGTTTAAAAACTGCAAAGAAGAAGGGCAATACCTTCTACCATTTTATAAATCAAGAAAACACCAAAACAGATTTAGCCCACCAGGAAGCAAAACATATCTTCAAGGGTTTCCTTAGTATATTATGCTGCTGGCACCTTGCTTAAAGATAAATTTGTCCAAGCAGACGTTAGTATAACTAGGTATGTCTTCACTAGAAAAGAATGTCTCTTAACTTTCTCGTTTAGTAGCTCTTTAGAAACAGCTCAAAATCTTTAAATATTTTTTCCACTAATTTTGAAACAAAAATCTTTTATTTCCGATATATAGAGAGTCACTACTGAATTGTTCTTTGACTTTTCAACAATATGAACATTAGCTAAAAGAAAATTTTTTCTGGAGGAGCTAAACAAAACTTGAATGGGCTTACCATCATCTGATCACAGAATTTATCATTAAAAGAGTTTGGAAAAAGTCTAGTGACAGATGTCAGACGATTCACAACATTCAGTGTCAGACTTCGATAGTCTCCCAACATCATAAGCAATGGTCTCATGTGTGTATGAATTTGATCAACTTCTATGGTAGCTCCTTCCAAGAACTGCAAGAGAGTACAGGATTAAGATACAGATAGAAAGCGGAGCAACTTTTGTGCAAGCACCTTTCTTAAAATAAATCCTGCTGACTTGATTTTTCTTCCTTTATTTTATACTTTCAGAATGCAATAGCTTAAACAATATTTATCGCTGGAAATATATATATTGAGACAAGATGGATTTGGGAAGCATTTAAGTGTTTCTGACGCACAGTAGGATACTCCATAAAATAATCAAGTAGGAGATCTTAATTACAGACGGACTGAAAAATTGCCACAGCCACAAATTGAATATACAGTTATGGACAAACTACTTACACACTTTATTAAGAACTGCCTGTGAACCTGGCCGAAGCAATAGAGCAAATTTGTGTTACAATCTGCACGCATCCTGAGTAACATAAAAGGTGAAGACAAGCTGGCTGCAAGCAGCCAGAGAGAATATTTCCTGTCATAATCACAGGAAAAAACAATCAGAAAATCTTATACCAAATGCATAGGTCAGAAGAACCCTTTCACCTCTCAACCCAACTGTATTGTCAGCAAGCCATAAATAATAAGTACATTCCCTCGCATGACCAGAGTGATGTGAAAAGACAACGTTTGACCTCTAATCAGTCAATGGCCTAAACAAATGTAAACCACCAGTATTACTATAGTTATATTCCCTGTTACTTGCCAGCGAATCTACACATCATTACAAAGAAGCTATAAGTACTTTTATCATTATTTTTATATATTTAGAAGAATGATATTAAAATCTTGCTGAATCAGAATTAGGTGTATCTCCTGGGCAACAAATCATGATGAGAAAATATCCTTTTCCCTGTCTTTCCAGCTTTTTTACACTATAACCTAGCATTCACAGAACAGACAGTAGAGCACCATGTAAGGATACTAATTCTGACCTTAAACAGTACAGCCACAGTTCTGTTCCTTAAGGTAACTGCCACACTATGATGCAGAGCCTAACTCTGGTGTATTGCTTACTTTTCCAAAACCAACCACGGGGTCTCTACCACTTCTTTTAGGAAAGAAGAAACACGAGAAAAGCTTTTACAATAAAGCCAGGCATGCACATTTGCAAAACTGCTGGGAAGGACTGACACCGTTTATTTAGAAGATACATTTACAAAGACTAGACAGACAGACTAGACAGACAGACAGACAAACTAGACAGACAGACTGAAAGACTTACCATGGTCCTTGTCCAAGATCTTATAATGCTTAATTTCAACCAGAAGAAATTTTTATGGCTAAGTTCAAAACCCCCCAAAAAACACATCTGACAAACTTAATGATATTGGTGTCACTAACAAGAACTTAACAAAGCAGCCATTATTTCCTGTAGAGAACTTTCCCAAGAAACTTTGCAACAAGGAAGTAAAGCAGAGACAACAATGGCCTCAAAAATAATACTGTTTTAATACACAAACCTTTCTCATGCACGCTTCTCCTGCCTCCTGCAGTTCATTATTTGTTGAATTAAGTGCCTTGAAAAGTGCAGCAATGATTTTCTCTCTCGACTGAGGCAAGTAATTGCAGGCAGCTAGAGCATCTGCAAATATCAAAGTAAATTTGTTCCCTTTGTTAACTCAATTTCGAAAAAGAGGGGAAAAAAAACCCTAATTCTACATTTCAAGTTTCTTTTATTTCACCTTCAATTACAGACAGCTAAAGCATAGCATGCTTTGCCAAAAGCAAGAGGCATCGTAAGACTGTAAAAGAACAGAAATTCTATTAACAGTGTTCTAAAGTTTTCCTAATGCTATATACATAATTAGTCTAAAAATATTTTAGGTTCATTTCAGAAACTAAATCCTAGTCATTAAGGAAGCAGCAATACTTTCCCATTATTCTCTCCATTAAACTGTGACCTCTAGACAGCAGTCATCAGTCTTCAAGCACTCAAGTTTTCTGTTGGTCTTGGGAAGAAGACTACCCATTGCTCAAAGACACTTATCTACATTAAATTTTGTTTAGGAAGTTCTACTTACTTAAGGCTGCAATACGAAGAGGTACAAGTGATGGAAGACTTTTGTAACAAGGTAGTTTCATTAAGGCAGCATCTTCAGCCTCACACAAATTCAGTAACTAGGGAAAAAAAAATCATTTTAGCATAGCATTGTGAAGCACGTTTGAAACGATATTACCAGTTACCTTTTGAGTCTTGTTTCCTCAAAGAGACAAGTTTATGCAAACACACTAATCAATGCCCAAATTTCACCAACAGGCAAAAATTCTACTCAAAATTAGGGTTTAAGTTCCCATGAAGACCGGTGGTTAGCCAGAGACAAGAAAGCCCATTAGCATTGCCACCAAAGTCAGGGACTTGCTAATTGCAAGTACTGTTGGTATCAAAGACTTTCTGAACTTATGTTTGGACAAGACAGCTAGGAAGACAGTTTCTCTAAGTTATATCTACACACTAGTTTTATATTTGATTTTACTCAAACTGATAGGGACACAAAAACCTTAACAAACAATATGTTTTGGTGGTACAACAATTTGTTTAATGGATATACTGTGCATAAAATAAGACCTAAATATGAAAGTTAGGGCTACTAGACTAGGAGTATAACACCAGAGTTCATTTAATATGTTTCATACACATTAGAATATTCTGCTTAGCTCAGAACTATTATGTTGTAGGTAAAGGCAGAACTCAGTTCACACTTCAAAAAGTAAAAATCCTTATATTTCAATGAAAGTTTAAAATGCACAGAGAAAATATGTATCTTTAACAATGAAAGTTCTAATACATCACTACTTAAGTATCTACATTTAAATACGAGAACGTAAAAACAAAGTACCTCTGTGTAGAAAACCTTGTGTTCCACAACATTTAGATCCATTGTAAACAATCGGGGTTGCAGGGTTGTACAAAATGTATTTCCCTCCATCAAGCCAATCTGGGCATTTGCAGGTTGATGCCTAAGTAAATGTTTTTTAGGAGGAACCATGTCTTGGAGAACCTACACAATGTGATTTAGATTACCGAATTAGCAGCCTATTCAAATGACCCACAAACCTAGCCACCAAGACAACTATTAGTCATGGCTGCATGTTTCTATTCATTTGCTATTGTGGCTCCAGATGTACCTCTTTAGAAATCACTAAGCAAGAAGAAAAGTATTTCTCTGAACTAATTTAATACACAGTTAGCAAAACAACTCAGTATCTATAATTATTACATATTCTCTGTGAATAGATCTATGATATTTAATAACTTCACGTTATAAACAAAAAAGAAATTCAGAGACTTAAGCATTTCAAATGTTCAAGTCAAGAAACAAGAATATTTTAAGTTCCTAAAACATCAGAAAAATAAAAACATTTATGTAAGTTTTTTCCATTACACCAACTTCTCACTCACCTCCATAAACACCTTTAGCAAAATAAGATATCAATCAGGGGGCTTCTCTGTATGTTCCCAAACTACAGTAATGACATCTTGTCCTGGTTTTGGCTGGGATAGAATTAATTGTCCTCCTAGTAGCTGGTACAGCGCTGTGTTTTGGGTTTAGTATGAGAAGAATGTTGATAACACCCTGATG
>JAVKLA010000061.1:11936309-11964973 GCA_034782735.1 Sagittarius serpentarius | reverse complement strand
TTAGTTTCTTCCTTTCTGTCCTATTAAACTGTTCTTATCTCAACCCACGAGCTTTACTTTGTTTTCCGATTCTCTCCTCCATCCCACTGGGTGGGGGGGAAGTGAGTGAGCAGCTGCATGGTGCTTAGCTACTGGCTGGGGTTAAACCACGACACATCTATCATTTTGTACGTTGTGGTGGTCCTTAGGGTTTATGTACATTTACTTGTCTTTCGAGATAATTAATGCTATTAGCTTTAAGGAGCATCTAGCAAAAAGTTATTTCAACCAGCTTTGATCTTTATAGTCTCTTTCTGCATAGGGAAAGGCATAGCAATATGCCTCATATTTAGAGAATAACACAAAATTGAGGTTCAAAATGTACTATCTACCTGGCCTAGCCTATGTCTGATTGGTGGTAGGATGAGCAGTTCATAATTTCAGGAAGTAAATCAACCTGAAGACACTGTAACTACTGGCTAAGTAGTCAGGCACAGCTTGTATCAATCTCTATAGCACTCCAGCCACAGTGTATTTTAGAACAGTGAAACCTAGCAAATGACAAACATATGCTATCAAAGCACAAAGAACTTAATTCACTAATGTGGGAAAATATACTCTAAAAGGCATTTTGCAAATCCAAAACTGGAACAGCTTTAAACTCACTTTCAGTAAGTATTTCTGCTTACCTCTTTATGTGGCTCCATGATCACCGTGACACTTTTTCCAGTGACCTGTGCAAGTACCTGCAACGAATGCATGGCCTGTTTTCTCACAGTAGAGTTTGGAGAGGTTACTTCTCGAACAAGGTCATGTGTTACATGATGGAAAGACTTTTCCTGTGCTGCTAGGATTTCTTCTGTTTTTTCTTCATCTTTTAAAGGAGTTGCACATCTAATCAAAAGCTGTTCTAATGTGGTCTTTGCCATAGCAACTGCTCCATTGGAAACCTAAAGTATCATAGATTATTTTTATTAAATAAGTACAGAACAAAGATCACAAGATCTACACACTACTCATCAACAAACAGCATTTATTTTGATGAATACTCTGCAAAGAGCTGAAACCATATAAAGCTTAAAGGAAACAAATATTCAACTAGCTTTCCCACCAATCATTCCAAAACTGAGAGTTGCAATACAACACAATTTTATAAACGAACTCAAGTACTGGAACCCTTAGCAATGTTGTCACCATATGATTCACAACTGAGAAAAAGTCAAGCAGCCGATTCTCTAGGTATCTATAACTACATACAGCTTTTTTATAAGATGAACACCTTTCAAACTAAACACAGAAAGAAAATAAAAAACAACAGGTTTTTTTCATGCAAGTGAAAGTGAACCTACTGTTCTTTCACTGATCTGAAAGCGACCCGTACATTTCTACTCTGAAAGAAGAAAATGTAATTCCAACAACTTTGCCAAAGTTACATGGAAAAACCAGACCTCATTCCTAACTTCAGGTCTTGGTTTAAGTTAAAATGACTAAAATTCTCTCATAACTATCGCAGATACAACATATTCTGAAGTTAAGTAAAATCAAGATTAGCAAGAGTCCAATCTGTGTGAATTTAAGAACAAAAGTTTGTTTCCCCCATACTATATGACAGAATTCATTCATTAAATACCTCTCCAGTTAGATCCATCATAACAAAGAGAAGTGCCTTCAGGAAAGTCTGCTGGTTCTGAAGGACCCAAATTAGTGGCAGTCGTTCCATAAGAAATTTAATTGACACAACACCTCCTAGTTTAGCATACCAAGCTTGTTCATAACAGCAAGCACATAAACGTTCCACAATGTACGAAAACAAGGGAAGCTGACAAGCCTGGAAACAAAGAAATGTATCAGTTTGCTTTTTCAGCTCACTGGTAGCCTAGAAAATTTCAGAAGCAAAATTGCATTGGCTGAAACTAGACAATATAAATACATTAAAAAAAAATATATACATATATCTATATTACCCTTTCCTTTGAACCCAGGATAATGCTTGCAACATCAAATATCACTGCTAGAGCCACCTCTCCTATTTTGCAGAGTTCCTTCTCCTCATATGCCATGCAGATTGCTATGGCATCAATAAGCACCAAGGGATCCATGCCTTTTGACCCATTTTCTTCACTATGAAACATGGCTGTGCTAGGCTGGCTTCCAACCTGATAGCACTGCAGCAAAAAAGGACCTGTGATTTGTATTGGGGGAAAAAAGAGGGAGAGCAAAAAAGATAAAACAATGGATATTTCAATATGAATAGTCTTTCAATTAGATTTTACTACTCCTCTGACTAGCTGATGGCAAAACCAGTAAGCACTGTGTCTATTTGCATATAAATGGATTGTAAGGCATTCTTCACTCTTAGAAGAAAAGAAGATTACATCTACTTGAATATTTTCTTGTGTGCACTAGACTATGCACTGCAAGAAGATTTAATTAAAATGAAGAATCATAAAAATTCAAGTTACGCTAATGTGACAATGAAGACTGATATGCTTGTAGTATGTCTTTTCCCAAATTACTTGTCATACAGTCCAACTCCAAACAAAAAGTTTTCTTCATAGATACAAGACACTGCAGTGCTCTAACATTTACTTAGTTCCTCTGACGGTCCTTCAAAACCACAAGTAGAAACAACCCAATTAAAGACCATCTGCAAAAATAACTGTGTATATCAAGTTACACAAACGCTCTGGAAATATAAACCATTCCAAGCTGTAATTATTTCATTGGCTGTAGCATTTTAAAAGTATTATTAGGCGATTGATTGTTTCTTAAAACTTGCTTAATTCTTTACTGCTCAAAAGAATTAAAACATAATTCAGCTATCAAACAAAAGACAACATATATACCCAGAAGCAACTGCAACGTCATGACTTTCTTAAAACAAATTACTATTAGAAAAAGTATAAACGTCTCCACCCCTCTCATGTCAGTCCACACTATCTCTGTTCCACCTTACTTACCACATTGCTGAGCAACTGCCACCATTGTGTAATGGCGGATTAAGCTGGCTACAAAAGGCAGAGCACTAGGCCTCAGATCTTTGATGACTGCCGACATGAATGCCCCTGTCAATGCCTGTTCAAATGTTTTACGAGCTGGAGTATCCTGAGCTTTGTATCGATGCGAAATAATCACACTGGGTATGGACTTCTCAGTAAAGCTGAAAGACAAAATTAAGTTCATTATAATCCTAAACTGCAGTACTGGCAGCTCAATCATGAGCATTGTCAAGTACTTGATTTAAAGTTTGCTCTCGATATCTAACTCCTTCTCCACCTCCTGTTTTCTCCTCGTTTTGATAGAGCTAGGCCAGTTCACTCAGTCCATATTAATTTTGTCAACCACTAGTCTCAAACATGATGGATAGCTCAATTTCATCAGTAACATTTAAAGTCAGTGGTTCAGAAGAAGCCATGTATATTACAAATAATAGGCATACAAGCATCACACTGCAACTCAATTACAGAATGTCATTTTCAATTTTTGACATTTTTCCCTTTTTTTAATATGACATTTGATTTTAATCTTGAAAGACTAAAACATTATTTATCAAATCACTGCCCAACAAAACCTATTCATTGCAAAGCTATATTTATGTCAAGTCTAACAAGTCCAAATTATAAAAGCTACCATACACTTTAGCTACATTTACTACACTGCAAGAGTCAAAGTCAGCACATACTTTGTGGGCAAAGATGTCAAAAGTTGTCATAAACTCATTAAGTATCAATGACTAAAACTGTAAAAGATGTAAAAAAATTTCAATAAAAAGGCCCTACACCAAGACAGACAGGTTATATGTGTGACTATGCTATAGTTTGGACACTAAATAAAACTGACTTATGTATCTCTTTCACTTTTTACTAAAGTTAGATGTACATACAAAACATCACAATCTAAGTTAATCTTTAAAACACAGTTAAGCACCAGAATATTCCAACTATTTAAATACATTAAAATTAATTAACAAAGTGTCTGATCATATGTAACAAATTATACATTGGACTGTGATTAGGGGAAGAAAATTGAAGTACGGAACATTAACACGTCACTGGCATTAAATATGCTGACAAAATTCCTCTTACTGCAAAGTCCTGCATTGACTTAAAAGAAAGCAAGATAAACCAGTAGGTAAAAACCCCATGAAGAATACATTGCCTAGATTAACCACTGTCTCTAAATTAGGTTGTTCTAAAGACACTATAAATTTTACATACACATTTATGTTTAAAGAATTGTCATACTTGGGATGTGCAAGAAGTTGGTATAATGCATGTTTATTATCATCCAGGCTCATCATAGCTACTAAAAAACACTTGATTACTTCCCACGCTTGCCTCCGATAATATGGTTCTGTGTTAGCACTCTTCAGACAGTCCAGAGCAGTCTCAATTGCCTATAACAAAAAAAAGACAGATAGTAACCAAACACTTCTTGTTCTTAATATTTACAATAAGATGATTGATCAAGGGAATGGTATCTTTAATACATATTAAAAGTAACTTTAAAAGCATGTCCAATTTGGACTGCCTAAGTTAGAAATGCAGAGAATGCCTGAGAGAGCGGACTTGAAACTATTATGGTATTTGCTGTGCTTTTATAAATGCAAAGTTTCATGGCAGATACATTTATTTCCACAGTCAGAAAGCATTTGAAGTCATGAGTGAGGTACACCTTCATTCTCTCTCTCTCTCCGCCCTCAAGAAAATTTTCCTCACCTTCCCTCCGGCAGTAATTGCTGTTCCTAATCCCTATATACTGCAGGTATACAATGCATTTACACACATACATAAATAGTACCCAAAAAATGTTCTATCTTACAAATTACTTTGTCATATTTTCCATGCAAATCAAGAGCTACATCAACATGATGAAATGCCCCTGTAACCAACTTCTAAACACCATTTACTTAATGGAAATAGTACTATTTTCATTTGCCAGAAGATTTATTTAATACATTTGAGAATAATTTAAACTCTTAAGATAGGAAAGCAATGAAAAGGGGGGGTACATCTTTTTGATCAATTTCTATTTTGCATATATATAAACACAGCTAGATACTTTCTATCCTTCCCCCCCAAAAAAGAAAGGAAGGAATTAAAAACAAATGAGACAGGCATTAAATAAAAAACACGTAAAAATTGTTTTGGAGTGCACGAAATAAGGAATTTCAATACCTGATCAATTGTAAATAAAAGCTAACCATCCGTGCTTAAACAGGATTATGCAGAAAAAGGCTCTGCTACAAAAAAGTGGGCATTTTCCTTCTTTGAAAGGAAAACCATCTTTCTACTTACTGCCTTAACTAGCTGTCATCCCATCACTGTTTGAAGAACCTATGAGCATCTCAATGAAAAGAACAATGAGTTTTTACAAAGACCACAGAAGACTACCAAGGCACTAAAAGAAAACATGGATTTCTCATTTTCAATTTATTCCCCTTCTTTTTCCTTTTAATTTGACATTCCCTTTTTACAGATAAAAAGTATTCAGCAGATAAGTGTTTCCTGGTCAACACCAAGAAGCTGAAGATCGTTCCGTATCATTAACCAACATGTTAGATGCAAAAATACGTTGGAAAACTTGGTTAGGATTAAACCTAGAGGGACAGGAAATTGTCAGCAATTACAGTATTTATATGTATTCAACTCATCAGTTTCAGTACAGAGGAGAAATCAGTAAAGCTGTCTGCATTTTAAGAATCATTTTTCCAAGCTGTTTTTAAGCTTGTTGGCTGTATGGAGCCAAAGAGAGACAGCTGCCTGTAAAGAAAATCATTTACTACATTCAGATCATACCTACTTATGAAAGTGTAATTGAAAAGGTAAGTACTAAAACCCTACAGGCCAAATTAACTCAGAATCCAGCTTCACCCTCAGATCCCAAGACATAGACACAGACTAGTTTGCTGTACTTAGTGAGAACTAAGCATTTGTGATACATTGAGATTGTCAGATGAAAGCCAGTACAAGTACAAAGCGGTTCTGCAGTCATAAGAAGTACTATACCCAACCGAGAGACAACAAACAAAACCAAATCATTGGAGTCATTAGAATAATCATGACTGAAGAATTTCTACTACAAGCTTCTAGTACTCTTCAAAAAGAAAATAGGGAGGTTTTAGAGTAGATTTCCACTCCTAATCTAAACAGTACACCAAAAGTTAGGAAGAGGAAATAAATGCACAGAAAGTATTTACTGGTGCATTTACTTAGCTCCCTATCCTATCACTTTGTAAAAGCAGAGCAGCATGTTTAAATCTATTATTTTGGAGGTGACATGTAAAACAGTTTAAAGGGAAAGTAGAAAAAGGACAGGTTGGCAAGCTTCTGCTAATTTTGCATGTCAAAATGAAGCACGAAGTTAGTGTAGGTCTACCTGCCTTATACAAAGACTATCAACTGATCACTACATCATAAAAAAGCAAAAAAGCTCTTTGCAGTGATTTCTGAAACAATGTTTTGTCCTTTACTTGCCAGGTATGGCAACTCAAAAATTACTTGAAACAGAAACAAACAAACAACAAAAAAACCATAAGTGGGTTTAGACTCTGTTTCTTCATTACAACATAAATTAATTAGAAATCTCATTGTCTAACTAAAGGGATATAAAAAAAACAGGTATGCAAGAGAACGTAAAACCTACTGTTAATTATGTAAATTCTATAATGTTAGATATTCATTAACTCATATCTGGAACTGGCAGACATACCACATACTTTATTAAGGTTTTACAAGCAAACAAACTTCCAAAAAATCTGTAATAAAGGAAAACTGAGTCAGATGGTTTCTCAGCACAGGAAATAACCTAAGCCCTTACCTTTTCCATTGGGAGCTGAATGGATGCTTTACAGTCTGAAAATTCAATTGTAATACTGGGTCCTTGGATTTCTGTGACTACATACTGTAGTTTCTGTGATTCCTTTAACATCTTCCTGTTACTTCCACCAAATTTACCAAGTACACGATAAGCCACATGAGAAATGCTGTCTGCGGGATTGCGCAGCGTACGCCACAAAGCCTGTAAGTATTTTAAATGTTACATGGTCAGACCAGTCTCACTTCAAAATTTTCAAAGTTGTAATGTAAAAAAAGTGTCAAGGAAAACACTTATTCTTGTATCTGGGTAACTTCCAGAAAATACTTCTCTAGGTTGAATAAAAGCAGTCTCAGTTCACAACAATTCAAGTGCTTTGTAACAAGGCTGTCCTAAATGCAGTTTTAGATTAGATTACTGTGATCAGCTACAAAATCTTTGCAACACTGAAATGTAATTTCATGTTTACGACTAATATTAGATAAACATTATGAATTTAAAAAAAAAAAAAAAAAGCAGGCCAGTTAAGGCTGAAGTGACAGCCTCAAAGAGCTAGTTTTGAAATATAAAAAGCAAATAAAGTAAATATTATATTTAAAGGATAAAGTATATGCAAGCACTGTATTAGGGGAAGTAGCCACTTTTAAGACACTGTTCCAAATTTCAGCCACATCATCTTCACGGTATATGTAAGACTTCATATAGCTGTCAAACGTGATATGCTGAAGGTAATTAGTTTTTCTTGTTTGTTTTTTAAAAAATTAATAAATTTTAATGATTTTCCGTACCAGCTCATCTTAAACATAGTAATATTCTTCTATTGAGTCTCAAGTCTTAACTTTAACCCCTTAACAGGGGGTATAGAAGAAATGATTAATCCACTTCTAAGTTTTTCAGAGCTTTCAGTTTAACAGCACAACACCAACTAGCCTTTTACACATGAATCAGACTGGTACGGTTCTCATGACAGATTTTTCAAGTTTTTATACCCAAAGGTTCATGGAAATTTCTAGTAATATTTAGGGAATCAATGACCTCTTGTGGTCTAACAGGAAACAACATGTTTACCTGCATTAGCTCAGCTCGAACTGGCTGAATGTGATCATACAGGAAGTCTGGCTGCAAGTTATCCACGCACAATTCAAGAGTTCTTAAGCCTTGGCTAACCAGGGTCTGAGATCCATTGAGAGCTGACACCAAGGGATCCATCAACATTGGCAGATAAGGCAGTAATGAGCTCAAACGAACTGGCACAGTGAGGCAGAGCTCTACAAACAAGTCTTTCATGTGTTGTTTATGAAGGCCACTTTGCAACATATTAAGTCCTGAAAATCATTGATAAGTTATACACTCAAAGGAAAAAGACAGTCCACAGTTTATTGTTAAAAATTGCTATTTCCTAAATTTAGAATAACCTGACATTTTTAAATTCTGTAAAGCTTATAGCTCTGTAAATAACGTATTTACAAAATGTAATACCATTCATAATTATAACTTATATTTAAGGATTTTATGCAGTGAAGGCTTTTGTAGGTACATGCATATGCAAAAAAAAGGATATCTATGCATATTCTAAAATTTAATATTAGACTCAAAGTAGCATTTGAATACAGCGGATGAAAACCAGAAAAAGAATTTGACTCAAACCTCAGCCTTGTATCAATAAAAAAAAAGAAATCCACACAGAACAAATTTCTTTTAAAATATCTGGAATCCTGAAAAGAAACATTAAATGAGTTCAAGTTCATTCACTGTCCCCTACAAACTAAACACATTCCCCAACTTATTTTTCTCCCCATCAAGATTTCGTATATTTCATAAACCTAGCCAGCACTTCTACACTGACATGTATTTTACATAATGGTTTATAGATAACAGACATATTTGCTAACTACAATAAAAATTGCCCCTACAGCTGTAAATGGGAACCACAGGATTTCATGTTCCTGCAATTGTTCCAATTAGCTTGTCCTTAGGTTTAAGTAGTTCTCCACATTTCCTTGCTCATCCTCAGCATCTCTGGAACACAGTCCTTGCAAGCACATATGCTCCATTAATCAAACTGATAGTTATTTCCATTTCTTTTTGCAAACTGACACTACCTGTGTTTATATTTATCATGCACTTGCAGATGCACACACATGCCCTCAACGGCAGAATAACCAGAGCTTCTCTGTAATGTTCTTCCCACAAAACCGGTCATGGCCTGGCAACATTGCTTCTCCTGTTACTCTTACCCCTCGATGCTTTATGCTAACAAAGTTACCCCTAGCAAAAAATGAATGAAAGAAACAAAAAAAAACCAACAGCCCCACAATGAAAAGCAGAAAAACAAAAGCAGCAGAAATTGTGAAGCAGCCAAAACTATGGAGCCTGAAGCAGCTGACAGTAAATGAAAATAAGCCACATTCAAGATATTTAATCAACTGCAAAGTTCAAAATTAGAAGCTACTTATCAGGGTTAGGGCTTTAGTTTTGTTTTCTTAATTACATAACATAACTTTATTACTACTATTTACATAAAAAGATCAGAAACTGGAGTGGGGAAAGAAGGTATTGTTCTACCTTGCAGTAAGTTTGGTAACAGCGGCAAGAATTCTTGATATAACAGATCATGACTGCCTCCTCCAATAGATCTGAACAGTGCTCTGAGCAGCAGGAAATAGTTATAGGGCTCTTTGGCAGTCTGTGCAAGTTCCATAGAGCTGTTCACAATCTTGTGCAAATGTGGCTATAAAAAAAAATAAAGCTTGAAGATTAATAAAATATCAATTTTATTGTCATCGTACTGTTGTGTAAGTTTAGCATGAGACAACTTTTTCAGATCAAAAACCTTCAGCTATTCCAAGTACTCAGATGCCATGCTAATTTTATACCACTGTTGAAGAACTGTTAAAAAGTAAATCTGTATTTGAAGGGTATCAAGAACCCAGAGCATTCTTTAATTAATTAATTAAACCCTGCTTTCATATTAGCCAAATGACCAAGTCTGCTTGCTACTCTAAGCAGTAACTTTATTAAAAAACCTTCTGCAAGTTTGACAAAAATATTTACTCCACAGAACCTAGGGATGTGTAGCAGAAATCACAAGTGTCAGAGTGACGAGAGAAGACATTTCACAATATTAATTTACTCCTGACCTAACTTCATCACCAATCCTTAATTTTTGTGAATGCTAAAATTTCACTTTGAAAGCAAACTTTTACAAGTAAAAAAAATGGTTACAGTACTGGTGGCCTTTCTAGAGCAGCGAACATTAACAGTTTGCAGGAATCATTAAAAATAGTTGATAAATACAAGGATTCTCACAGACCAGGGATAAACAGTGACACAATTCTGGATTTTATTAACATCTAAGAGCTTTCTACATTGCTAAGCAAATGCTGTAAATAGCCTTCATCATTCAATTAAATTGTCTACCCAAGGCCCATATCATCAATCCTGCAGAAACAAAAAAAAAAAAAAAAAAACCAACAAAAAAAAAAAACAGAAGCATGAAACTGTGAAGGTAGTAAATCACACTCTTTAAATTCCATCTCCAGCTTATAAAATCCAAATAACCTTGATTCTGATGCCAAACTAGAAGAATTTAAGCAAGATTATATGAATAATGCTCCATATTACTTTCATCTTTCAAAGAATCTGGAAAATTAGTAGTCCCTACTCTGTTTTACCCAGAAAACTGAACTAATCCTGCCGTAACAAATCATTAAGCACAGAAACAATTACCACACAGTTACCCATATCAGAAATTTTGTTAATTCTAAGGTAGAAGGAAGAGAAATTGAGAGAAATGGTGAGAGAAGGAACAGCATTCAATTAATATCTTAATGTTTTTTCTGGATATAAGCAGCTGTTACTTTTATGAGAAAAGCACAGTCTTGCTCCAAGCTTTCTAAACCCACTGAAAAATGAGATGATCTCATCAACATAAATAGATCCTTGGAATACACAGACAATATGTTGTCACCAGAAAAAATTGCATTCCTTAATCCAGAGTTTAAGAGCAGAGAAACATCTAACTCGAGGTGCATGTCATTGAATATGACACGAATAAACAAGATTCACCAACACACAAAGAAGTTATTCCAGTCTAAGCAAAAGTCTTAAAAGTTAATATGGAAACAAAGGGGAAAAATATGCAAGAAGATATACAAACCTCACCATGAAGTTACAAGGGTTTATGGCTGTCCTAATCAGGCCACAAGCATGTATCAGTCATTTACACTCAGTACTAGTACATCACTTTATAGTTTCAAATAGGAAGCAAACATTTACAGAAACCATCTCATATAAATAAGGCAATGTACTTGGCATTTGGAAAAAATGGAGTTGTATCACTAACAGTGGTTCAAACATGAAAAGACTATCAAATGTTAGGCAGTGTAAAACTCTTAAGTTTCTTCAGACATCTGAAGAATGTATTGAGTGAAAACAGATTTTTTTTTTGGTTTTAACACAAATGACCTTTACCTTCAGCATTTGTTCATTTTCGGCTGCAAATAGTGAAACTGAGCCAAAGACTAACTTGAACAGCTTGAGATACAGATTGGAGAGTTCTACATTAGAGCCCATTTCTGGCAGCCGATCCAAAAGATACTCTACCAAAATTGTTGCAAAGAGGGCAGAGGTAGTAGGGTTTGCCAAGAAGGAATTGGCAACAATCTAGAAGAAGAAACCACAGAAGAGTTATTGCTGCTGTAATGAAAAGAACAGAGGGATAAATGCACTACCCATTTAAAAAAAAAACTAAACCAAGTTTCTTTCCCCATCTCTACTGCTACCCAAGTGATTCAGGTTATCCTCAGTGGAAAACAACTATGCATGTAACTTAAGTATTCAGGTTTAAAGTGTAATTTTAAATGTATATTATAGGACTTGTGTTCTGTAAAACAGTAGAACGTTAACACAACAATTTGAACAAAACAAGAACTCCAGTGTTCAATACTTTCCAAGAATAAAGTCCATTCATATCTTCTAAACTGAAGTGCTCATGTCTGTATTGCATCACTCTGGAAAGTTTTCTAAAATCTACCTTTACAAAGTATTTTTATAGATTACTTCAAATTTTGCATGCTAATTTCAACATTATTATTTCTAATTCCTCTTCAGTCTTATGTACTTCAAGGCATAAGATATTTTCTATATGCTGTTTATTATTAATTGAAAAAAGTAAACAAAAACATACTACCTGAAGAGCATAGTTTTTTGAGATTCTCTCCACCATATAAGGAACAGTAGTTTGAAAGATTTCTTTAAAAGTTAAAGGGTTCATCATTGTGAACACACCAGCAAAATGCTCCAGAACTTCCTTTTCCTCTTTCATTCTCACGGTCTGACAGTTTGCTACTCGAACATATGTCTGTCCATTTCCTGCTATTTGGACCTACAGCAACCGAGAAAATACATACAGTCGTTACCGAATTTGAATAACTTTTTCCCCACTATTCTTAAAATACCTTTTGAAAAAAAAATGGAAATTTTACATGTTTCACATGCAAGCCCCATGTAAGTAGAAGTTGGGCACAAGAGCAAACAGTGACAATAAAAACATTAAAATAGAGTGTTTTCAGCACAGATTTTAAAACCATGAAGTCAGCAGTGGAAAAAGACAACAGCAGGAGATATCACAGTGCATTTGTAAAGTTACTTAATTCATGTACATTTAAATGTCATCAGTACTTCTTGTAACTACAGAAAATAAACATAGCCATGTGAATGCTTCACTAAACTCTTTGAAGAAAAGATTTAATCCACTACATGAAAGAAATTGTTTTGTCTGACCTGCCTGCATAAACAGCCATTATTTTCTGTTTAGAAAATAATTTGTTCCTTGCAAGTGACAAGTACTTTGAAATTCGTAAAATTTCCCAATAGCTGTGGTCCTGAAATTAAAGTCTTCATGAAAATATACTACACGTGAAATTTGTCTTTTAGCTGACAAATAAATCCTTATTAACAAATCTAACACACAGTAACTGTATAATAGAAGTGCTATGTGGCCAGGTTACATACCTGATAAATATCTAAAGCTTGCATTGCGTATTTTACCAGTTTTATATAGATTTGAGTCTCCTTAGGTTGCAACTGCTTATTGGGAATGAATTGTGCTTCTGAAAGCAAGATAAAGAGTAAGACAGTAGTTAACCATTAAAAATACTATTTGCTTTCATGCTAGAGATTTAATTGTACAATTACAAAAGATAAATGTAATTAAATATTATGCAGTTTTACCACCAGGAGCTTTACATGATGTTATGCCCCATGTGATTGTCTTGACACCACAGACCAAAGTTTTTACTAAGCTTCGGCAATCTGTGACCTGAAATGTCTGTTTATCCTCTTTTTCTTTCTCCCCCTGTTTTTCAAATACAGGTACTGGTGCAGGGGCCACTGGAGCGGCTGGGGCAGGAGATGGAACAGGAACAGGTGCAGCATTTGCTGCTGTCGGTACTCCAGGCAATGCGGCTTCAGCAGCTCCAAGTTCAGACTGTGGCTTGCATTTTTTAAAAATTACAGAAAGCTGGTATCGTGCTATAGTGTGAAATTTCAGAACAAAAACCTAAAGCACAAAGAGGAAAGGCAAATGAAAGAGCGGGGGGTGGAGAGAAAAAAGAAAATAATTTTCTTCGTCAAAAATCATTCTAAATTTAGTAATACTAATACTTCAAGTCAACATACTGAGATCAATAAAATTTACTACTAAGTATTTCTGAAGTCATTCAAATGACAGCAAACATTTTTAAGTGTATCAACAAAGTAGTTTGTTTACTTTTAACAAGTTCCAAAAGTAAAAATATTTGCTGAAAACTAGTAAAACCATCAAGTACAAATTGATCTCTCTACAATTCTACTTAATTTAAGATTAAAAGCTATTTGAATTCATTTTTTAAAATAAGACTTAATATTTCAGTCTATAAATATTTACTATTAAGACAAAAACCTTTAATTTTTCAGATGTATATGTAATATGACAGATATATTAAAAGATATATACATTATAGTTTTAAGTTGTAGTTTTATGCAGCACATCAGATTTAGGAAGCAATAATCAATCCTGCAGAACAGTGGTCCCCAACATTTCTGCCTCTTGGCTGTCAAGGGACACGTTGCACAAGGTTTCAGTTTAAATTTTTCTGTACTTCCCAGAGTTTGAAGTCTAGATCTACTTGCTTGCTCAGATATTTCCCCACTACCACCACAGCTCTGTACTCTCCCTTCTTCCCCAGATGTATCTTCTCTGAATTCACATCATATTACAAATTTTAATTTGATAAACAAATGACCAAACAACTACTACCTTATGATTTTTTAAAAAGCAGAAAAAAAGACAAAGTTTATTTGGAAGACAAACCCTACTAGAAAGCTACTTCAGTTTGAGAAATCTGGAATAAAGGAGCCATTACAATGCATAACATCAAGATTTTTCACTTGCACCGTCACTTGTATTATGTATTTAGGATGAAAGCCATTCTCTAAACTACTGCTACCTTAAAAAAAAGTTCAGGGGTAATACTAAATAATCTGGAGATGACTAAAACGACTAAATCTCTTCCCTGGTGCATTCAGAAGCAGGAGAGTCTGTCAACGACAGAGAAGAATCAAAGATGGAGGGGATTCACTACATTCAGAAATTCCTAGATCCCCCTTTCCAAAACAAGGGACCATACAGCTTCCTCAGTTATCTTTAAGTGTTAACACCAGTTTGATTTAAAGACGTGCTCCCACATCCCAAAATGAGATTATTAAACTAGTATTTACCCTAGAAGGGTTTTACTCTACTATTCAGTGCATCTTCATATTGTGGCAGAAGAAACACTAGGCAACCTTTCTCCATTTACAACTTGGCTAAAGCAAGCACGTAGTGTTCACTTGTACTCTATGACACATGACAGCTTTTCGAGTGCATCTCTGATTTTCAAGAATAACATCCACACAAAAAAAAAAATCCTCCATATAAAGAAGATCCTTGAAAAGGATCAGTAGGTCTCAAAAGTGTGGATATTTCACATTTTACAGATTGTACTGGGCTATGCTAAGGACCTGCAAGATAATCCTCTTTCCGGGTTTAAAATAAACAAAACAAACCAAAAAAAAAAAAAAAAAAAAAAAAAAAAAAAAAAAACAACATAACCAGAAGTCATTAAAAAATACCACTCTTACATACTCATAAGTGGGGAAAAAAGGAGATTACAACTAAAATTTAAAAGAAAATGTAAAAAATAATAACAGTTAAACCACTCCCGGCATCATAGACATTCGGTTTCCTGCTTTGAAACAAGTCACTGAACAAGCTGAGTCGGCAAAGAATCTCCGCTATACTTGAGATATTATCCCAGTTGCATAACGTTTTAAAAAGCCCTTCTCAGAAGTATTAAAATGAAATACAGTATGCAGACTGTCTCTACACATTCTTATTTCTGAAGAAAGGAGAAAGTAAAATGTGACTGACAACATACTATGAAATAGCATATTCAGCTTATTATCAAATGTTTTAAACAAGTCAGTACCTCCAGCATTCTCATAAGAATATCTCTACCATTTCCATTTTCCTGTTCACTTTTAGACCGGATACAGTCTACCAAATTTAGCAGAAGCTTGCAAGACATTGTCTGGATACTGCTAGGCAACGACTCATCATCAATGTTCTTGGCAAATAACTGGACAGCAAGGGAGAGATCATTGAGTGGTAAATGCTGACGGACATGATGCACCAGGTCTGCCAGTGTACTATACGCAAGTGGTCTATCAGTAAAAACAAGAAATGAAGAAAACACATTGAGGACAATTATAATTGTTGTTAATTGGACTTAACCAATAATTAGTGCCTGGAGCAATTTCCAAGATACTAAATCCAAATTTTCTAATTTTTATGCAAATCCAGAGTTCACAAGGCTTTTTCAATTACACAAGAGAATTATAATCTGTACAATCTAACCAAAGATGCATTAATCTGTCCCATAACACTAGTATTACCACTCTGATCTTTCTTCCCCCATTGCTGAACATCACCAGCACATATTTTCATCTACATACAGTTAAGAAAAAATTAGCATGTTTTAAACCACACATTAAGCTGTGTTTCACAATTAATCATTGGTGGTTCATGATTTCAAAAGTAATTATGAAAACTGATAAATTTTAAAAACCATTTCTTTTCAAATACCAGGTTTCAGCATCTAGTAGAGCAAATACTTCTAAATCTAATACGTTAGGTACACTCGATACTTAGGCAAGAGGAAGTAACTCTCCTAGTTCACATTATTTTAATTTGGTCAGCAAAAGCACCTAAAAACTAATAGACTACTGAAGACACAGAAAGTACATATTCTCCCCATTTATTTTTTTTTCAATTGCGAATGAGTAAGTTTTAAGGTATTTATTGACAAAACAGTTTAAATGTCATTCAGATTTTACACTGGACACGAGATTTAGGCTGTTTCATGAAATATTGGGAAGATACTGAGTTGATTTCGCTGTGATGATTGTTTTGGTTGTGCTCTGCAATTCAAAAAATGAAATAATTTTCATTCACCTGTTTATCTCATTTTGCCCTACACTCAAGCTACCATGCTACACCATCAAAGTATTAAAACAACCAGCACTCTCTACACCAGCAGAAGCCCTTCCAATATTAGAATCTAATAGTTATTTAAAGCAAAGATTTAGGTACCCATACAGACATTGTTGCAAATATTAATAAACCTTGAAAGAAACCAGCCCTGACAGGCACTCGGATAGCTATTCCAAACTTTGTCATACCTCAGTGTCTCTCGGGCAGTATATCCAGAGCCAATTAGTATAGATTCATCAAATAGCTTGTCCATACATGGAATAAATTCTGTAATTTAAAAAAAAAAAAAAAAAAGAGAGCGAGAGAAAAAGAAAAAGCTATACGTAACAATTAGCAAAGGAAATAATCAAAATAAGATAGATAAGCATTAAACCACTTAACTTAGATATTTAAACCTAAGTCAGAAAGTGGTTTTATAAAATCCATCCCTGAAGCTTATAAAAGACAGTGTAATTTACAAGGAAACTTTCAGTTAACCTCTTATGACTATGAACTCCACTAACACTTGCCCCTTGAGTAACATTACAGTACACGGTCAAAGCCACAGCATTGACACAGCAAAAACAGTTACATCTGGAAAGAGTAAAAATGCTTATATTATTTTCAACTTCGCAGAAATTTTTAAATGTAACTAATGAGTTACTGGAAGCATAAGTTTGGGCAACACTGTACAACACAACTCTATTTTGTCTCGCATCTTATCATACAAGTTCTGTCCCAAAATATAAGGAGGAATATATGCAACTTGGGGTCCAGGGAACAAAAGGAAGATTTCAGTAACAAGAGTCAAGTGACAAAGCAAGACCAAAGAAGCATTTTCTTTTTAAATACAGAAATTAGCAAGTTTACGGAACTGATTAGATCACTCCACCCTAAAGGCAGATGATGGAAATGGCAGGAAGGATTAACTGCTCTCACCTCCAAATAATGCAAAAAGCTAAAATAAGCAAAAATAAGCAAAAAGTCAAATAAAGAGAAAGAGGAACATCCAGAAACCTTCCATTCTCCACAGATTTCCAAACAGTATCCAACAAAAATCCAACATTTTCTGAATGAAATCTGAAACGGACAAGGAATCAGTGAGGTTCACTTAAACAAAAGGGACAATGTAGTAGTTGTCTTTGCTTTAAGAGAACGTCACATTCTGCAAAAATACAGAGGAAGAGAAAAGGAGAGCATTGGCATTGTTTTTTTGAGGGGGGTAGAGATCTGGAAGAATGGGAATAAAGATTTTAGACGCCAATACAATCCATTGTTTTACAAGGCAACCACCACAGCAGTCATGACAAGAATAAATTCAGTCATAACCAACAAATAATACTGTGGAGAAAAAAGCTCAGTCAAAAAGATGTTTGGAAAGGAACTACCTTCGATCACCAATCCACTCTGTTTGAAAAAAGGAATTAAGTCTTAGATGCGCTAGTGTTAGCAGAGCAAGAAGATTAAGACACAAATCCTGACAATGAAAAAAAGCACAGGAAAAACAGTAGTAAGTTTTTGTGTATGGAACACATTCAAAATGAATATTCCTGTGTTGTGCTATTACTCTTAACGTGTACTAATAAGAGAAATTAAAGCAAAGTAAACAATAACAAATTGTTTACACCGGACCACTGATTGAACTCTCTCATTAAACTTTGTCATAAGAATATTTTACACTGAAATTAAGGAATGTTCACAATGTTCAGACATTAGAATTTCAGAAATGCCATACAAACCATTCTAGCTTTTTGCAACAGACAACTCAGTCAAAATTCTCAAAAGAAATGGCTTAATAGGGATAAAAATAGGCAAGTTCCTAAATTCAATTTGAATTCTACCTTCTAAGCCAGGTTTTAAAACCTCCATATAATATTTATGAGCATACCACATTTTGCCAATACAACGTATTCTTAGACAGGGGCAGTCTTTACAGTGATAACAGTGGAGACAGTGAGTAGTTTTACCTCCGCCCTCTCTTTTAGGAATCAGAAACAAAGAAAGAATGAAGAGAAAATGCATCACAATAAAATATACAGCGTTATTCGTGAACTCTCTATCAACGCAGAAGACTCAGTTTGAAAGACTGTTTCACTGAGAAAAGTAATGCCAATGGCAAGACCCACAAACATGAAAAGCTTCCCTCAACACTCATTTTTCCAAATGAGTTGAACTGCACCAGCACAACGATCAAGGCCTTATCTTCCACAGATCTCCACATACTTTATATCCCACTTCTCCTCCTCATACTCGCTATTCCTCCTGCAATACCATGTTCCCTCTTCTCCTTAATGTTTCTAAGCATTTCCTCCTCTACATCCATTTTGGGGCTGCCAGGTAGCCAAGAGCAGGGCTGGAGGGTTGTGTTATCAACACATATGCTAAAACACCAGCCAGCTGACCAAAGGCAATACATTGCTAAGCTCACACTGCTGTTTATTCTTCCAATGGAGACACTAACTCGGGTTTTGTCCAATACTCAAACACTAAAGTTCACAAAGGATGCAGAACGTCATATCTTTAAGACCACACTCCTCTGTTGAATTCTGTTGAAACTGGTCAAGTTCAGAAGTTATTAAGGACAGGCTGAAAAAATGTAGAACAATTAAGCTAATTTCTTTTGAAAAATAGCCAAAGAAACAGCTTTCCATGTGACCACAATACTAAATTACAGAACTAGGAAACATGCTATTTTTTTTGGCAAGCTAACAACACCTGTAAGACAGCACACTCCCCCCATAATTGCTGTTAGCAGAAGGAAAAGAAAGGGGACCACACGGCAAAGGTGAAAAGATAGAAGTGAGTATTTTACAAAGTACACTCAGCTCCAGTTTTGCCGTTCTGCCAAAACAGAACATATCCACCAAACCTAGTTAATTGACGCAGACCAAAAATGGCTTTACTCTGCTACAAGCAAATACTATGAGCTGAATCAAACATATGGCATCAGGTTTTGACAGAACTACTTCCACTCAGGTTAACAGATTAATATTTTGAAGTACCTATACAATTGTAGGCACAATTACAAGCCAACACAAATGTTTATCATCAAATGGTAATTACTTGGAACAACGATAGAAGGCTAGAAAAGCCACTTGTTTAGTATGCCATCTTATTCAGATGATTTTATCCTTTTTCAGGAAAAAGAAAAAAGACAAAACAAAAATCACACCCATTCCCAAAATAATCGTAAGTATGTAGTAGTCCAAAACAAATAAGAAATATGCCTCTTAAATACACCAACTTTCTAGTTTATAGATACATTTTTAAAAAGTACTACATACGGCTCCTCAAGTCCGTTGTCAAGATGTGCTTAGCAGCAATCAGAAGCTCCTTCCGGAGGTGTGCCGTTTCAGCTGGACAATTGGAGAGCAGCTGCAACATTCCTTTTACCATTTGCTGAGAATATTTAGCCACCAATTCCTATAACAAAAAGTGAAATGAATACAGTTATTATGACATTCTATTTTAAAGATTTGCTTTATATTTGCCAAATAACATTCAATTAAAATTCACTTGTTTCTCTTTAAGAAGTCTATTTGTAAAACTAAAATACAATAGCCATTCCATAAATGCCTGGGGCAGGGGGAAGGGCACATTTTCATTTTGCATTTACATCAGAATACTTTTGAAAGGACAACCAAGTATAGCCCTGTCTTCAGATTTGCTACACAAAGGCTCTTCTCTCCAACCCCTGACACACTGCAGTCATGCTAGTCACTTGCCTGCCATGAAATAACTAGAGACATGTTGCACCAAGAAACAAAGTAACAAAAATGCAACCTACCTGGTAAATTCTTATGATATAAGCCAAAAAAGACAATGTTTTAATTTGAGCAGCGATAAAATCAGCATACAATTCCTTGTTATAAAGCTTATGTTGCCTGAAATTAAATTGAAAACTGGTTATGATTTTGTTCCTCCTCTTTAATACCTTCATTCAGAAATTCACAGAAGTTTCAAATTACATCATATTGTAGTGAGGCTCTTGCTTCATAAAGGAGTAAAATCATCATAGGAAAGGCAACTTTCAACAACCTCTCTGCCATTCAAATTCCCAGCATCTTATGCTCTAAGCAGAAATGCACAACCCTGAGGCAGCCATACAATTTTCAACTTTCTATAGAAAGCCAAGCCAATACATTAGCATCAAACATTTGGCTCTGTTCCCCTAACTGGGGCAATTTTTTTTTCTCCAAGCAATACTCCCTCCCACAGACGTGTCAGTCTTTCTCAAGCTTCAACCACTTATTTCAGATCATCTGGGCAGATAGGAAAAGAGAGATCTTACTCCTGCTGCCCTGCTCAGCACCACTTGCTGCTCCTTAGAAACATCTCTCTCTGAAGCAGGAAAAGCAGCACCCGAATCTGCAACATCACAAGGCTTCACCTAAGCTATACCTTGGGAGAGCAAAAATGTATCACTGGTGGTATGGTAAAGATTAAACAACTGCAAGTGTCCTAACTAACATGGTCTCCATCACATACTGTCTGTGGTAATATGCACTTCTGTCAGAACTCTATTTAAAAAAAATGCGTTACCAAATAATAAATTGGGGTCTACTGCACAACTATGGATTTTACCAGTGACATATAATAGAAATACTCAGAGTTGCCAATTACTTCACCTACAAAACTTTGACAATTTTAAGTCAAATAATCATTGCTACTTTGAAGATTAAAAGCAGTAAGAGTAGAAGCAAAAATCACAGGACATAAGACAAAAATATTTTGGGTGATATTGAATGGCAGGTTTAAGTAGTTTATCCCAAATATCATCAAAATACTGTTAAAATGCTCTTACCTTGCTTGACCAGAAACCTGTATTATAATAGTGTTCATAATTAAGGGCACAAATTCAGCTACTACATTATGAATGTTCAGTTTGTAGAGCTTAAAAAAAAAAATAAAGTATTATTAGACAAATTTACAAGTCACACTCACAGTCAGCTTATTTGAGAGCTCATCAGAAAAAAATAAAGAAATCTCAGCAGTTTATTTTTAGACCATATTTTAATCTCAAAAATACTTACATTCATTTTTACTAATATGTTAGCCAGCAGAAGTTACACAAGCCTCTCAGTAATAAAAAGTATTTACATGCAAAATACTGGAATATACTAACCTGATACATAAGAACAACAATAATAGGTAGCTCAGCCAAGACCTTTAGAGATAAAGATCCTCTGGGAATTATAGAATGCTGAAAGAAAGAACACGTTTTATAAAACACTTTAATTATTTTAAAAAGTATTTGAAATATATTTTTAAATAAACTGTTCATTTTAATAGCACTATATTTAGCGATAATAACATTTAAAAAGCACAAAACTATTTGGTATTATATTAAATAAAAATCCTGTAATTACAGCTGCAGAGAAAATATCTGAAAAGTTCTACAAATAAATCTTGGTAAGAAAAACAAGCAAAAAGAAAGCCTATTACCTTTACCTGCCCTTATGATTTAGGGTATTGTAATACAGACAGTCTCATAAACAGCAGTTAGAATACTCACTGTTCTCGTTTCACTATCTTCTCGCTCAGGGTTTACTTTCACCACAATTGTTGTAATCATGCCAACCATTTCAGGAGTAGGAACAGTGTTCTCTGGAATCACCTGAGGATTCTCAAAATACCGATTCTACAAGCAAAGAGCAGAAGAAAAATATAATAATGCTAGTAATACTCAAAAGGCCATTTACCTCATTACAATTCCTGCCCATAATTTTTGCCCACAACTTAACTGCAGACAGTTTTTTCTTCTCCGCACGTGACATTTACACTGCAGTATCCACTAGGACTACACACATATCCTGCAGTCTTTCACCCCCACTACCGCAAGAAGCAGAAAAGCATCCCCAACCAAGGTGGTTCTTTTGCTAAGCATCCAAACAGATATTCTGTATCAGTGAGGAAGAGCGGGCAATGGCCTCCACAGAGATCAAGCACACTGAAAAGCTCTAGTTAGAGCTCTGGAAAGTACATCACCTCACCCTTCCATCAAAAAAAAAAAAAACCAAAAACAAAAACCCCAGAACATTTGGCTACATGGACACCACTGCAAACAACTGACTAGTGCTTTACTATATAAGTTTACCTCAGTTTTCTCATACTAGTAATACTGTGCTAGAAAAAGAAGATTTTCGAATTCAAAATCTAAATTTCTCCATTCTTCTACATATAGATTTACTAAAAATATTTACTAAAAATATTTACTTTATATCACTAGATACAAAATAATGTTAATATTTTTTAGACATAAAACTAAGGAATAAAAACCTAGTTTTTCTGACTATAGCAAGGGCAATTTAAGAAATAACAAGATTACCACTACTTTTGGAAGTTCCTTGTAAATCTGTTTCACAAAGTCCAAAAAATGATGGATCTAGGAAGGAAGACATTTACCATAAAGAAAAAAAAAAAAATCACAATTTTAGAATCTCTGTATTAACAGTACAATTACATAAAATCTTTAGTCACCACCAGAGTGTATTTTTAATGATATTTAAAAAGAATCTGAAAGCATTCTCCTACTTCCTTCTGTTCTGCCAATATTAATTCAAATTACACTTGGAAAGAATCTGATTTACGTATCATCTCAACATAGTTCCAATACAGTATTACTAGAAATAATTACTATAAACCAACTAAGTCTTCCCAGGAAAGAATCAAGGAAAGCAAGCAATAGAATAAAAATGCAAACTTTCAAATACTCCTTCGTGAGTCACAGAAGAGAAGCGAGGGAGGGGCAGGGGGAAGACAATCATAATACTCTTTTTCCAGGATTTTCCCTTCACAAACTAAAAAAGCACCAATTCTCTTACCTTCTGCGGCAATTTTATTCCTTAGTCTAATCGCACTGCCCATAAACACTTAAAACAAAGACAACTAGGCTTTAACAGTTTGGTTTTCCCAGGGTGCTAGCACTATGCAATCCTCTTTTAAAAATTACTTTAACTAAAAAAATATTAAATATATGGTTACGACAACAGGTCAGCCAACATAAAAGGACAGCAGAAGAAAAACAAACCAACCAAGCCACTTGAACAAAATAACAATTCTGAAGACCATGGTAGTAAATTCTATACCATATAACAAGATTTATGACCTACTTCTTGAGTGATCGCTGGTCGGAACTGTTTGTGCAATTCAATAATTATTCTTAAGCAAATCAGTACATTTTCTTCATTCTCTGTCTGAAAAAGAGAATCTTTAGTGAGCCTACTGCTGCATCCTTCAACTACTCCATAAGTACTTCAAACCCCTACAAAATTATACTCATCTCAGCAACCTACAAGTACCCCCATTAATATGAACTTGCATGAGCAAGATGCTTTTCCTTTGATATACCTTCACCTTGCAGCCTTAGAGTACGGCTAAAATTAAATTCACCCCAATGGAACAAAACCCAGAAGTTTCAGCCACTCTATACCGTCAGACCCGTTTCTAATGCCCCAAAGACAGAAAGACACAAGTGGGCCTATTTACACACCAAGACACCTCCACATAGAGCAGGTTATTTTCCATGAGCTTCAAATGACAATGGTTTCAATTCCAAGTAAGAAAACAAAGTGTCTAGAATAAGGTATCTGCAATTACATAAGCCAGAAAAGCGTTCAAGAATGAAATCTTGCCTAGCACGAGAACAGTTCCTTGCATTTGTAAAATCCCAGTTTCTAAAGGGCTGAAGAGAACATGCAGAAAACCTGTAGATAGTGAGATACCACACTGGTGAAGCCTAAATAGAATGCCCTTCCACTCTTGCTCCAGAAGCACAGCTATTTAAAGTCCTACCCCCAGTAATTTTCGGAGATGAAGAAAGAAGAGGAAAGTCCTTCTGAAAATTTGTAACCGTTTTAAGAGAGAAAAAAAAAAACAAACAATACCTCTAGAAATCTAAACATCACAGATAGGATATTTTTGGTATGAAGACGAAGATGTTCATTTGTTGGTATTCTGTGAATTATTTCAAGCACTAGCTTTCGGAGTTGCTGTAAAGTAAAAAAATAAAGATATGATAGAACTTTCCAAAAGCCCACAAAAAACAACAATTGGTTGCAACATCTTTTCAAATTAATACTTCCGCATGCTTAGAAAGAAAAAAAGCCATTTTACTTCATGTAGACGTATGCTTATATACAAACACATAATGCTTTCTACTACCCACTTACATGAATAAGGCAAATTTAACAAATGTAGCTGAAAAATGCAAGTTATCAGACTTTTTTTAAGGAACTCAGTTTTAAGTATTTAGTGACATAGATTCAACTTCTGCCTTTCATTCCACAGTAAAGTCAGTAATTTGTAACAATGTGTCCTATTTCAGTGAGAAAGCCAATTCTGTTGCACCTAGTTTTTCTTCATTTTTCATAGAAGCCCAGATTTGCAAAATCTGTAACTTATTTAGAAACTGGGCTTTTTCAATATCACTCCAAATGACACACCTATTTTTAACAACAAAGTCTATACATAACTCAGTCCATTAGGTTAATCAAGTACTTCACTGAACAAGTTGTCTGCTGCACACACTGCAAAAAGGTTAAGAGATACTCCACGCAGTTTACCTGTGCTGGCTTCTCCTGCAGAAACTGAACTTCTCCATCTTGTAGAAAGGTGAGAAACCTAGGGATGATGTGTTCCAGGAATGTAGAATATTGAGGGGATGATGTCACGTTCTAATTAAGAACAAAAAAAAGGGGGGGGGGGGCAGGGAGACATATAATAGACATTACACAGATCATATTAAGTTACACGCAAAGGCACTGTTAAACATTTTCAGTGACTTTTTAATAGATTCAGTGATTACGCATCTGCTGACACACTACAGAGCACTATTAGTGAAACAAACAAAAGTGAATACCAATTAATTTCTTTCCTCCAATCCCAATGGACTGTGATACGATTTTTTTTTCTATTTTAACACTGTCAGCTCACACAGAAAATAAAATTGGTATAACATACAGCTATTTTAAATGGGAAAAAAAAGCACCACAACAAAACGCTGTAAATGTTCTTGAACAAGATTGACAAGCACACTCACATTTCATTGCTCTAGGATTCCCAAGACTTTTCAGCCACTGTTAAATTGAGATTTTAGTTATTTCCGCAAAGATGTGTACATGCATATATCACCCAAACTGAGCATTACTTTCCACTGTTGTGCTGGTTTTGGCTGGGGTAGAGTTGATTTTCTCCACAGTAGCTAGTATGAGGTTATGTTTGGGATTTGTGCTGAAAACAGTGTTGGTAACCCAGGGATGTTTCAGTTACTGCTGAGCAGAGCTGACACAGAGTCAAGGCCTTTTCTGCTTCTCACCCCACCAGCGAGTAGGCTTGGGGTACACAAGAAGCTGGGAGGGGACACAGCTGGGACAGCTGACCCCAACTGACCCAAGGGATATCCCATACCATATGGCGTCATGCTCAGCATACAGAGCTGGGGGAAGAAGACAGACAGGGGTTGGGACATTTGGAGTGATGGCGTTTGTCTTCCCAAGTAACTGTTACGCGTGATGGAACCCTGTTTTCCTGGAGATGGCTGAACACCTGCCTGCCAATGGGGAGTGGGTGAATGAATTCCTTGGTTTGCTGTGCTTGCATGGCTTTTGCTTTACCTATTAAACTGTTTTTATCTCAACCCGTAAGTTTTCTGACTTTTACTCTTCTGACTCTCTCCCCCATCCCACCCAGGGGGAGTGAGCAAGGGGCTATGTGGTGCTTAGTTGCCAGCTGGGGTTAAACCACAACAATGGAAGACAGGATACTATCAACAGCAGACTAGCCCACACCTTCTCTTCACATCAAAGGTCCTCCAAAGAAAGTCTGTATCTTCTCCTCCACCCAAACCTTTCCAATTTTGAAACGCTCCTAACCTCCCCAAATTTATGCCATGAGAACAGTCCTACTTTGGAAGAAGAAAGGAAGTTTCCAACAAGAAATTAAACAGGTATTGCTGCATTCTTGGGAAGCGACTCACACATCCATTCAAGGAAAAGTATACCTTCACAAACCCAGCTTAAATTCCTGAAAGCACCTTCCCAATATCTTTGCTAAACAGCAAAGAGCAGCAAATCAGCAGCACTCCTGCTATCTATGAATTGCTGTTCTGAACCATACAAGAAACCTAAACCTCCACTACTCTAACCAAGTTCAGAATTATGCTGCTGGCACAAAATATCAGAAGCAGCAATGGAGGTTGATTCTGGAAGCTTTTTCTCCTCCAAAGCAGAAACTGAAAAGACAACGAATACACTTCTCTCTCTCCATTTGGAATCCAGAATGCCTATGAAGAAATGGAGAAGCTAAAAATTCCCCCGCAAACAAATAATTTCTGAGAAACGAGATTCAAAACTATCAAATGTTCTCATCCAGAAATGGGTTTAGAAGAGCAATATCCTCCGCTAGCCGAGGACAATGCCCTGACAACTAGTACAACAAATGACACTGTCAAGTTGATAACACGGTGAAGCAACTCCGTTTTAAGCCTCACTTCAAGAAGTCCTCCTGAATCATCAATCCATGTTCAGTTCTACCCCTAACTAGAGAGACATCCAGATGAATAATGCAGCCAACAGATTCTGAACGCTGTCACTTACAACAAACAGCTAATTTTTGAAAAAAAAAAATTTTTTTTTCATTTGAAGTGAAAAATAAAACCTGCTGAACTCTATAGCTGAAGCTGAAGTAGGCAACAGAGAAGAGTTAATAAGGAGAGTATGGAAACAGAAGATGAAAAGAAACCACCTAGCATAATAACATGCAACAATACTGTCTGCAACCTCCAAAGGAAAAAGAGTAAAAAGGAAAATAAAACTACATTAGTGGTTCCTCTTGCTCCCTCAAGTATTTTCCAACAAATAGAACCGTATATCAGCGTAAGTCAATTCATCATCTCTTTATGTAGGATCACGCTACAGAACGAGTTCCAAGAGAACATTATCAGAACAAATATTGAACCAGTTCTTCCCTACTGAAGACAAGAGCAAAGAGAATCAACCAAGCCTTCAGATTCTAAACAGATCACTAGACTAAGCTGTTAAAACTACTCTAGCCAGATAACAAACTGTTTCGGAGATGACAGGTCAGCTTAAACAGATACAAAATGCCACAAGGATTTTTTTAGATAGTCACTTATGGTAATATGAAGCTCTGCTCACCCCATGTGCATACAGATGCAGAACTGTCACAGACATCTACTTATGTGCTTATACACACACTAAGCAAGGATTAAGTCTTTTAATTTTTTTTTAATAATACAGTTACACCAGCTCTACATGTAGTATTCCACTATGTTAACCTGAATTAAATAAAAGAAATTCACTGGACAGAAAACTTCCACTGATAACTCAGAAACAACTAAAACTGGCACAGCTTTCAACATCCAGCACCTGTTGGATGTAACTTTGCATAAAGGTTACTTAAAAATAGCCAAAGACATTAAACAGGACTAGAATGAATATTTATGTTTCCATATTACAGACTAAGCAAGATCACTTCAAATAAAGCAGGTAAGGACAGAATATGTTACAGCGGTAGCACGTCTTTTTAATCGCAACATGACTAAAAAGCTAGATAGAGAATTAGTGATTCCAAGATCTTGAACTTACTCTACAAAATAACAAGTTCTCTATAATTTCAGGACAGACACGTAATAAGTAAGTATTCAATTGAAGTATAATTTCTGCGAACATGGGGTCGGTTTCACTTATGTCTCACTTTTTTTCTGCTGCTCATCTAAACTTGACGGTCCATCACTATGCAAAAGATGTCTCTGGAGCCATCTCCACTCCTGATGTCAGATTCAACATCTGACAACTCCTCCCTCACTTCTATACTATGGAACTACTCAGAGGAATCAGAGGGGCCTGTGCTTCGTGAAGGCACAATACATATTTGAACTAAATAAAAGAAAGCTTTAAATACAGAGATTTCATATAATTCAACAAAATGGAAGAAAAATCTGTTACTTCACCTTTATTTAAATGCTTACTGAATAAAGATTAGAGAATGAGAGAGCTCTCTAAGTCTAAATGTTGTAATTCTCCAATAAGCTGGCTAATTCCCAAATACAAACCTAAAATCAATGACTTACAACAATATAAATCATAAGTCACAAGATACTAATATTAACATTTTAACCACATAACATCAGAAATCAAACCAACATACATTAAGCACAAAAAAGACCAGGATTTCAGAAGGCCGGTGTTTTGTCGTGGGGTTTTATTGTTTGGGTTTTGGTGTTTGGGGGGGGGGGGGGGGGGGGGGGGGGGGGGGGGGGGGGGGGGGGGGGGGGGGGGGGGGGGGGGGGGGGGGG
>JAVKLA010000061.1:11888626-11936209 GCA_034782735.1 Sagittarius serpentarius | reverse complement strand
TAACATCAGAAATCAAACCAAAATACATTAAGCACAAAAAAGACCAGGATTTCAGAAGGCCGGTGTTTTGTCGTGGGGTTTTATTTTTTGGGTTTTGGTGTTTGCCCCCCCCCCTTTTTTTTTTTTTTTTTTACTTATTTACCTCAAAATTCTCACTGACTTCTTGCATCATTTTCAATTTGGTTTCATCAGCTGAAAACAGAAATTTAAGCAAAAAAATTAAATGTAAAACTATATCATGAAGAAAACTACCAGGCTCATTAATCAAAGAAGCAATCAGATCTTATCAGTTTAGCTATCACCGCCCTATTATAAACCACACAATTCTCACAAACAACTGTCACACAACTGCACACGCACACAGCTCGCTCACTTTGGCTCATGCAAGTATTACTCATCACTTTGCTTCTTCAAAAAAATCAAAACTCAAATGGAGTTCAAGACACATTTATCAACTGTCTAAACAATGTTTGTGTCATGTTTGTGAAACACTATTGAAGAAGTGTAACTTTCAGTAGAAAAAAAAGTGTCTTACGTGTATTGACATCTGTAAGAGCAGCCACAAACTGAAGGTATTTTTTCATCAAAGTGGTTTGGTCCACCACCGTAGGGCCTTGTGCTGAAACAAATGCCATCTTGGAGGAGGAAGGATCAGCTTTCAGTACATAAAATCAAGACCAATACGCCTACAAAAAAAACCGAAAAACATATTTGTTAGTTTATATGAGTGGTTAAAAGCAGCTATCACATCACCTACTTACATTCTTTAGACATATTGAAGAGGACACATCTTTTCCAAAAACCACAACTGTCACATTTAGTTAGGCCTACAAATACAATGCCTAGCATGCACAGCACTCAAGTACCACAGGAACCCACTTCTAGATCCAAGTGGCTACTGGGCTCTTCACACCACAGCGTAAACATTCATGTGTTCTGTTTGGTTTCGTTTCTCCCAAAAGCAGCAGCAGCAGGCTCAGGGATGCTCCCAGCGCCGCACAGCTGTTATCTTGTCTTCCAACCTCGCCGGATCCCAGACTTACAGCTACCCTTGGACGCACCCCGGCAGGACTCACTCCTAGAGGTGCCAGAAGTTGTCCTGCCACCACGAGCTGCCGTTCTCGCTTAGAAAGAGGCCTGAAATCAAATTCGGCTTCAAAGACGGGCGACCTCTCGCCTCGCCTCGGCGCTTTCCTGTCAGCTCTCCTACACAGCCCGCTTCTGCCGAGCCGCCCCTCACAGCGCCCGCCGCCACCCACAGCTGAGGCTGCCCCACAAACTCCCCCCCCCTCGGCTCTCCCCGCGGCTGCCCCAGGGCCGGGGCCCCGCGTCCCCTTACCTTCCCCGCCGCAGGGCTGGTCGCCACCGGGTCGATCCCCGCTGCCAGGGCGCCATCACGCCGACCCCATCCCAGCCGAGGCGCCCGCCCTGTGAACACGGGCACCCGTGACCGGCCGCAACAATGCTTGCCCCCGTCCCTCAGCCCTCCCGGTTCCCGTCCTCGGCCCAAGGCCTCCGAGCGCCCTGCTGGCGGGGCCCCGGCTCCTTCCTCCTCCCTGCGGCTCGCCGGTTCCGCCCCGCAGGCTGCGCCGCGCCGGGCCTCACCTCCCGCCGCTTCGCTTCACCCCGCCCCCGCGCCCAGGCCCAGGTCCCACCGAGGCGCTGCTGCCGCCGCCCCCGGCGCTCCTCACACCGCGGCTCTCCGCGCTCGGCCGGCCTTAGCCCCCCCAGCTCCCTCCTTTGTTGCTCCCGGAGGCCGGCAGCAGCGCATGGGCGCAACGGAAGCGCCCGAGCCCAGTTCCGGCCGCCTCCTCCCGCTACCCGCCTCCCGCGCATCTCCCCGGGCGGAGGCGGGCGCTGAGGCCCACGACGCAGCCCAGTCCCCTCACCGCGCCCTGGCGCGGGGGGATCCGCAGCCTTGGGCCACCCCCTGTCCTGCCCCGCCGGGGCGGCTTCGCCCCAGCTGGGAAGGGCGACTGCCAGCGCCCGCCGCCGCCGTGCCGCGCTGCGCTGCCTGAGGCGAGGCCGGCCGGCTCCGTCCCTCCCCTCAGACTCGGGGTCTCCGCTAACGCGGCGGCTGCCGGGCGGGACGCCGGTAACAGCGGGCAAGCAGTTACCGCGGGCAGACGCGGCCGCTGTCGGTCCCCCCGGCAGGCCCGGGCCCTTCCCGCCGAGGACCCGCCCCGCCGCTGCAGCGGTGCCCGCGGGAGCGGCGGCGGCAGAAGCGGCGCCGCCGCACCGGGGATCCGGGAGCAAAGGCGGTAGAGGAGGGCTGATCCGTACAAAAACATTTTAAAAAAACCCAAACCAAAACAAAAACCACAGCCAGGAGTAAGAAAGGGCTTCGAATAAGTACTTAAAAAAAAAAAAAAACAAACTACAACCTGCATTGCGTTTGTGAGAGCCGCCGCTCTTCTGTCTCTCCAGAAGCTCCCGTCGCACACTTCGCGTTACGGACTCCTTCCGAAGAGCCGCCAGCCTGGGCGCTGAGCCACGGCAGCCGAACTGCCCGCGGCTGCGGCGTCCTCACACCACCGGAGCCCGAGAAATACTTCGTTTGCCGTGTCAGCCACCAGACCGAAATACAAACCCTTTCCCAAACGCTCGCCCGCTCTTTCCGCGGACGAGCGGCGTTTGTGCTTTTCATTTACTACTTTTTTTTTTTAAAATCCCCGGCGGTTTTGCAGTAGCCCGTTACGCTGGCAACACAACCCCGCAAGAACTTCCCCCGGGAGAGGCTGGTTGGGCGCTGCCGCGGGGGAGCGTCCCGGGGGCGCGGACAGAGGTGCCGCAGTACCGCGGGCGGCCTCGGAGGCAGCGCCTGGCCCCAGCGCGCCGACTCCCGGCCCCGGCCCGGCGGTGCCTGCCCATGGCCCCCGCCGCCCCCAGCGTGCTGCGGCTGACCTGCCTGGTGCTGCTGCTCGGCCGCGCCGCCCCGGCGGCAGGTAAGGGGCCGCCGGTCTGCGCTGTCATCGCCGAGGGGGTGAGGGCAGCTGCGGCGGCGGGGCGAGGAGGGGCAGACCTCAGGCGTGAGCTGCTTTACTTTGGAGGGGGGGGCGGGTGTCTGCCAGGGCTTGCTAGCCAGGACAGGGGATGGAGGCAGCTCTGGGCACCCTCTCGCCTCCCCAGACTTTATCCTCAGGCACTGCGACCTTGGTGCTTCCAGCGAAGCTGGGGCACCCACCTAGGGGAGCCAGGGTTCTGCTCTGCACCTCCTAACCCAACAGCTGCACTTTTGCTTCCTCCCCTGACCCAGCACCGTGGGTCACAAGGCACCGGGCCAGCCTCTGTCTCTTGCTTTGGTAGCCTCGCTCTGCTGCATTCTGCAGAGGTTGGAAAGGTAGAAGAAATCTCTGAATTGGATAAAATGTCTTGCTTTGCCGGTGACTCACTGGGCGACCTTGGGTTAGCTGCTTAATCTCCAACTGCTGCAGCTATTGGGCTTCAGTATGGCCCTGTTTTGTAAAGCACCGTGATAACTTCCAAGGAGAAGAGCTAGATAAGCATGAGGTAGCTGGCCAATTTTTTCCTAAGTTCTGCTGAAACAAAGCAGAGGGTAGCCTGAATCTTCTAGAGACCTGAAACGTCTCTGTGCCAGATTTCATCAAATAACAAGCATTTCTCTTTTAACTCAAAAATCTGAACTCAGGGCCATTCCTTGTGTTTTGAAATGGGAACAGTGGAGTTCTTGCTCAGGCAGTAACATTACAGTTATTTCTGACAGTCCTTTTGCATCCAGATTTGCTCAGAACCTGCAATCTGTGAAATAAAATGCAGGCACTAAGTGGATGCTCTGGGTTCTCCTTCCACCCCATCCCAAGCTGATGAGTGCAGGAAAGGCAGCACAGGGGTTAGCTGACCCCAGTGCTCCCTCCACATTACAGGTCATGGATGAGTGAGAAATGCAACTTCGGAAGCTCAAAGATTCAGGTCCCTGTTAGCAATCTGGTGGCTGCTGAAATAGAGGAGAAGGAAAGTCACCAGCATGAGAACCCCCCCCACCCCCAGCTCTGCTGCTCTGCCTAGTGTTGCCCCTTCACTCTCTGGTGAGAGGATAGCCAGACACAGCGCTGATGCAGGGAGGGAACATCCTCCATGTTGGAGGCAACCAGCCAGATCCTGTTCCCAGCTCTGCCCCAATTCACAACTTTCAGTGGTTGTTGCCTTTCATTTTGTTTTGGAGTTGTCCTGTTTGTTTTTAACACGTGCAGGTCATTTAATCTTGTTGCACTGCTATTTTTTGGAAAAAGTGAATGTATCCTTTCCATAAAACCCAACCTCACTCACACTCTGCCCATTGCAGTAGTTCTAAGAGCTGAAGTAATTAGCTTGTGTAAATGTGGCAGAGAAGATAATGGTGAGTGATCCAGAGCAACAGGGATGGTTCAGTATCACAGGTCCTGCACTTCTCATGCCTTGCTGTTTCATAGAATCATAGAACAGTTTGGGTTGGAAGGGACCTTTAAAGTCATCTAGTCCAAGCCCCCTGCAATGAGCAGGGACACCTTCAACTAGATCAGGTTGCTCAGAGCCCCATCCAGCCTGGCCTTCAGTGTTTCCAGGGATGGGGCACCTACCACCTCCCTGGGCAACCTGTGCCAGTGTTTCACCACCCTCATTGTAAATAATCACCTCCCTCAACCTGAGGGCCACACTTCTTTTGATGCAGCCCAGAATACAGTTGGCTTTCTGGGCTGTGAGTGCACATTGTCAGCTCATGTCCAGTTTTTCATCCACCAGTACCCCCAAGTCCTTCTCTGCAGGGCTGCTCACAATCCCTTCATCCCCCAGCCTGTATTGATAGCAGGGGTTGCCCTGACCCAGGTGCAGGACCTTGCACTTGGCCTTGTTGAACCACATGAGGTTCACATGGGCCCACTTCTCAAGCTTGTCTAGGTCGCCCTGGATGGCAACTGATCTGCCACTAGGGCATTGTACAAGTGTCATTTACATCAGGATTTTTTGTCCTTTCCTGGAAAAGGAAGACAGTGGTGGACCACAGAGAAGACGAAGCTGGTACTGATGGGTTTTTGTTCAGTTAGGAGGAAGGTGGGGGAGACTTGTGGGTCAACAGAGCTGACAAGGAATCTATTGGATGAAATCCTATCTGAGTTTGAAAGTTTGTTTTTTTAGGACAGAGATCAGAGCTGAGCTTGACTTTCTTCCTGTAGCTGGAAGTTTAGCTACCATGTTAGACCATTAGTGACACTGAACCTACAGCCAGTGCCCAGCTCTGCCCATAAAACCTCACCAAAGTTTTTGTGACGTTCTAATCTGAAGCTCCCTTCTACTATTAACATTTCTATGACCCAGTCTGACATGTTGTTTAATGCTACTTGTTTGAACTCATATATACATGCAACAGTTTCTATTCCAGGTTTTTAAATGGTAAAAAAAAAAAAAGGTAGTAAAGTCTTTGCTGGGATGAGTGTCATTGTGGGGCACATAACCACAGCTGACTAGTTAAAATATGTAAATAAATAAACAAAATTAAAAATGCAATACAACAAGGTTTAGGGGTTTTTTTCCTTCTGATTTCCACAGAAGAGTATGGCCTGGAAATAACCAACAATGGTCCCATCACAACGGGAGCTCAAGCTACTGTTCACGCTAGTCTAAGTATGGAGAATGACAGTGTCGCATCAAACTTGTATCACTTTAACTGGATTTATGCTCCTCTGATTCTGATAGAGAAATCCGAGCAGCGGTTCAACTCTGTAATTAAAGTGACTGGTGAATTTCCTGGGACTTTTCCTGTATCTGTCTGGGTGACTCACAGAAACTGTTGGTTATGTCGGCCGGTTGCTAGAAATGTCACCGTGCTCCAGATTACAGGTAAAATGGCTTTACAACTTCTACATCTTCAGGAATTCAGTATACATCATGATGTTTGCTGCCTTTGCTAGCATCAGAAAAATGAAAGCCAGTCATAAATATGGCTTCTGCCAACAGTCTGATTTCTGTAGCCCTTTGATTGAAGGTAGGTCTGGACGGCATTGTACTAACTGGGCCATGCTGTAATCTACCTACATTCAGGAAGCAGGTATGATCCTGCACATGTTTTCCTGCCTCTGTCACTTAGAGAAACTGAAATAGAAACCAGATGCTTCAATAGCTGCAGTTCAGATGTCAACGTTGCTCAGTGATGTCCAGACTCCTAAAACAATGCTTCCTGAACTGCTTCCCAGCATTTCTAGTCCGAATGTTAGGATGACCAGCAGCAGTGACAATCTACTTATTTTCCCTGTTGCATGGCACAGCAAAAACTTAGGCCAACAGCACAACAGAGCCATTACATTTTCTTTTAAAGTTCTGACTGAGTGTACTCAAATTGGATATGAAGTCATGGCTGCATTTCCAAATATTGCTAAGTGCAACTTCAGCTTACTGGGAATATTCATAACTATAAATGTGCATTTTTTGACAAATTGATCAGTGGTGCAGTATGGTTAACCTAATCTTGGATACAGGGATTGACATGAAATATCACCTGACAGCTCCCACAATCCTTTATTTCAGAGACTAGTAACCATGTCCCTCTAACCCCATGTCCCAGTGCTCTACTTATACACTCCAAAATAGACCCAGCTCCCAAACGAAGATAAGGACATGCATGAGGACAAAAGAGCTAACCATAGGGCATAGCTGACATTTTGAGGAATAGCTATTGAGATTTTTCTTTGAGAAACACGATGCTTGTTGGATAAGTCTTTATAAAAGTATACCTGAGATCTTTCCTCTGCTGCCTTGCTGAATATATAATTATTCCTTTTTCACTTTGCACTGTTTTATATTCTCATGCCACAAGCAAAAGGGATAGAAGCTTTCTATAGCTGGAAAAGGTAAGATCCCACTGTACCTTTCTGCCTTCCTCAAGCAAGACCACCCACCAGGGCTTCACAGGGGCCCAAAGGTAGTTGCCAATAACTCATATAAACTACAGCTCCAGTTAGTTCTGCATTACCAGCCCCATTCTGAAGCAGTAATTGTGATGCTTATTTGTGCATCATCAGGAGAACACCTAACCAGATTTAATGAATTGTTAACAGGGTAAGAGTCTGTTACTGGTAATTAATATTCCATTGATTTTATAATGAGCTGATAAGTGTATCATCATAACACCTCTTTATTCATAGGTTAGAGAGGGTTTTTTAGATCAGCCTTTGCCAGTCCTTGTAAACAAAGTCAAGCATAGGATCTGTCTCAGACATCAAAATCAAAATTGCACCCTTTCTGTGTTCACAATATATAGCATATCTGTTATTCATAGTAATAAAATTTTAATTTCTGTGGAAGTAACTAAAACTAAAAAACAGAAAACAGCAACATAAAATACCCACAAAACAAACAAAAACTGCCACATCAAACATAAAGGGCGTGTATACTGGTTTGATTCTGAATCCCTTGATCTAGATACTTGATGTTAATCCCAGTTCTTTTTAAATCAATAGTAAAAATTGATATTGACTTCAATCAGTCCAGGATTATTTCTCTTAGTTCTATTAGAATCTTTATCATGACACATTGTATAACACTAAATAAGTAGTTTAATCTCTCTGCCTCACTAACACATGTAACAATACTGAGTAATAGATATAAAATACATTTAACCGCTTAGACTAGGACACAGAAAGACTTATGCAGTACATTTTAAATAATGTTTTGATGCTCACGCAAAGCATGCTATGAAAGTGATATATGCTGTCATTCTTTTTCCACTTTATTATTCTGCAGAATTTATCACAGGGAATCTTACCATTGCCCAGATAGAAGACAGTAGAATTACTACACGTGGTTCTAGTTCCTCCATGGGCGCCGTGACCCGGATTTCTTTCTGTCTTCATGATCCAAGTCATTACTTCAAGTCAGCATCATTTGTCTACAGCTGGGACTTTGGAGATGGGTAGGTGTGGTTACTTCATTTGCTTTAATGAGTATTCAGGATGGCTCTCATTCAGAGGCTTATCTAGAGAAAAATCCTGATTAAATCATAGGACAAAGCATACACCTTTGTCAGTTGGTACGTTCTTAGCATATAAACCAGGTGAATTACAAAAACTTTGGCACAGAAATCACTGTGTGCTCATACAAAGGTGATGTTTTAAAGGCCTCAATTTCTTGTTCAAATATATGCTTAGGTGTATTACTATGTGTGCAATGAGCTGAACTGAACTGAATGAACTGGAAAAAGTACCTTATTGTAAATTGTTATTTTAAAACATCATTACACTTGCCGATCTCCATTAGCCATTCATTGTTGTTGAAGATGTGAATAATTTGTGCGCTTAAGGAGAGTGGAAGCAGTATACTGTGGCTGGCCAGTAAGTAGCTGTTACTATGACCAGCTACCCATAAATATACCACAGCTTGGGTGAGGAGCTTTTGAAAGTGGATAGGTCTCTCAAATAATACGGAGGTGCACATTAACACACACCTAATGCTTACCTAATAACAAAATGGGGGGTGGGGGGGTGGGAGTGGGGGGTTGGAAAACATCGCTCATAACCATCAGAAATAAAACCATGGGTAGTATCTAGCCCTTAAGCCGCTCTGCAGTAGGGAGGAAAAAAGACATTCAGTTATTTTCCTTCTCTGAGGACAAACATATGTCCAATACAAATAAGTGTATGCAACAGAAATGTAAGCTTTAGTCTTTGAATACTACATTTTTTTCTTTCTCTCTTTCTTTCTTCTCCCCCCCCACCCCCCTGGACCTTAGTGCTTCAGTTAGCTTATAGTCCATCTGCTATAAAGGTAGTTCTCATAATTTACTGACTATTTCTATTCCATTTTGTGAATTCTTTTAGCATTATCTTTAGCTTCTTTGATTAAAAATGCATAAATATACTCTGGGCCTTATACTGATTGTAGTTTTATTGGTAATGCCACAGACATTAATCCTCATTGATACAGACATAAAGTAGAATTAGAGTCACAGCCGACTGTAGCATTGTCTATGAAGAAAATATATTCGAGCTTGCTCCTTTTTAAATCAGAAATATGCAAGGACTTGGTAAAAAGCAATTTTGATTCTAAATCTTTTCATGTTACACATAGGGTTTATCAGATTACCAAGGAACCCTTTGTCTACTATAACTGCTCTACCATGGGGAATCGCACAGTGCATCTGAAAGTCATAGCTGAATGGGAGCAAATTGGAAGCATCATACATGAGAGAGAAATGGTGCAGAAAACTGGTGATTTTACCACTGCTCTGGAGCTGTTAGGTAATTATAAAACATTTTGCATACTCAAAACAGAACTTGCTATAATAGATGTACAGCTACAATCTAGCTTTAATGTGATAATATAACTTCAGCATTGTTTCACGTGCAAGAACTGGTCAATATTATTCAATGAGGAGTTTCCATTGCACTGTTCTAGTGAAAAAAATATGGGGGGGAAATACATAAAATCTGCCGTTTCTTTTTCATTTACCAAAAGTTTCACTGTCTTTTGTAAAAGTCTCACAGACACTTAAAACTTACAATAAAATGTTTACCGTAATTTATGGAGGATTTGTTTGTTTAATTTATGCCAGCTATCCATAAAAAATAAATTAGTTAAAAAAAGCATTAGGAAAGTCTCATTGATTTGATCAGGTTCAGGAGTAAATAAAAACATAAGTAAAAATGTAAAGGATTAATAAAGTAGTTGATTATATATTAAAAAGAAATCGCAAAGCATTCAGAAAACTTACAACTCTACCGGTAGGTTTCCTTTTGGGGTATGAGGCAAGTATTATTGTTTATGTGACTGATGGAACTAAAATCTGTGAAGTCTATGAAAACAAACCTTCACTGGAAAACGAGTGAATTTCAAGTTTACATGTGGAGTGTGACATGCTTTTTTTTTCTTCCTCTCAGATGCTGTTAAAAGTATTAATGTAGTGGGCTCCAGAGAGACTCACGTAATGGAAAACTTGAGTTTATCTCTTCATATCAATGGCACGTAAGTAGCAAACACAACATTCTTCCCCAAAAAGCATTGTCTATTTAAGTCTTTTTCTCCCATTTCCTTAAAATAGTCAGTTGCAGCCCACAGAACAGTTCGTGAAAACAAAAAAGAAATTTCCTTTGAAGAAAATACTGTTGAATATTGCATTTCCCTGACTTGAAATACCATGAACTCTAAAAGCCTGAAAGAGCCTGCATCTTTACAGAAAAGTAGAATCCTCCTACGTAAAGCAAATGTTATTTTTATGTCTTTGTAAAGAGAATGTTAAAAGAAAACTAGCCAGAGAAAGATAGTAGGAAAAATTACATTTTAAAACTTCCTTTTGAGTTTTTCTCCTTGACCAATTTCCCCACCATTAAATTAAACTGTATTCAGAGTCCTGTTGCATAGCAGTGATCCTTGACTGGCATATGGGAGTAATGGGTTTGGGGAATAATTCTGGCAAAGTTAAGATTGCTACAAGATGAGTAAAACAGAGAGGCTCCATGCAGTGAGGATTATAGGAATATAGGATAGTCACAAGCACCTCGATCCTAGCACAAGCTGCAGTATTCAGAACACATCAGAGTTTTTTTGTATGGCAGAAGTATTTTAAATACCATTGAAACACTCAGGAAAGCTCCTTCACCATAAAAACTCCACGACCACAGAAGTCATTTTTTCTCCAAAAGAGTGACACTTTCATGTTTTGCTACTGGGAGCTTTTTAGGCCAATGGTGGTTTTTAAAAAAAAAAAAAAAAAAAAAAAAAAAAAGGACGAAAGAAAAAGAGCAAGGCTGTTAGGTAGGGATGTAGGATGGAGTGAGCAGCACTCAACGCAGAGTCATTTGCCGAAGGCATAAATAGTCCCAATAGATAAAGCAGCACAGTTTGCATTCAGAAAGTGAATGGCACATTGGCAGAAGTGGAAACTGGAGATGGTGTACCAGTAAATATGAACAGCCAAAAACCATTACAGGCAAACCTGAGATCCCTAAAAGCAGGCCTGGTTTTAGAATGGACAGTGTTTGCCAGACCTAACCTCCTAGCCACAGGACTGGGACTGATGCAATAGGAGTTTATGATAGAGAAGCAATGACAAAGACTTGAGACATGGGTTATCAAAAACAAAGCTGGAAAATGAGCTAAACACATAAACATGCTGCTTTATTTAGCAGAGAGTGTCCTAAAGAGTTAAGGGACAAAACACTAATAAGATGGAGTAAAGAAAAGCTCTATCTGTTGTCAGAAGCAAAGTCCATAGTGCGTAAGGTGAGTCCAAGCAGAATTAGTTGAAACAATGGTCTGAAAATGTAAATAAAAGGCATCAGCTAGACATGGTGAGAAGAGACATGGCCATAAAGTGGATTGCACCTAGATTGCTTGATAGCAAATAAAAACCTTTTTGTTATTGTAAGGGAGTATTGTGATCCTTGCAATTTATTTACCTTTTGCAACTATTAGTCCATTGTACAGAGCTCATCTTACATTCTTTCCAGTTTTGGTTGTGGGTTTTTCTAATCAGAAAAGTCTTGGGTGTTCTTCAGTAGCACAGACAGTGATTTCTTCTGTGTGAGAAGAACGAAGAAAAAACAACCTATACTCCCTTGGAAGCACAGGAAAAAGATTCATTTTATCTGTATTGGAGGATGACTATGGGGTTTTCTACACTCGATGGCCTGCCTATGACCCACGCAGGTATTTAGCTCTCAGCTGAAAGGCTTGCTTTTAAAGAAGCATCACAAAGAACTTTTTCAGTTGACAAATGCTATAAACCAAACAATTGTGCAGTTAATTACTTCTCTGTTTGTATGTAGATTAACTTCGTTATTTTCAAAATTATTATGCTCTTTTAACCAAGTGATTCATCAGCTGTTAGCTGAAATTTTTGCAAAGTTTTCACTTTTTTTTTCCTTTTTGCTCTTCTCATTTCAGCCCACCACTAGCATTGTGCTGGCTCATAAAGTCCGAGTGCATTCCACTTGAAGGTGAAAAATGCCATCTGGTGGTGATTAATGGCTCCTGCTACAACCTCAGCCATACCTTCAGTGATGCTGGACAGTATTGCCTCAGTGTCAGAGTGGAGAACGGCGTAACGATGCTGCAGACGTACCATGAAATAAAAGTGTGGCCAGAAGGTGAGGAGCAGCTAGTCTGAGCAGGACGGAGATTCCCACCTGTCAGGGAACTGACAGTCTCAAACATGTCAGGGACAGTTATGGATTAACCAGCCTGCAGGTGAGGTTTCTGGAAACTGGTAAAGATCCCTAAAAGCATAAGAAAGAGGAAGAGAAAGGAGAGCCTATAGTGTGCCTGCTCTAATTGCTCTGAGCTTCTTGCATCCTGCTGAACTCTTAAGTCTCAAGAGTGTCTTGAAGCTAATGAGTTTCCTGGGAAGGCAGAGTTACTTACATTACATATTTTTCAGTTTAAACAGTCTGGCTTTTGTAGTTAGAGAGGATAACTAGCAAAACATATACATCTGTAACATTCCTTAATTAAGAAGTCTCAATTCTTCTTTTTGTTTTGTTACGGTTTTTTAAGGGTAAATTTTTCTAGGCCTCCAATTCATTACAGGTTTCCGTGCCCCCAGCCAGCAGTCCCTGCTGGCTCCCCCATGCATGTTCACACATGCCCCTCTTGGGTCCCTGAATCATCTGAGGAAGTGGTTAGGTGGCCCAGTGAAGAGGACCTGACCAGAGAACAGTCAGGCTGTGATACAGAGTGGTTACACCATCTCACTGTGGGCCGCCACTTCTATACAGACAGGGCAGCTCAGTCCAGAAGGGACTGGTGTGCATTCAGGGCTAAGTGTGCAAATCCTTTTTGCTGGAGACTGCTAGCTGTTGTGAAGATGAGGCTCCTTCCTATTCTTTTGGAGTACCACAGGGGTACAAACACCCTGGGGAGTTAGGGTTAACATAGGTAACTGGGTGGGGTTTTTTAGGCTGTTCAAGGGAAAACGGGTAAAAAGGGAAAGACCTTTACACCTCACAACCCTACATTCCCACTTCTGAGATTTCAGAAAGACGTGAAGTGATCTCAGCTGAAAAATTTATTCCTTGTTACACATATGTCCTTTGTTCTAAAATTATGAAAACTTCTGCTAAAACATCATTTCCTTCTCACTGTTGCCTCTTTGCAGTGTATTGTATCACTCCGGAAATGTGCCCTTGTGCTCTTTCCTAGGGATCCACCCGGCTTTCTTTGTCCTGATCTGCATTGCTCTGGTTTCAGTGATGCTAGGACTGGTGCTGTACACGACCTTTCGAAGTAACACACAACAAAAAGATCTCGTGGAGGTATTCAGTTACTCCTACTTTGAGACAAGATAGTAATTAGATACCTTTCAGCCATCTTCCTTCTTTAATCCCCAGACAAACAGAGTGGGAGGAAGCATTTCCCTGCTATGTTTGATCTGTTCCATGGAAAAATCTGAACAGTTGTCGTGGTTTAACCCCAGCCAGCAACTCAGCACCATACAGCCACTCACTCACTCCCCCAGCTGCTAGGAAGACAATTAACTCTATCCCAGCCAAAACCAGGACAACAGTGTAGGCAAACAGCACTTTAAGCAACAGGCATGCTTCTGGATTGTTCTGGAGAACTATAACTACTCCAAGTTTCCAGGGCTATCATGGGCAGTTTGTTAATATTCACAAGCAGGTGCTTGCATTGAAGCATCCCTTCCAGAGGATCTACCTCAGAGTGGTTACATGAAAGAAAGCAGAGGGATAGTGAGAGAGGATACAGAATAGTAAAAAAGGGTAGGTATGTTATCTAAAGCTGTACTAAATTGCCACCTGACCCTAGTATGTGACCTCTATCTCCCCAGCTCCCTTCCATCTCTGGTGTAGTTTGCACTTGCTACTTTATTGTATTTGTAATAAGCATGAGCTCCTAAATCAAAAGTAGCTTTCATGGCCCTTTGGAAAGTACCTAATACACTTTACGTCATGCCACAATATAAATATTATACCTCTAGAGAGACTGCCTATGAGCTATGTGTGCAGCAGGTATAAATCAAAAGTCTATTTGAAGTTGGTGACTGACTGAAACTGGTTGAGGACCAAGTGCCATTTCTGGCCCAAAGTATTCTTGTTTAACTCACTTGAGCCAGCAGGACCCGAATTAAAAATGATCTCTTTGATGTTGCTTTTCCAGGTAGCTGACTTTGACTTTTCTCCACTGTCTGATAAAAACTTGCCTTCTCATTCGGAGTCAGGCTGTGGCCAGATATGTTGCAGATCATGTTTTCTTCGGTCATCTCAAGAAGCTGCCGGGGAGAGTCATGAACTTCTACATTCTTTTAACAAGCCAGTCAAAATGTACACAGTGTGAAGAACACAATTGCACTTTGGTTACACTAACTGCTGAGTTTAACTTTCTCACTTATGATGAGTTAAAAGCCGGGTGCTGCATGAATGGTTTGGTTTTGCCAATGCAATGAGGTTAACCACTTTAAGTCCAGCACTTGAGCTACTGAAACACAGTAAAAGTAGCTTTATATTTTAAAATTATATGGGTGTATACACTTACAGGTGTAAATGCAGCATTTTATTCTTATGAAAGATTGTTTTATGTGTAGGTTTGCTAAACTCACTACCTTTTGTAATTTCTCTGTTCCTCCTGCTGTTTCAAAGAAGACAATGCTTAAATTAAACATACCTCTCTTTCCTATGTTACAACAATATTGCTGGAAATAGAAGTCACCCAAAATGCTGTTGAATGTGTATTTGTTCTAAAAAGGAACTGACTTGTCCAGGTTGAGAATGGCCTAGGTGCTTCCAATGAATCAGACTACCTAATTAAGTTGTCTTTTTTCCTCCAGTCTTAAAAGATGCCTTTTTAAGTTAATGGGCTTCTGTGGGACCGTAGTGGCTGGTGACCTGCTCATGGAGAGCTAGCTGCTAGCAGTATTTTGGTGGGATAGCAGCACATGCTGTGGAAGACTGCATATCTCCAACACTTTATGAAGTACTACACCACTCTATTCTGTATAAGTAGCCTTTTTTTTCAGCCTGTTCATTCTTCTTTTCTTTCTCATATTACTATCCAGCTAGTCACCAAAGCTCCTTTTCCAAAACCTGCAACAACCAGTAGCTCAAAGCTGCTCAGCAAAAACATATTCAATTCAAATTCATAGTCAGTGTTCAAGTCTGTATAAACTCCATGGCTGTTGCAGGCTATCGTCTACTATCAGCTTCCTGCTCAGCCAGGCTTTGTCCCCTGCTGCAAGGCATTTCAGAGTACGCTGGAGGCTTTTAAACAAAAGTGCCTCTGTGGCCATTTCTTTTTTTAAATGTGACACGTGTTCCCCATCTCTGATTTAAAACCTATGGGTATTGTGGGCTTGGGGTTTTTCAAGTATGTCATCATTTCTCAGATGCACTGATTGGGAGATAATTGTCTGAATATGAGGGGATTTACCATAAGGTTTTCAGGGTGCTCATCTCACACATTCAACTTCTGCATTTCCTCAGAGAAGCCCAGAGCTTCAGTTCCTCTGTGAACAAAATTACATGACCTCAGAAGGGCTTTTTTAATTAAGTTGATACATTCAAAATAGAATAGGCTCATCTAAGATAACAAATGATCCAGTAAAACCAAGTTTTTGTCAAAAAGTACTTTCCAAGGCAGAACTTATTTTGGCTTTTTTTCTAAAGAGAAATTGTATTTATAAGCAAGCTTGTTGATTAGGAGTGGTGTCATTTGTATTCCTTCTCAGTGCTCTGGTGTCAAATTCTTATCTTTGGTCATATTCAGTCGCGGTTAAAAAATGTGCCTCTCCTTAGCAAAGAAGCTATTGCTCTCAAGACCTTCAGTTTTATTGCTTATTCCTGAGATCCCAGACATCTGAGCCACTGCCAAAGGTACATGACTTGTTCTGGGATGTCAGAGTGTTCTGTAAAAGGCTGCATGGTCCTTGGGCATTGGAAATAACAGGTTTCTGATGTGAAAAATGCAACTGAGAGTGACGGTGGCCCTCGACAGACTGCACAGTGGCTCCCTGCAGCCAGAAGTTTAGTTTGGGCTTCTTTTATTACGTTTGTGACAGACATGTAGCCCTTGCTGCTATAATACACCTAAAGAGAACCCCTTGGCACACTAATCAATGTGTAAAAAGCCCTTTCTTCTCCATATTGCACTCCTAGCAAAGACAATAACTACCAGAGCAGGCTCAGTTATAGGTACCTGAAATAGGGGTCGTTTGGGTTGGAGGAAGATCATATCAAAGGAGTAAGACTTACGCTCTGCCCCATTTTCCATTAATACCCAGCTAATTCAAAGGGTATCATGGCAAGTTAGGCCACAAACATTGCTTCTTTGCTTTTGTGCCTCCGTACTCTCCCCAGTATGTCCGAGCTGAGATACAGCTGATCGTGCCAAACCTGGCTAAAGTGGGTATCAACCCCCAGTCAAAAAAAAGAGGGACATGGAGTTAGTGATATGAAAGACAGGCCTAAGAAAATCCCCAGTTTCCTATTGAGGAAAGCCAAGCAAATGTCCTTCAGAAAAATATTGGTTCTTATTCTCTTCCTAAAATGAACAAAGGATGGCAAAGGAGTCAAATGATTCAGAGGGGTAGAAAAGATAAAGTGCTGCAAAGTGGAAAGTCAACACTATCAAATAGTAGAAGATATTACTCAGGAGCAGATGGAAAAGAATAGAGGTTAGAAAGACAGACATCTCTTGCAAAAAATAAGCAGTGGAGAAAGTACACTTAAAAGGACATGTCAAGAAGCAAATTAACCAAGAAAATTTAAACAACCTTAACAAATTGAGGTATAAGTATAAGAAATACTCACACGAACATATTCCTGAATCCAATATGAAACTGCTTCCTGCACAAAAGACTGATCTCTGGGTTCAATAAATGCCTCTGAAATTGAAGACAAAAGGTAATTGAGCGGTTCAGGATATAGCAAGGAGATTAGTGGGGCATAACACGGATCAGCAGGAGGATTCATTTTGTTAACCTTAGAAATCAATGACCTGGAAAAAGGAATGTTCAGCAAAATGATGAAACTCACTGATTCAAAACAAGAGTCCAGTGAGTGCAAAGCCAAAGAGCGATTAAATTCAGGTGATAAGCAAGAGTGTGAGCAGATAAGAAGTTTATGCAATGAGAATTATTTACAAAGAAATGCATTTGAAGACAAAAATATTCTGGAAAGGCATAGTATAAAAACACACTGTAAAGCAAAAGAACTTCTGCTATTCTGTAATTTGTCATATAAACAATGGTACCAGTTTATGCAGTAGATGTGGGGACAAATTAGCCCTTTATCTTAACAGCAGAGCATAAGGCTCACTGGCTGAATGGGTCAAGGCTGAATTCTGTCTTTCATCTCTGGAAAGCAGATTACACAGCCCAAGCTGTGACAACAGTTTGAGTTCACAGGATCTCTGTTGCATTTCCTGGATGCTGTAGGAATGGAAATTGTTTCAGCAAGAAGAAGGTGAAGAACTTCATATTTAAATGCTCAGCATTATTATTAGATAATCAGCCAACACTTCACCTTGATTTTGGAGAGCCAGTGCCAGTTTCCATGGAAACTGAAGTGCTATCCCGCAGCTGTCACAAAGTTGTTTAAATCCTGCAGATCTCAGCTTTGACAGCACACCGAGCACTACAAATGTGGATTTTTAAATTGCAGTCACCAACGTGGGGAATACAGAAGTTCCAGAAAATTCCTTCAGAGCTGGGTATGCTCATTGCCAGCATGTGTAATTCCTACAACAGTGTGCACAAGGAGAGCAGTCGCAGAGTATACTGGGGTTTGTACAAAATACCATAGTTGCGCAACAACTGACACAACTACAAGAGCAAATTATACTAGAGCACTAGTGAAAGACTACCTCAGCCAAATAAATTTTTAATGCATCTACTCACAGCAGTGCTGGGAGGCAGGGAAGTGATATTATCACCATTTACAGGAGGCAAAAGGGAGCCATATAGAGAAACGGAGCTTGCTCGTGCAGAGGCAGGTGTAGATGCCTGCATAAAATTCAAGATTAAAAAGATTAAGGAACCATGCAGACCATCTACCTAATCTTGGTTCTTTTTACAGTCTGTGGAGTGAGGTAAGCAGTACATTCAGGTTGCCTTTTACAGACACCAACTTAGATATCACGCCTACCTATCATAGCTGTAACAAAGAGCCTGGGCATAGTACGTGCAGTGTGGAGTTGCGATTTGTGGACTGCACAGCAGGTGTCTCCCACTGCACAAGAATATTTCCACAATCCTCACACTCCCACAATGGCAGGCCTGAGCCACTGGTAAGACTTTCAGTGAATATTTTTATGCACGCCTCGCTGTGGTGTGTAAGCTAAATGCACAACCATATTCGATAAAAGATGCATATTACTCATAAGTGCCATAGTTTTGGGCACTACCCCAAGCAACTATGAGAAATGACTCAGCGTCGATCACTACACACAGAAACGGTTGCCCCCCACAGGGTGAGCCCTGCACCTCTCGCTGGAAGGCGACGGATGGACAGACCAAGCAAGTTGTGCAGGCAGTAACACTCCTGGGAGAGACCTTTCTGTATTTTATTCGGTGCACTTGACACGACAACACCCCGTTCCACAGTCCCTTATGTCACCGGGACACATGCTGAGTGATTAGAAACTAGTGGGACTAGGACCATTCCTGTGAAGGAAAGCAGTATCATTTTCCATAGAGAGTAACTGTGAAGTTTCAGTCCACAATGACTTATCTTAAATTAAGGAAAATGAAGAAGAAAGCAGTCCACAGTATAAAACACAGCTGAGTGTAAACATTTCTTGAAATTACCTGGAGGTCCCCATTGCTTCAGTGGCAGGTCTCAGAAACAGGGAAACAGAAGAAGCACCAAACAGGCACATTATGGTTTAATAGTTCTGTAAGCTTGGTCCTTCCTGGTAATATAAATTAGGACTCTGTCATTTAAAGCATCTTTTCATCTACAATTTAGATACAAAGTGGGAACAGGCCACGGCAATAAAAGCTTTCTTATCTGATCAACAGCATGTACTTAATAGCAAAAAATAAATATTATGCCATACGTTTTTAACATCTTTTCAGTTTTCTGTCCTTAATCTAGTCTTCTTTCATTATGTGCAAAGTACTTCTAATATTTTGAATTAAATCCAAAAGGAAAAAAACAATCTAAAAAATCCAAATGCACTTGCTAGTTAAATAGCAATGCCCTTACTTTCATTCAGGCAATTTTGATAAATTGCAGTCTTCCCATACTAATTAACTTCAGGTTTAATGGATTTCTCTCACCACCCCAAGGTATGTAACAAAACACAACATGCTCAATTTAACGAAAACAAGCCAATATTGAAACTGGCCAGTTTGATTCTGCTTCAGTGAAGCACTCAAATACGTGCTTAAGTACAAACACAGGAGCAGACTTGGAGAAGCAGCTCCTCTGTGTGGTGGAAAGGGTCCAAAGGAAAGGTAAGCAGCCTCACTTCAGTGGGAGAGCCCAGTTCTCAGGACCAGATCAAATGGCATACAGCAAGCACCTGCATCTGGAGAGCTGGTGACTAATGCAAAAACCACTTCTTAGCCCACTATCGGATTTTTTCCACATGTAATGAGTTCACTTGCAATTCACGCTTGCAATGAATCCAGAGCATTTTCATGGGTCACGGGACAAACAGGACTGGTTTATGACAGGCAGTGCAGCTGCCACCCCAGGCGAGTGCCCTGTGCAGGAATGCTGCAGCCATAAAGGCAGATAGAGCTGCGTTTCTGAACTGAACCCCAACAACACAGAGCAGTCCCTGGGAGGTTCTATATCTGCATGTTAAAGTGTTTTATTGTATTTAATTAGACCATTAAAATAAGATATTTCTGTTACTAAATAATCTATATATTGTGGAGTTGACCAATGTTATAAGAAAGTAAATTTGAGTTAAAACTATGTGAGAAAATGAGAAAATAGGAGAGCAGTCAATGAAGACAGTACCAGAAAATGAATGGCAGCCTCTGATCCTGGGTGAGAGAGATGAGTCAATATAGTCCCCCTGAGCCACCAGGGAAAGACTTGGATTTTGGTTACAGCTTGGGTTTTGAATCTGAAATTATTCCAGGTAGCTCTGCTTCTGGTATTTTGAGTTCGTTCTTGTGATTTTTTTGCCCTCTAACAGCAGTAGGATAGTAATGCTCTACCCTGTCAAACAACTGCAAGATTTCACTTATGGATAAAATTATTCATACTCGGTAAGATGAGTGTTTCATATCACAGGTCCACCTCTGCAGGGGTGAGGCATGCAGTTCCCATAGATATCACAGACAGGAGTTGCATTCTGAAGTATCCTTAAGACCAATCCAGGCCACGCAGTTAGTTGGGGAGGGTGAAGTTTCAGAGGCAAGTGGATTTGCAATAGCCATTATTTTATTCTGGTTTTATTCTCTTTTCTCTGTTTTGTTCTTTCCATCCCTTCGGCTTGGTAGTAAGCAGTGGGGAAAACCTGCTTGCAGACAGGAAGACACCATGTAATTAAAGGTAAAGTATTCTGTTTAGTTCTTCAGGAATTACATCCTTTTTGATAACACAGTATGTGAAAAATCCGGTAAGCAGTGCATACATTTTTTATGAACAGGAGGACCCTCAACTATTACTATGAAGTACAGAAAGAAAAGACAGGACTCTCAGTAGGGAAATATCATCCATTAAATGCCTCCCTGGGGATCAAATGACACTTACAATTGAGAGACACTAACTGCCTCCTACATTTCAATTGGTACCAGCAGGACGCCTATTTGTAAAGATTTGTGCTGCCTGTACTCTGTCAGTGTAAGATGCCACATAAATATTTTCTGACCTTTGCAGAGATATTACCTTTTTTTTCCACAGACCAGCAGCCTGATTTTACCATTTAAAACTGTTGATCCTGCTGAAGAATGAGCACAAGAGCAACCCTGTGAGTGTGCATAGGCCCACTGAAGTCAATGGACCTGCTGAACATGTGTTTGGAATGTTTTCTGATCAGGGCTTTATATGCGTCACCCTTTACAACAAGACTCCCATGGTTCTTTCTATAAAAGCGTACCTGCCTTTTACTAAATACCTATCACCAAAGATCAAAAGGCTTTTGAAATATGTCCCCTAAGAAAAGCAAAAAATGAGAACTTAGAAATTCATTCATTTCAAAACTGATTAATCAAAGGCAGCTCTTTGATCAGTAAAGGATGTCTTCAGTTCCAAAACAATGAGCACTTTAATAGGGAACGATTACATTCCTCCAGGTATATCGTCCTTGAGGAATATATTGGGCTCTCATGGGTGTCACAATCAGGGCTGACCAGGACCCCAAGGCACGTCTACTTTTCATTATTGTACTGCTTGAAAACTCAACAACTCCATCCCACGTACTAACTGCTGCCTCTGTTTGGCTTTCCAGAGTATGTGGTAATGTTTGCTCTAGAACTCCCTGTGTTTTTATTTTTTTATATATATACAGAGGCATATGCATGTATTTGTGCAACATCCACTGCTTTTCAAATGAGAAATGGACAGTGATTCCTTCTTGCAGTGGATTTTACGTGACTCCTATAAAAAAAAAAAATTAGTCACAAATAGCAGAGATTAAACAGTAATGTCAAGGTCTGAGAGGGGAGATTACAGATCCCATATCCACAGATGATTGCAGCTGCTGACAGTCCTGTGATTTAAAGAGCTGTTCTCCCCTGTCATTACAGGACAGGCAAATATCTGCCACAAATAATCATCAACAAATCTTACCTTTCCCCAGAGAGCTTAGTTTGGATCAAAAGGAGCCTGTTCAAAACTTGCCATGCCCATTGCAGAGGTGGCCGCAGTTCGGCGACAGGTGAACTGATACTGTCCACGAGCGTCAAGAAGTCATCAGGGTATAAGACACAATAAGGACTCTTAACAGCCATGCTAAACCAGCAGGAATTCACCCCTTGCGCACTGCTCATTTTGAGTTGCTACCAGATGACGAATTGCCAATGACTTTGGGAGTGTCACGTTGGCAATAGAAAAGCAACGGATATACGGTTGTTATTAACAACCGTCATTCTGCTGATTTTCACACCACAGACAGAACACAGATGTGCAAATTCTGTAAAAAAAAATAATTCCTGGGGACTGACTGTCATAGAAGGAGAAACAACTCCAAAGCAAGCTTTTAAATTAAAAAAAGAAAAAAAAAATCAGCTATATCAGGACATTACAAAGGGACTTTCTGTCCAGAAAGAGATGGAAGAAGGCATATAATCCTTAAGGGAAATATCAAAGTGAAGCAAAAAGCATAAAAAGTATGAGGCAATTCTATGGTTTTGGAATCTTCTGGGTAACAGCTGTGCTTCTGTAAAACATACTCCTGAGAACCAAGGAGAAAGGCAATGGTAATCAAGGCCTGTGTACAACATTACAGGGAGTTCTCAGAAAAGGTGGGTATGGTCACTCATTGGCAGTGACACCCAGCAGTCTAATCCATCTCTTAATGTGAGAAAGCTAAGGCACAGGGAGAGGGGTGTGAATTCACAGCTCGTTAGTTCCTCTGCACTCATTTTGCAGGTAGATGCTCGTCCATGCAAGGTGCCATTAGCCTCAGAGGGCTGCCCTCCTCCTGCTCCAGCTGTGCCATGGGAGCACTCACTAGGGCTTGTCCCTGTCCCCGCACTGGCTCTGCCACGCTGAGCAATCCATGGGAGCATCCCCTAATTCATATCAGCCAAATCTCTGGGGCCAGCTCACACCAACCACACGGCCAGTTTGTGCCAGCCCTGCTGATGCTGCCTGAGCCAAAGGCGTAAAGCTCAGGCAAACCCCTTCTGCCAGCAAATAGGAAAGGGCAGCAGCCTCTGGCAGAGAAGCATTGAGGAGCATCTGGATCAATAGCATCTTCCGTTGGCTCAGCTGGACCTGCAAAAGAGCATCTGTCCAGGGCCTCATTGCATTTTCTGAGTAAAGTAAGCTGCTTCACAGAAAGGAATTCAGCGTTAGCTGATGTGCTGTCAGTTCACACCCTGGTTTACTTGCTACTAATCGTATACACGAGCTTTGACCCAACCTTTCTGTTTTCTTTCCTCTCTCCCTAGAACAGCAACTTTACTACCAGTAATTCAGGCAGTATAGTATCTCCTGGGTACAATGAACATGCAGAAGTCCCCCTGCAAACCCTGATGTGTGGCCACTGTTCTGCTGTTTATTACAGTGACATGTTGCAGCGTTTGCGCTAGCACAGAAACTTGAAAGAAAACAGAGCTGAGCAGCCCTGTTAGACTCAGTCAACAAATGTACAGCAGGTTTGTCATTTTATGGAGCTGCGTCTCTCTTGTGTTATATCCCAGACTCTTTGGGAGACTTGAAATACCAAATCCTGTGCTAATATATGTTGGTCTGACTCCGCTGTGGTCAGCTCTGGTTTACACCACCCATGAGTCTAAAAAATGTTCAACCCCAAAATGATAAACTCTTAGAGGATCACAGAGTCACAGGATAATTCAGGCTGGAGGGGAGCCCGGGAAGTCTCTATGTCCAACCTGCTGCTTAAAGTAGCACCAGCCTGACGTCAAACCAGGTGGCTCAGAGCTTTGTCCAGCCAGGTCCTAAAAACCTCCGAGGATGGAAACTTCACAGCATTTCTGGGCAGCCTGCTCCACTGCTTGAGAGTCCTTATACTCCATCTGAACCTCTCTTGTAGCAATTTATGCCTGCTGTCTCTTTTTCTCCCACCACACACCCTGGTGGAGAGTCTGGCTCTGTCTTCGGGAGCTTTTCTTCCTTCTGGAGCTGGCTTTTTCTTCCCAGGTGCAAGACTTTGTATTGGTCCGTACTGAATTTCATATGGTTCCTGCTGGCCTTTCAGCCTATCAAGGTTCCTGCAAATGGCAGGTCTGCTGTTAGGCTACAGTCAGGTAGCACCTGGAATTTGGTGCCACCGGAAAACTTTACAAAAGTGTGCTCCATCACCTCCTCCAGGTCACTGGTAAAGGTCATAAACAGGAACAGGCCCCAGAATACTGCTCTTGTTACATGCCTTTGAGTGTGACCAGGATCAATGAGCCCAATCATCCAACCATTTTTTTGAGTTGTCTGTCCATCCAGAATGTAATGTCCCACACTAGATAGAGGAGTATCTAGGAGACTGTTGAAAGCCTTGCTGAAGTCAAAGTAAACGACAGAGAGGTTCTTCCCTCATCCCCAAATCCTGTTATTTTATCACTGAAGGCAATCAGATTGGTCAGGCATGTTTACTCTTGGTCAGCCTGTGCTGACTGCTCCCAATGACCTCCTCCTTGTGCTCACGAGCCCATCCCAAGAGGAACAGTTACTTGATGTAAAGGCTATGGAAAATTCAGATATCATTGGATATTCCCATTCAGCAGCACCAACCACAACCAAGTTTAGAAGTATCTACAGTCAAAGAATCTTTGTTTCAAAGATGGCTATTAGACAGGGGACAGGCCATGGGTTGGCTGGTGCCAGAGTGAGCCCTCTCCTAGCTGAGCAGGACCTACTAACTAATACAGTTCAGCCATAAGATGTGATGAAACACTTCTATCAGAAAATCAAACTTGAAAATAGTTCATGATTAGCACTAAAAACTTAGTAGTTTTAGGCAATGAGTGCATTTAACCAACTGCTTCAAGAAGAGACATACAAAACCAATTTTTTTAGACCCTCCTGTTACCCTAGAAATTACTGTTTCTTATACAACATCCCAAATTTTGATGTATACTGGGGCACGTTCTTAGTGCTGTATAATTTTTAAAACAGATGGGGCTTGTTTAGTTCCAAAGCTCTTGAGTATACCATTTTTAAATACAAATCTGGAAAATTTCCACCTAATTTATGCCACAAAGTTAGCATGATTTCACAGCAGCTGGATGTTTCCCTAACTCATATACTCTGTGAACACAGCCTGTACCTATATACACACATCTATCTTCAAGACAGATATAGAACCATGGAATGCAAATGTTTCATCAATGTGCATGTGGGACAGCATTATTGCTTGCATGAAATTTTACTTGGGGTTTTAAGGCAGGCTATGGCATTCAGCGTTCACATTCACTTCATCTATGCTGCACATGCCACACTTTTGAAACTGTTGTAGAATTTCTTGAGAATTTACTTTCTTATTTTAAGCAAGACTTTATATTCCTTTAGCATTATAACCAAGTGCCTTAGTACCATCTGTTGAATTACTCACATGGAGCCATAAAAGCATTCTAAAATAATCTAATACGCCTTTTATTTGCTGGTGAGTGCCACAATTTAAGATATTCCTAATTCAGACTTGACATGACTACTAATCAGTGCTCAATATCAGACGACAAATAAGTATTTTCTCTTTCTAATGATATGCAGCACTGTAACTTTTCAAAAAAATTCAACGTATATGCTACCAGCCTAGCACTGAATTTCAGAAGTCATGAAGTTTTGGAGCATGATATTGCATTGTTCAGATGTGGGAGAACCTGCAGAGCCACAGCCACAACATTTTAAATGTGATATATTTTTTAGCCTAGAAATGCTGGAGATATATGTGGCTATATATTTTTTAAAATTGCTTCTTTTCTCCTGAAAGGGAAGAAAGATTGTTAAGTGGGTTTATTGTGGCACAGAGGGAATCACATTGGCTCTGAGAGGAAATAACACTGCAATCAAAAACCTTCAAGAGTGCATCAAGGATCCAGTAAGCTGCACTGAAACTGCTCCTCGGCTTCCCTCTGCAGATTCGAGGCGGATGAGCTTTGGTGCTCTGGAGGAGTCAGAGACACCACGAGGGGAGGGAGGAAAACAAGGTCCTCACTTTTCAAGACCTTAAATTCAGTTTGCCCACAAACCCGCAAAACATTCTGAAAGCTAAAGCACTGATAACTACAATTTATGTTATTCTCCTCTCTCTAATACCTTAATAGAGCATTTAATGCTAGGTTCACTGTCACAGCCTAAAAGACAATGGCCACACAGATAATCTGACAAGGAAACAAATAAGTGGCTTTATTTTAGGTGGCCTAAGAGGAAAATGCACATAACACAGCACTTACAGCTTTTCTTGCAAAACTGTGCTAATAGTGCCTGGACATTTACAGAAACCCAGAGAGCAAGCAAGGCCATGGGTGCTACTGAAAGCCAATGAAGCAGGAGGGGTGCTGTGAGGAACAATCCTACCTCTGCTTTTGAAAGTCGTCCTTCTAGGTTCCCTCTTATCAAGACAGCTTTTATGAAGTGAGTAACCCAGGACTGCATCACTGCCAGTTTCACTAATCTTTAATGCACCTTTGCAGCTGTCTTTGCTGGGACTTTTATAACAACTCTGTTATTAAAAAAGGTTACCAGAATACCACACTAGCTGTATCTTTTCAGGCATTTAGAAGCACTGCAGGTCTGCCAGTAACTCAGGACAAGTAGCACAGACGCTCTTAGATCACAAAGCTCTACAGACATACAGTAAACATATATGTGCATTCAAACATTTATAGGCATATGATAAAGTGCATGTTCCACCTATCTCTGACTACTCCATAAGCACCACAGATTAACTCTACCAGTCTCTGTTCTAACAGTCAAAGGAACACAGACATTTTTCTGCAATACTGTAAATGATACGGACCTCTAAGCAAGAATATGAATTTCCAGCTTTCTATACACTGTGCAAAGTCTCCATTAAAAGTAGTCACCTTAGGTCCCTCTGTCTCTTGTCCCTGGCTAACTCAGCTATGCTACTGCCTCAGAAACCTGTAGGAGGGATATGATGGATCCAGACACTGCAGAGGGAAATGGCAGCTAAGAATAAAGCATTTCACTTCAAAACCTACCTCACCACACAGGAAACTCCTGTGTAGACAATCCTTAGTCATCATTGTTTAAACCCAAGTCAGGGATTTTCATACACTTCCTCCTCACTCCTTCCTATGTACTTTCCTTAAAAGCCCAAACCAGACAATATTCACAGATTTGACACATTGTTGTAGTCACACAATTTCTAGCCTTGTGTGGTTCAGACAAAATTAGATTTTCAGACTTCACACTGATGTCAAAGGACTCAAAAGACAGGGCACTGGTGGTCAGCAAGGTAAACCAGGAGTAGAAAAAAAGGATAAAGCTGGTATTTTGAACAGCAAGCTGCCAGGCTGGTGCTGAGCCACAGCAAGGAACCACATCACCTTGAGAGGCACATGTGTCAGCAAGAAGTAGTGGTCACTAACCTCTGGTTCCCTTATCTGTTGTCTCATGTGAGCCAGGAACTGCAAACTGCTGCCTCCTGAAGGTCAAGATACTCTGATGAGCTGGATCAGCAGCATGTTGACTTTTGATTGGAAACATCTCCCATTTATACCAGGTTTCCACTAACATGCTTAATGTCCGATTTGCAAAAATACATATGTATTTTAAAAGACTGTCCTTGGCAGGTTGCCAGCTCTTGTGCTGAGGGATGCAATCCAGAAATCCAGAGTTGCTAGGCTCTGTGTGGCATGCTCTCTCTCTCACAAAAAAAGAGTATTTCTCTTAAGAATAGAAGGTTCATACTGAAACTGTATCTGTTACAGAAACCTGCCATCCCTCCTAAGGGTGCTGCCTTATGGAAAGCCACAGCTTAGATCTGTATGTGACCAGGTCACATCACGCAGGGATAAGTGCGCCACATCCAAGTGGTGCTGATGGGAGCTGGCTACAGATTGCCGCCCTGGAACAGGGAGCTGCCTGTTTCTCAGTCCATGTAAAAGGACTTAGCCCTGAGGCTCCATGTGTAAAAGAATCTGCCTGTGCTGTTTGAGCTACAAGAGGAATCCTAGCAGCTCAGACATGGGAGCATTTTGCCTTTGTGTTCAGATGATGACAGAGGGCTGGGCTACGTAAACCTGTCTTACACTAGACAGGGTATTTCATAAGCAAGATGAACACTGAGTAAACAGGGATAGGTTGCAAAGCCCTCTCCTGTTTGTTATCTAGAGGCTTCCCACTCTCCATATGTTAAACAAAGATGAGATTTTCCATTGTTTGAAACCAGTCACAAAGATGCTCCTCCACCCTAAATCTCTGCCTATTTCCAGTACACCACCAACTTTTGTTTTCAAGCTTGAAATGGCATGAGTTTTGTGTGCCTTTGCTGTTCTGTTCTCCAGTGGGAACCTGAGAAGTTGAAATACTGCTGAGAAGCATGCCCTTGCAGGGGTTTCAGCCCAGGTTTGAAGACTCATGACATTCAAAAGGATGACAGAAGCTTTAGAAAAGTGTCTGAACTTCGGGTTACTCTTCTGAATGGCACTCAGATGCCAGCCCCTAAGGAATTCACCCATCATTTTTAGAACCTTATTAGCTAGAGCTTAAGGGAAATAGCTACAGATTTTATCCAGCAGGGACATTCTGCTGTGTGGAGCAATGCTCTCTGCATTCATTTCCTTTTCTGCAGTGTTTCAGTATTGCACATTATTTAGGCATCAGATCTGAACACAAATAATTGTACAATAAAAAACAGTGACTCAACAGGTTATTGCCACAATAACTCCTACATCTCCACTGCGTACAGTTAGCTTGGTTGCTTACCCCACTTAGGAAGCAGATGTAGGTACTACCATTCCTCGTCATCGCTAGTCACTGCGTGCCGTTTATCATCCACTAGACAGAAGCATACGTTGCTCAGTCAGTGCATTATTGAGACCACAAGGCATACTCCAAACTGCAGGAGGGGAGAAGGAAAGCAGACCTCTGCTTATAACTACTAGCAAATCCTTCATACACTGTTCTCTAATGTTGCTTCTCCCATTCTTAATTTGCAATTAATGCAGAGCTTATGCAGGGAAGGTAGAGCAGGTGGAAGCACTTGCAGCCCATCACACTCTTCACTGTTGTGTTTTCTCCTTCAATGCCCTGTTCCATTTGACTTTGTATCCACAGCCAGAGGGATGGGGGCATCATTTCTTGGTCTTCCTTATTAATTTCTGGAAGATTCATGAAACTAAATATGAGAATAGGGAGAAGAACACCATGGATTCATTGATATAAACACTCACATTACACCTACAGGTTTGCCACAATACTCATGGGAGAACACAGACCCCGAAATCCACAAAGAGATTGTGCTTTTAAAAGCTGGTGTAATTACAGAGCCTGACAACCCTGCCAAATTCATGCAACATGATGGAAAATCCCGTATCTGTGCATTACAGCTTCAGCTATAGTTACAGCAGACTGGAAAAGACTGCTGTAAGACTAGGAAGTAACCTAACAGCTTTTCAGCAGAGTACAGTAGCCTAACTCTCCAGTTCTGTTATAGTATCAAAGCCTCTGCAGTTTACATTTCAAAGACAAAGAAAGAAAAAACAAACAGCGAGCTAGGGAGGTGGCCGGCATGCAGAGCAAACCTATGCAATGCGGTAATTCCTCTCTTTCCAGACACCTCAGAGGTACCCCCAAAGCCCTAAGGAATTACACAGCCATGAAAAGGAGCAGGACTGAGCGCACCACATGTACAGGCAGCACAGGCATTGCTGAAATCACTCTGCATGTAGCCATTTCTGTTCATTTGACTTTTTAGCGCTTGTGACTCCCCTTATAGGAACTCATTACAGCTCACTGCAACAGCAGTCGCTCACCCTGTCACATCTCATTGTGCGCCAGAGGAGGCTGCCCTTTCATCTCTGTGTTTTTTAAGCTAAGCTTTAGCACATCAGGGGGAACATCTTTGAAATCCTCACTGATTCCCACTGGAAACAGTGCCAAGTGAAAGAATCGTTTCCCACGGACATTTTCTTTCCCCAGGGCCATAAGCAAGCTCAGCTCAGCTCCGCTCACAATGTCATCTAGAAACAAAACAAGCCCAAACCCCAGCTCTCCCTCTGTTCCAGTGATATTTTCTGGGCCTACCTGGAGCCAGAAAACTCTCCCATCCCAGCCCCAGCTGAAGGCACGGTGGTAGCAGAGGGCAGCAGCAGAGCTACCAAGGCAGCTCTGACAGATTTTCAAGCTCATTTAGCCTCAGCTTGGATATTTTAGCCCCAATTCTGTGCCAGATCTGGGCAGGAGAGGTTTATGGTTTGGTGCTTTGGGCTGGAGTATCCTGCAGTAGGGTGACGAATGATACCTCCAGACACAGGCACCACTCTGTGCGCTGCTCGTTCCTCGGACACACTGGGACCGGTGCCAGAGTAAGTTCTCCTTTTGCCCGTCGTCTCGGTACTTTTTGTTTTGAAGCAGCATTGGGAAGAAATATTTAGCTACAGCAAGGAGCCTTGTCTCATTATCTGTGTGGTCTTTTTGATGAATTATAAAAAGCTCATGCTGCTTGCTAAGCATGTTACAAATGCCATGCCACAGGCAGAATTTTTTTGTATTTTTAAGTGAAAGAGTATTTTCCAGAGGTTTGCTGTAAATTATGCAATGATCTTTGTGCAACATGGAGACTGGGTGCTCTTGCCCACTTGGAAACCCTTGTACAACACTCATGCCAAGCATGTACTCAGATTTTTTTTCAGGGAATGCATGATCATTCTCCCTATCACGTCTACACAGCCTCATAGGCAAACCTTTTGGTTTTTTCACAATAATTAATTTCTCCTCAAAGCATCCCTGTGAGACAAGATATTTTATGATCCCCTTTTTTCAAAGAGAAACTTTAAGATTTATATGGATCACAAAGAGATTTAGGTACTTAAGGAGAAAGTGGAAGCCTAAACCCCTCTGAAATGAACCAGAGATAAGCCCTCAATAGGACTGAAATGCTTTAATACTTCTCTAGATTTCTGCCTAAGTGATTTGCCCAAGGTCATGCAGGACATTTGGAAAAACAGCTCCAAATTCCACAGCTTGCTCAATAATTACTCTCCCTGTGAAGGCCGGAAATCTAGTAATTTTGCAAGGTCATTTGAGAAAACAAGACACACCTATTGTGTTAGCTAACCCCAATGGGCAGCAGGTATCTTTGCCTGGACATAATGTATCAATGCAACTATTCTGCTTCCCAGCTTGGCTGGAGGTAGCCTGGAAATCTCAGCACAGGACTGCATTGTACCTGGCCAGCATCACCTAGAGCTGGGCAGAGACTTGAGCCAAAATCCCATGGGTTCCACCCAGTTCCTTAACCACAGGGGCAGTCCTCCCCACGTCATCCCTCTTCCCTCTGGGGGGGGCAGGACGAATGAACGGTGCCTTTCCAAACACCGCAGAGAGTGTTTGATGTAGCGGGGCCTGAATTGAGTCTTTCAGAGTCCCTGAACCTCTTCCATCCTCATAGAAAAATAAAAATCTTCAGATTTTTTGTTTTAAATTCAGATCAAGTTACTGCTGAGTTCTAGAAGCAGCATGTACACACAGGAAGCTTTATGCCTCCCTGACTGGTGTCAGGCAGAAAGTAAATTATTTATGAAAGCGCTCCATGTGATATTTTATTTTGGATTTAAAGAGGCAGAAGTGATGGGAAGGGTAGTTTACAAAAAAGAAGTTAAAAATGCATTCAAACCTGAGTCTTTTAAGTTTTACTCAGGATACACTCCCTCCTAAGACTGGTTGCACAGAAGCATAAATATGATCTCATCTACATTTACATGGATAAGCCCATTCACTTCAGTGGAGCTGCTCCTAATTGCCACTGATTATACAGGATAAGAATCAGGATTTGTCAAAAAAACATCTCTGGTGCCAGTGCTTTGGGGCTGAGTAGGTGTTTGCAAACGCAAACCCACTTTTCCTCCCACTCTCTGATCCACTTGTAGCATTTCATTTTCCATGCACAGAATTCCTTAACCCATTTCTTAAATTAGCAATAGCCAGACAGCCCCAAACAGCCATTGCTACACAAAATAAAATTACCTGAAATACTGTGCTGCTACAGAAGGACTAAGATCCCAAATACTGGAATAAAACTGACAGTAATATCCCAAAGTTTGCTAGGTGTCATTTCAAATCAAATATTTCAAAGTGCTTGTGGCTTAGAACAAAGCCACACCTTAACCATCACCAAAGGTTTAACCTTTAAAAGCACACTAAAGGCAGGATTTTGAAAAGGACAGAGCCAGAGTAGAAGTCATTCCTCGAGATCAAGCCCTCTACCTGTTGAGTACTTGCAAATAGTAAGTCTGGCTAGAATTTCACAGAGGAGTTCAGTGATAAAACACCTCAATAGCTTTTTAGCATGTCAAGCCACAGAAGCCAAGGCATGAACAGGAGCTTCAAGTGATACATGATACAAAGTTGTGCATCAACTTGCCCACAATTTCAGGAGACCACTCCAGGGAGCACACTCCAGTTTGTTTCTCTCCCCATTGTCATGATAAATCTGTATTTCAAACCTGGTTTAGATCCTTGAACCATGTGCATTTGCAGGATTCTCCCTCAAGTCCATGGTTAAGCAGTAAGACTGTGCTCACAGTAGCTACAGATTTACAGCTGCCCTCAGTTCTCATGAGATTATTGTATCTTCAATAACGTCTTCCTCTCTTTCATTGTCCTAATCCAAAAATATTATTAAACTGTAAGGAAAGAAAAGAAGTTGAACTGTATGTCTTTATACATCCTGCTACACATGGCAGGCTTTACACACACACAGCAGCAGTGCAAGTAATACACAGCCTGGAGACACACTTAGAGTGTTTCATTTGGTCCCAGACTCTGGACTAATCCAGGACTGGTAACACCTGAAAAAAGGCTCCTGGGTTGGTATCACATGAAACGTTTGGACTGGCCTCACCTTTGGGTTTTAAACCTGAGGGTCTGTGATATTTTCACCTTGTTCAGACACATGGGTTTGTTTTGAGGCTTCTCCGCAACACAATTAATATATAATTATTCAAGTGTCCTAGGGAAAACATAAGAGACTGGTATCTTCTTTTGGTCATGAGCACTAGCATCAGCAATCAGCTAAAAAGAGCTCCTGCCCTTGATTTGGATTTGACTTTCATTTCAGAATGAGCAGCGCAAACCACTGTGCAGAGCTTGCAATGTACCCAGCAAAGTTATTTCTTTTATTACAAGGCCTCTCCAATTCATTTGGAAAAACAGCTCTGTATTTCTCAAGCTGCTTTGATAACTGCGCCAGTGCTGAATTTTTCCCAAGTCCAGAGGATGTAGACAAGTGCAGACTCTGCTTCGCAGCAGATAAATGAACTACTGGCCTGGCAAGGGCTCTTTCAACCCTACAATAAGATGAGCTGCCAGGGCTGGAGTATCTATCCGTGATGGACAATCCAGCTGGATTCTGAGGACACTGACAAAAAAGCTATATTTCCTGCCCACATTCTTCTTTGTGTCCACCTATACCGTCAACCACTAGCGACTCTTCAGTGTCCTGATCATTTACACCCCAGAACTGAACAAGAAAATTCTTTCTTCCCCCTTAAGAAAGGCTGCAACAAACTTCTATTAACTTATATTTTGAATTTCCGCATTTTCACATCCTTTAGTGTCCACTGTGATAACTGAACTAAGTCTTCTACACTCAGAGGCTCAGAGCTTACTTTCCTGCTGTGTTTTGTGTGGTCAAGCAGACATCTACACTTTTGATAATTTAGGGCAATTTATTCCATTGAGGTGGATATGACACTTGGTGCCTAATCAGCCCCAGGGCAGGCAGGCAGGCAGAGCAGTCAGCTCTTCCTTCAATACAACTTACCCAACTACCATAAGGGCGATTTGGGCATGCTGGCAGAAATATGAAATTTCTGCTGTAAAGGCAGTTTTTTGGTAACTCAATAGCAGCTCATAACTGTAGAATTGTGATATAAATCCAGTAGAAATAATATTTTAATTTAAAAAGTCACTAGCATTTAAAATAGGATTCCTCCAGTTGATGTATATAGGTGGTTCTTCCTAGTTTCTTAATTTATTTCAGTAAGATGGTGTTTATTTCCACTGGTGTGCTTAGATCTTGAATATGAAGATTTTGACATGCTTGCTCCTCTCTCTTTTTTTAAGCTGCATAACGAATATTACCGACATGTTCATGCCACCATCTCTGCAATAAGGCCACATGATTTCATGTCAGCATAAAAACAAAAAAAAAGAAAAAGTAGAGATAAACTTTTCTGTAACATTTCAGCAGCTGTTACCATAGTAATAATCATTTCACCAAGCCACCAAACATCATTTCAAGGATTTTTCCAAATGCCTGTAGAAGAAGTAGCAGCCATCAATAATCTCTTTCTATAAAGACTCCCAAAATTGTCACAGACCTTTCTCTTACATTATTTGCTGAAAGCAGAAACAAAACAATGAGGGCTAGAAATAACATCTCTATTAAGATGGATGGATGCAGGAGAGGTAGACATGAAAAAAAAAAAAGCGCTGCTTCTTTGTGTGCCCAGGGCCTAAGCTTCCCAAACAGTCAATGACGCTGATTGTCAACTTGAGATATGTCAGTGCTGAGACATCCAGGATCCTAAACAAGAAAAGGTTTATAGATCAAAGCCAGCTCTTTTAATTGTCTGAAGGGTGTCACCTATGGGGCAGTATTTTGTAAAATCAAGCAACGTAATAAAATAATAGCTTTTTTTCACTGCTGGAAGTTTCTGAGCAGGTTTTGGGGCACGTTCCTAAGCAAAGCACAGGGTAGAGCAGATCTGCCACTCACCTTGCTTTCTAGTGCTGCAGAGGCTCAGATGTAATTGCAAAGAGAAACATAGTCCTGGTGGCGGAAGGGCTGAGATCCAGTTATGCCATTCACCCACACCACAGAAAACTGAACCATCTACCCGATGGTTTTTTTCCTAAGTTCACTGGGATTGCAGCATTAGAGAAAGAGCAGGGTGGGCAGCAGGAGGATCTGCAGCACCTAACAATACTTGGGGAATACATAGGAAAAATTCCCTCCCATTTCTGAAAGTGGTGATTTCTGTAACTTTGTATGTCTACAAGAATGACCACAGTTTACCGATCTGTCTCTCCAGCACACCAAGAACCACCACCGAAGTCCCAGCATATAAGTCTGGGTTTCTTGAACCCCTGTAATTCAGTTTCTGTAAGCTCCTCCTGGGACAAAGAATTGCAAAGGGGAGTTGCACCTCCTCAGTTTAAAAAAATGTCATACATGCACACTCATTCTCAAATATTGGTTTTTGTAATGTTCAGAAAAATTGTTTTCCCACAGAAGTTTACTTCATGTGAGTTCCAGGGCAGAGATATGTAGAGTTAAGTACACTCCTAATACATTCTTCAAATACAAAGCACTCTCATTTTTCTCTTATGTTCAAACTGGAGTACCTAGCAACTAGCAAGATACAAATAATAAACAGAAATATTCAGCAAAGCTCTGACCTTAGCAAGAACTTAAACATGCTTAAGGAAAAACACTGCTGAATCCAAGCCACACTCAGAACAAATATCCTTCTGACCTGTTATCAGAAAGTATTTTTTTTAAGCACTGCTGAGATCACAGGAGTTTGTATTCTGGAACTTGCAGCATTAGCCATTTTTCTACATCATTTGAGGCACGGCTTACAGCAAGCTGTCTCAGTGATCTTCATCTGACTGTCCAAGTCTCCTTTTTCATCACTTCAGACTCACCCTTCTGAAAGTGTGGGAGTGCAGCAGCTCACAGCCGCCGAGATCATGCACGCAGAGAAGGTCAGCAGTGTGAGCAAATGGCTAATTCCACCATATGCGCCTGGAGTTACCTGCTGGGAATGAGCAATCCCGGAAACCGAATGCGCAATTAGACCTCCTGTTGCATGTCAGCCTCCGCTGAAAATCTATAATTAAACTGATACAATGATAATGAAGAGGAGATTTAAAAAGCAGATTCAGGAACTGCAGAGACATAGAGACGTGCTTAATTATACAAGTTTTCCCACTGGGTATTACAAAGCAGCTTCCACTGGCTTTGTCTAAAATGACAGAACTGAGAGGGCTTCCAAATCTGCACAGTTGGGGGCTTGTCCTGGCCACAACCCAGCCTCGTAGTACAGGACCTGGCTCTGCTGCCTTCCTACCCTCTGCCTTGCTCTGTATGGAAAGGAAAAACAGGCTCCTGTGGGCTGCACAGGAGCCAGTGCAGCCAAAATAAACCCTAAGTTTGTGCATAACTTTCTGTAGGATCAGGATTTTACTGTTTTCTCTGTCCTCACAGGGGGGCTGCTTGCACAGTCAAAAACTGAGCATTAAAAGGGGTCATGAAAACTGTCAATGAAACAGAAAAATAGACAATTTTGTTTTAGTTAGACTAAGTATTTTTGCAAATGGTAGCAAAATATTCTTTTTGCATCTGGGCAGATTTTACATTTTCACAGGAGTACATTGACCCAACTTTCTAAAAGGAAGCATGATTTCAAAGCAGGAAACAAAAATGTTTCACATAAAACCACAACAAAATTACTCAGTTCTCAGGTGGCAGGTAGAAGGATGAATTTGTTTCACACAAGTTTTCAGTCAAACCAAAATTCATTTTTCTGTCAAACAAATTATTAGCAAAAATAATTATTGCCCAGATAATTACACTCCAGCCATGCTGTGCCACTGCAGGTTGGAAGAGACTTATGATCTCTGCAGAAAAATGCAGATAGGAAACCTAAAATCCATTTCAACCAGTGGGTCACACACATACATCCAGCACTAAACCAAGTGCAGATTAATTATTCACAAGCACTTCAGTGTCCATGTAACATTAATGCTGTGACATCACTGATTTTGTGTTATTTTGAAGATATATTAGACAGCAAGAAATAGTATTTGTAAACTTCAAGGCAGCTTGTATGCAATACTATTCTGTCAAAAGATCTTTTTCCACGTCAATCATACAGCTTCAGGATAAGAGATAAGAAAGTTTTTCACATATTCATTAATTAGTGCTTAGGATTTTTTGAAAAATGCATCTTTCAAAATGTGTCATGTTAATATGCCATAGCATTTTGAACATTATTGTTTTTATGCTTATTAGGCATACCATGCTAGAAGAAAGCATTTTAAATTAGATTAAATCTTATACATGTTTAATGCGGTGTTCTCACAATTTAAAATGCTACTCTATTAAAATAGCAGAGAGAGAAATTGACTTACAGAATAAGAATGTGAAAAGAATAGCTCATGAGTGAAATGAATAATAGATTAACTGAATAATCATATTACTACCTATATGAAGAGTATAAATCACAGCAATCTAATGCTGTCACAGCAGAAAAAGGGAGAGGAGGCTCTCCAGGACATAACTACGTTCATTATCTAATATGAAAATTAAGAGGTAAGTGTGATTAGCATTAATGAGAGGCCATTTCATTGCAGCTGATGCCAGGTATCAATCCCAAAGCATATTGGACAAGAATGCTCTTCTGGAGATCCTCTTTCCAATCTGTGGAGAGTCATTCCACCCTCATTCATCCTTAAACAGCCCTGACTCTGCCCCTCAGCAAAACTGAAAGAACAATCTCACGCACCTTACTGCTTCACTAGCAGACATTAACTTTCAGCACCGTCATTCAGACAGAGCATCCACCAGGATGTGACAGCCCTGAACCGTTCACAGGAAGACATACTCTGTATAACTTTCAGTAATGAAGACAAACCATTAAGAAGCCAAACCAAAGGCTACCGACAGCAGTGGAAAGATTCCCAATAATTCAAAAGGGATTTGATTCAAACTGTAAGTCTCCATAGACATCTTCACAATACAATTTTAAATCACCATATTTATATATCTTTTATATATATATTTGATTCATTCACTTACATAATTGCTATGAGTGCATATCTGAATCCATGCCTGCAGCACTAGGTTAGAGATTACAGTGATAATTAGATGAGAAGAGCCAACATTCAAGTCACAATAAAGCAGGGCTCTTACTTCAGCCTATTATCCAAAACCAATACACCAGGGAGTTCATTTTCCTTACTGTGCAGGATACACAACTTTAAGATACTTAGCTGAGTTAGAGACCCTAGAAAACTTCAATGTCCTTTAGCCAACGGAGGATTAGTGGAGGATGCTGAAGGCACAGTATAGGAAAACTCGAATTACGGGATCTGGAACCAGGACTCCACACGGAAGAAGTCTCCACTTAACAGCACAGCTCTGTGGACCACCTGCAACCTGTTCATGATGCTCTCCCTCCCTCCCTTCCCTGATGTCCCCTGCTCTGTCACCTCATCACTTCCTCCTCAAAGAGCAGAGAACAGTCAGGGTCACTTGGAAAATGGGATTCAAACATTAATTGCTATTAAAAATATGGAGAGTTAAGCAACATGTGCAGAGAGACCTGCTGGCTGTTATGCCATTCACCACTCTGGCATTACCAGCTATTCAAACACAAAGTTTACAGAAGAGAGAGCTGATTAAAATGGCAACTGGCATATACAAAACAGGAGTTGCCACCCAACAGGCTGTCTGTTAATGAGGAAGTAACATTTGCTAGAAGTTTCTAAACTTGACCTTGTCGACATCAGATTGAAGGAAAAGGATACAAAACAGGAATAGCTGCTAGCATTAGGAGCTGATTGTCAGCTGAATTCAGCATCAGAAGGGCTCACAGTCAATCTGCTCCATGCTCACTGAGCGCTTTTGGTAGGATGTGTTTAGATATCTAGGGACATGCATTTTGAGAGAGGGAAGAATGCAGGGAGAAATATAGCACAAATGCCAAGCAGAAGACAATATCAGCACAGACAAGAAGGGCCAGATTCTGCCTTTCCAGCTATGGCTGCACAGTAGGAAAGGGGGAGAAGAGAAGCTCAGCAGCAGCAGAACTTAATCAGGGATACGCATCAAGTCTGGAGCTCCAAGAAATATTCTGCGGAAGTAAGAGCTCTTCCAGGCATTAAAAACCACACTGTGAATACTCTGTAAGCCTGAGCTGGCTGTTGTCAGCCTCACAGACACAGGCTGGTTTTGTTTCAGGATCCCCTGTGGGTAGGTTTATACTTCATGCAACACAGCACGATGACCTTGTTCACATCGTGGGAGCTACCAGATGTCCTCTGTCACATGAGAAATCATGGTGCCCTCTCAAATCCCAGAGAAGATGCTCAAGAGAGATAATTCTGGGGGGCTGCTGCAGGAAATTATAATCGTGGTGTTCAATCTGACTACACTTAACCACTAAAGCATCCTTTATGGTGCATGGACAGGGGCAGTATGGAGGAAGTAAGGTTGTCTCCATGTAGATCAGTTTGACTAGAAGAACCTTCCCAGCCAGTCACCTGGAGTCCAGGGTCACTCTCCAGGCCTGACATCTGTTGCACACACACACAAAAAAATTTTCCATCAACTAAGTGTCAGTGATTCAGAGCCGTGATAAGGCAAACTGACTCAATAAGGGACTGATTAGGAATGCAAACTCAAACTGCTTTACAGCTTGCTGCATAGCTCACTGGACACCCATGCAATAAGAACAAGATTGTTCTGGCAGCTTGAGCTGCCAAATACTACCCAAAACTGCTGCCACAGCAGGAGCAAATTATTTCATAGCAATTGGTGCAGCAGTGGCTTTGGATGCAGATCTAGGAGCATATGCTGATTTTATGCCAGCTCTCAGCATCTCACAGCAACAGGTCTCATAACTCAGCACCCCAAACAAGAAGTTTTATCCTTGTGATAGTCTCTTCCACATACAAAATTACCATTGAAGAAGTATATTCCTACTGTCAGGAGACCTCGTTTAGTGTAGTCTCCTAAAAAGGATTATAACCAAATCCTATTTTCGAGCCATGTAGCTGTAGGAATCTAAAGAGGCAAGCAAGGTTTGTAGAAGGAGGAATATCCTTTATTATGTGAATTAATGTATGTAGAAAAAAAAACCACAGATACAGCCTGAAGAACATAGGTACTTCTTCAGGGCTGAAACGGAAGCAACAAACTGAGAACAAATTGCTTAGACTTCAACTTCATTGTGTTGAGAAAAGGATAGAACAGAAAACAGCCTCTGCAAAGACTCTGAACCACAAAGATATAGGACATGATTCTCCAAGTGCTGTTCAAACATATTGGTAAGACTGTTGCTGATCCAGATATTGCAGTTTAATATCATACTATGCAAAATGCAATTAAGAAAATATATTTAAAAATGAGGACAGAACAAAAAGAAGAGTAAATGGGACATATGTAATTTTATATCTGAGGCTTCAAAAGGACTGTTGCCCAAATACTCAAGAACATAAAATGCCCAAAACTGATTGAAAAGGAAAAGTAGACAAGAATGAGAATTGGGAGTTCTTGGGGTAAAATTCATGAGACGGCCAAGAGCCACAATACCACAATTAAAAAAAAGAACAAGTTTGGCTAAAAACACATTCTTATTTGCTGCAAAGTGAAGGAGGCAATTAGGAACAAAAAGCCAATATAAAATGACTGAAAAGGAGGAAATCAATAGGAATTACTGTAAACAAAATTAGAAAAGATGAAATATTTATTAGGAAAGCTAAAAAGGACAGAGAAAAAGCCATTGCAGGCCTGATTGAGGACAGAGTTTAAACAGAGCAAAAGAACCTCAGCAGCACAGCAGCTATACAGCTGGCAAAGTTTTCAATAATAATGCAGAAGAGGTAAAATTGTTCAATACATATTTCTCTTCCATATATGAAAAGGGCAGTAGGAAAATTAAATGTCTTCCAATCCTTGAGTAACTAAACAGGATGTTAAATATCTAGGAACAAACATTTTAAGGCAGTCAAGAAGAGCCTGCACAGAGGAGCTAAAGAAGAGTTAGATGAGATCTTTTTAATTTTTAATAAACCTTGATATCTCAGGGAAATCCATTCATTTTCACCAGGTTCATTTAAAGCTAAATTTGTAGTTATATATCTAAGAACAAGACGTGTACCTAGGCACAGCTACAGAATAAGGGACTATAACATAGAAAATGATCCTTAGATGTATAAACAAGTAAACAACAACTAGGGAGGTAAATTTACTTCCATTTGCAGCACTTATGAGACTGATGATGGAATATTCTGTGATCCCTTGCCACCCCAATTTATAATCCCTTGCCACCCCAATTTTAAGAAAATAACATTGAAAACCAGGAAAGGTGCAAAACCACAGAATTTCTTAGAGGATCAGAGAACATGCCCAGTTTTGTAAGACAAAGAGCTCAAAAACAGAGACGGAGAGCTGCCTGGTTTACAATGTATGGAGACCTCAGAGAAGGAGAGGGAAAGGGAGAAGGGGAATAGTTGTTAATAAAAGGTCTCTTAGTCTGGATGAGACTAGGCAAATTCAAAATGGTGCCCTGCAAGACATGTAATATAGAGAATGATTAAATATTTGAGTGAACACCAGGGAATCTCAGGGTGGTACAATCTCCCTCCCTCACGTGATCATGATGGAGGGGCACGGAAGGCACCAGGTGTCAATCAGAGAGCAGCACAAATCCTGCAGCTGGGCACACCGCCCAGCACAACGGCTCCCTGAGCCATGGGCGAGTGGAGAAGAAGGAGACCAGTGCTGCAGGGCTAAAATGAAATGGGCTGCTGATCTACTGCCATAAAGGTTGCCTGCGTATGGCAAAGCCTTTGGGCAGCCCTTTTCTGATTCAACAGGGCCTCATTTTAACAGTTAAGAAGATTTTGTCAAGGGCAGTACCAAAGTATGATGTCATCCCTCAATACCTTTGTACTTGCAATCAGCAACATGTCTCTAAACAAAATAAAGCCTGGAAACAACCTGAGCCCAAGACTGCGTTTTGTGTTTGCAGACCAGGGAATCCTGGCCCAGTACAGTAGCATTGCTATTGCAAATGCTCAAAACAAAAACTAAAGGGAGAAGAATTACAGATGTTCTTTAGAAGATGATGAGCCATGAGTTCATTTGTGCATCTCTCTCAAACTCGACCCGAGAGAGCAGCTGGATGCAGATGATTTGAATACAGGAAAACAAATCAAAAAGGATCCAAGCCACAGAAATACCAATTTGCTATCTCCTGAACAATCACTTAGCGGAGAGGACACAACTCTTCCTTGAGTGTTAGCGCAGCAGCGCACAGCTTATTTATTCATTTCTTGGCACTGTGGCTTCAGCCTTCATTTAGGTCTCTGCCTCCTCAAGCACCTCTCTGCTTCTCACCAGCACTGGGCCGTAATATTGCTCTTTCTTACAGCTGTGTCATGTTGAAGCAACTGCGTCAAGTCTTGTGCTGCTTTCTGTGAGACACAGGCAATAAAAAGCCACCTGAGTTACACAAGATTAACAATGTGTGGAATTGGTTACCAGAAGGCAAAGGACCCCAGTCATTTGCCCTTACAAATGGGAAAGCAACTAGGCTTGACTGCGTTTCTCAGGTTAGCATGTAAGCACTTGATGCAGCAAAGAGGATACACAGCCTGATAGCATAATGATTGAGCCCAGGCAGCACCACTGAGTCTTGGTCTGCCTGTGATGAAACAATAAAAAGCAAGGAGAAAGCATGTCCTTTGTGCATTGAAAATTATATTTCACGTTTCATTATGTATAGCAAAATTTCTCACGTCCTGACAAATCTGCAGGGCATTTCGTAGCGCAATTTTTTGCATGAGTTGGCAGGGTTCTGCCATATTAAACTGATACAATTACCCTTACATGGACATCTCCCCAACACACTTAGTCCAAGGATGAAAGACACAGCATCTTTCAAATGTTCTACCTTGTAAAATTAAAGTTATTAGAAAATGTAATCACCCTCTCTCTAGTCTGTGCCTACTGGATATATTTACGCTCCCAAGAGAGGTTAAAACAACATTTTTAGCAGCTGCTTCAAAACGCAAATCAAATCTTCGTGAGATGCTACATTGATTTGCGTATTATTAAGCATGATCCTTCCCCTCCACTGCAGTTTTCCTTCATAGTTCTGTTCCTGCATGAAGGTTGCCACTAGCTGCACGTGTGACACTTTCCCCTGTGGCTGCCTGCCGCTTACAGAAACTACAATGGCGCCATGCTAATGAGTCCCAGGGAGACAGTAATGTAGCTAGCGTTGCCATTTTAGCTTTAGCAGGAAGGGAAAGCATTAAAATGCTTCTGGCAACTTTTGGAGCTGCTAAAATTTAGTCAGTTGGAGAGTGTTTACACAATGTTAACATTGAACTGGTCAATTTCTGGCCCCAACATGTTACATTTTTTATTTAATCAGTTTTGTAGCATACAGTGTCTGACAAGGCAACGCAGCAGGCCAGGTTTTAGGCGTTTGCTAAGTAGGGCACTGGGCACTTTCTCTACCTCCTCCTCCCTCCCACCCTTTTGCAAAGACATCCTGCAGTATTTACCTGTAAGACTCAGATGGGTCTAAATTAATGCCCAGCATAACCCTTGGACATCAGATTGCAGCTTCAAGGTGGGCTGTCAGACAGATGATTCACCCTTAGGAGGAGAGGCTCTGGACAAGGGCACACGACAGCAAAGAGTTTCAACTACAAGCCAGGAGCATTTTTTCCTCCTGCTAGGAAACGAAGAGCATTGAAGGGAGAACACGAAGGGCTGACAGGCTGCACACAGGCTGCTAACGATTCATCAATGTGTGAATGAAATGAAGGCTCACGCCAGACCAGAGGGCACAGGCTGCTGCTTGGCAAGTTTTGCTGAGAGCAAGCCCACACATCGTGGTGTTGCCGCAGCTGAGGTACAAGGTCACACTTCTGGAACGAGTAAAAGCTTCATGTTAAGTTGGAACAAGAGGAGCTGTTATGCATATCAAAAGCCAGATTCTAGTCTCATTTGGGGGGAAATCCAAAATAATTCTCTGGCAGACAGGCCACTGTGCTATTCCAGTCTATGGAGCATTTCTATTACCATAGTTTTCCTGCTGTAATAATAGCAGAGGTCCCAGCTGTGATGTCGGTCCCAATTTGCTAGCACAAAAGGTCACACAGCAATTGGAGACTGGCTCTCCTGTGTGCAAATCTGGCCCCAGACACTGGGCTACCCGCCCAACAGGCCTCCTCTCGCATCCTGATACCCTTTCACAGGAGAGGTTGCCCCATGCCTTAGCTGAAATGCCTGTTATTAGTATTTCCCTACCTTACAAAGCTGTTGTAAAGCTTAATTAGCGTTTCTACTGCAAAATGCTTCAGGACTGTCAGATGCCAGGCACCACAGAAAGCAGAGTGTTCCTGTTGCAGACAGCATGGCTTAGCTTTGGCAAGCTGCGCTGCTGCAAACTGAACATTGACTAGGACAATTTTGTTGCAAGCAGGAACAACAAGATACGTACTTTGTATGTACATATTAACAGGACTATAAACACAATTTTTCTTTGCTGCTTGCAGGCTGATGCCCTGTCCTTTGTACATCTGCAAGTACTCTTATGATACGGTTTCCTAAGTAATGACTTTCAGTCCCCACACTACCTGGGCACAAAGCCTCGAGCCTATTGAATGGTGTATAGCTGGAGCCTTCTGCTGCCTGTAACTCCCAAGACTGTAATGGCAACAAAAGTTAAAAGCTGCTTAACGGAGACTGGACAGTCACAAAATTGATTCAGAGTCAGAAAAATTTATAGCTCACCCCCTCCTATACTACAAAGGATGGTGTCAAATATTGAAAAGTACCTCTAGACACCATTTAAGTATCCAGTATAAACCTCCATGGAAATAATCTCTCAGAGCACAGAAATGGAGACATCACATAGATTTCTCTTTATTTTCCCATCAAACTAGCAAAGGGGACCACTTTTGGCCGTGGTCCTTTCTACGCCACCATGTAACATTTTACCTGATAAAAGCAAGTATTAGCATAGACCCAAACGCAGAATTTCTACAAAGTCTGACATGTTTACAGTTCAAACAAAAAGCCAGCTTAAAAAACACAGAGATGGATTCTGGTGAATCATCCATCTGTACACAGCACTGACGTATAAAGTTGAACTTTTTTTAATGTTGGAGCTTTTTATCATCTTTTTTTCCTATCAGTCTTGTGAGGGGAAAAATGAGGAGCTGAGAGACAGAAATGTGATTCATTTTTACTAGAGTGAAGCCATAAAGCTCTTGTAAAGTATGGTTACCCCCATGCTCCATTTCAGTAACAGCAATAACACCTAACCTGCTGCTTCTGCTGCCATGGTCTTGCCCTTCACATGCTAAGCTCCTTGTTTTTAATCACAAGTTCCCATCACATTTATAAGCCCATGGAAATTGTTTTTTTTATCTTTTTTTTTTTTTTAATCATTTACTATGATAAAGTGAAAAGCATTCAGTGAGTCACTGATGGATCATCGTCTTTTCCACATGCAATAGGAAGCTGCCACTGGGAGATGTACCCCTGCAGAAACTGCAGTCTGTCAGTTCTACTTTGGAAAGCCTATTGCACAATTCTCTTTTTCCTATGAATTTCTCATTTGCAGTATGTTAAAAGGAAGTGTTATAATAATGCAATCACTAGATAAGTCAGTGATAAAGTTGTTTCAGTGCTGCAGGTTATATACAGTAGTGGTAAATAACTGCAATATGCCACTGCACCAGGCTCCATCCTGCCCTACCTACACCTGAGTCCTTGTTCTGATCCAGCTGCGAAACAAAAGTCAAATAAATCAAGGGCTCTGACCCCGGGCTTGCTGCAGGACAGCCCTTTTCAGCAGGGGTCCCTAGGGGAATGGGAAATCTCTTCCCACCACAGTCAGGCTCCTACAGACCACTTTCAACATGGGGTTTAATCATGTCTCATCCCAAAAGAGCTGACAGGGACAAGTAGTAGGCTCAGTCAGTCTTTTAAATCACTGCATCTGCTCCACCTACATGTATCACAACTGGAAACTGATCCTAGCAAACCTACATCACTCCAGATCACTGCCAGCAACTGGTTATGCAGCTTTGTTATTCTTGCTGGAAACCACAGATACACCGAGTCCAATCTCAGCAGCATCGCTGAAACTGGGAGAAACTTGGAATGCTGAGAATCCGCTGCTGGAAACTGCGTTTTTTCCCTTCTCTTTGCCTCCCTCTCCAGCATCTCAGGCACAGACATCACTTCTGTTTCCAGAGCTGTTTATCAAAGGGTCTGAAGTATTTCTGTGGCTAACACTGAAGTTCCAAGGAGCTATATTGCTCCTCTGTAAAATCCCTTTCTCAGCATTGCTCAAGCTCATACAGTCTGGCATTACACATTTTGTCAAAAACATTGTGCAAAAGTATTAATCCTCAAGCTGATTCACTCTGAGCAAGTGTCTGGAGGAAAGGCAGTGATTATAGGAGGAAAGCTAAGTTTCATGTCTAGAAAGCAGCTGTTTTTCAAGCCATGGGGCATGAAACAACCATTCTCTATTTGTGTTTTTTAGGCCACTGCACTTTTTTTTCAGTTTCTCATACGACTTTACATACGTCTTTTACCTATTTTGTTTTTAAGCTCTCTAGAGACAAATATTTATAGTATGAAAAAAATCCCAGCACTGTGAAAATTTTCAATTACATCTGTTTTATGAGTATTAAATGCCAACAATAACATGATCTGATTTCTGGTAATAAATATTAACTTTTGAAAGTTAATTACCACAGCTTTTTTTCCAGTGTCTACTTTGTTTCTTTTGAATCAGTCCATTGGTTTACAAGCCCGAGAACTCAGTAGTTCACATTCTTCTTTGGCAAAACCAGTGAATCCTCAAAGTAAACGGAATCGATCCAGCCTTTGTAAATTTATTCTCCCACTATTCTGTCGCAGCCTGTATTTTAATGGGAAAAATATCTTCACTTCTTCAGCTATGGTATACAGACTTTACCATAGTACATGTGCTAGAGACATATCTCAGACTCCCTCTTGTGTCAATGTATGCTACAGTAACTCAGACTTAGCAGGCTCTCACCTAGCAGTGGGTCCGTATTCAAGCTTTCTCCCTTGCTGAGCACGGGACTTTGTACTCTTGGAAATCTACTGAGAATTTTAAAAAATGATTGCTGACCAACTGCATTTATTTTAACCTGGAACTCTGAATTTATTCTAGTGCTACCCAAAGATTTGTCTTCCGAGATGGGAAAAGATTCAGTCATTTCTATGCAAACACGAATGCAAGTATCCATATCCAACAAGGTGATGAAGTTCCTCCAATGCCTCCCCACCACAAATAATCACTATTTTTTGTACTGTGTTGAGTTTCCTTAGTTGGGAGGTGTTTAGTAGCAGTCGTGGGAGACCATTAGGGATTTAGAGTTACAATTCTAGGGATTCTTTGTGAAGACACAGAAGAGAAAGTATCTTTCTTATTCCTGTTATTTTACGTTATATTGCAGTTTCTTCTATTTTTAAATTTTTTTAATCTTAGCTAATCAATTTCTTACATAATTGATATTTATGCATTTTCAACCAGCTCTAGTTCTGTGTATCCTGTTATCAATTCTATACAATCCTGGAGAGATTTTTTCCCCACTGCCATCACCACCTGTCCCCTCCAATTAGTGTCAATAGCAGTGAAAATTTTTGTGATATTGAAACTATATTAAGACACACATACATCTGTTTAGAAAGGCAGATTTTCTTTCCACAGGAAAAGCTGCCATTTCAAAATCTGGTTTTATTTTGAATTGGAACATAAAGTCAAAACTTTTATTTACCTGCAGAATGAGATTTATGATAAAATATTTTGTTACCAACCAGAAATATTTCAAAAGTGTCAAAATTTTATAAAATAACATTACTATTATTAAAGGTTCAAAGTATATATTATATTATTTAAAATATAAATTGGGATTGTCCTGGTTTCAGCTGGGATAGAGTGAATTGTCTTCCTAGTAGCTGGTACAGTGCTGTGTTTTGGGTTCAGTATGAGAAGAATGTTGATAACACCCTGATGTT
>JAVKLA010000061.1:11871442-11888526 GCA_034782735.1 Sagittarius serpentarius | reverse complement strand
TAGTTTCTTCCTTTCTGTTCTATTAAACTGTTCTTATCTCAACCCACGAGCTTTACTTTATTTTTTCCGATTCTCTCTCCCATCCCACTGGGTGGGGGTGAGTGAGTGAGCGGCTGCGTGGTGCTGAGTTGCTGGCTGGGGTTAAACCACGACAGGATAAAATGCACAAAATGAAGAAAATAAAAAATTTATTTATATTTATTCTGGTTTTTCCTTATCAGACTTCTTGGTCAAATATCAACATGTTCTAATTAATGTTTAATCTCCATCCCCACCCCTTAAGCTATATTTTTTAGAGGAAAAACTGTTCCACTAAAACATTTCCAACTAGATTGGGTATTCTGTCATCAGGTCCTCACGTTCTCCACTCTCCCCACTACAACCTATAAAAAAAGACAAGCTATATTTCATATCTTTCAGAAAAATTATGATAACTAAAGCTTAAAATAAAAAATGAAGGAATTAATTAGATTCTAGTTATGGCCAGTGTGGGTTAGACCCTGGCTCTCTGGACAACCATGAACTACTAATTATCTGAATATCTCCAGAGTTTGTTTCTTTTGTGAAGAATAGCTGAACCATAGTCTATTGCTTATGAATCTGCTTGATGAGATTTTTCTCATCAGTGGGCGGTTTCTTCAATACCAAAAGATTCACTAACCACTGGGATAAGAATACTTGTTTTTAATTTCATCTCCTCTGAAATGTTCCTTGGTTTCAAAACAGTAATTAAGCTGCTACATATATCTGAAAGCAGAAACAATGGAAATACTTACTTTGACAGAACTAGAATAGAAAAAGAGGCAGTTAAGAACCTACTTAAATAGTGTATAAAACATCTAAGTGTTTCATAGATTTGTGATGAAATAGTCACTATGGAGTCTAAGCAGTTTCATTCACCTATAGTTTGCATATAAACTAAAGCAGTTTACATATACTGAGCAGTTTCATTCACCTATAGTCCTCTACAACACCTGTAGACGCTCCAGGCACTTGAATACATGAGACATGGAGCATCTCTTCGTAACTTATTAACTCCTACATAACTTCCATGAAATGTTAATAAAAACATGACTAAACTATCTTCAGGTAAACTTTTTGACGGCTTCCATATTAAGTTTGATTCCACTGATCAGGAATGAATTTGACTCTTCAAGTCTGAACGAGCAAGTTACTTGATGGTGATCTAAGGAACAGACATAACAGTATATTCAGTTATAAGAAATGGTTCATATTTCTCTCCTAAAGAGCAAGAAATTCTGCACATCACACTGTGTATCACCCATTTTCCTAATCACAAATAACTTGCATAAGAAACAGAGTGATTATTAATATTTCATCCACTGCATATTGCTTTCTGGATTTTCTACAGATTTTTATCACCCAAAAATTCAGGTGAATGAATTCCTGTCTGTTCAGATTTATTCCTTCACTAAGAAATTAAACTAATGTAATTAGAGAAATTGAGAAAGCTTTTAAAAAATGGTTAATTGAAAAGCTACTTACCACCACAATGAATTGCCTAATTAAAATATTATCATGCACAGAACTAAGGAAATCTGTTCATGCTAACCTACAAAGATACTTTCCTCTTTGATAGCTATTCCTGCTGAGAAGAAGGAAGAGACTGTATTATCAATGTGACACAAGAAGCATAAATCTCTTTTTAAAAGCAGTAAGCATGGGGAAGTCTCATTCTCATATACAAATTCCTACCCATATATACCCGTTTAATATTTAGACTATGTCCATATTCTGTCAATAGTTTCCTTCATCTCCATAAACAACTAATTTAAGGTGTTATTTTTAGTAATACATTACTTAAGGGCCCTGCAATGAACCAGTTACTCAGTAATGGGAAATCTAATCAACAGGCTACTTCAGAAATACTTGCAAACCATGCAAATTAGTGTGATGTGAAATCTCTTGGTTTGCTTAGTGGTACCAGAGGACACACACATCCTACCGATGTTACTGAGGGGGGTTGGGTTTTTTTTTCCTTCTAAGAATCAGAACAATCACAGGAGTAATCTGTAGCTCAAACAGAACTGAAACACTTTTCCTGTCTTTAAAGTTTTCATGTATTGCTTTGATTTTAAAAACTCATGTTTCAGAAAGAAGGGGTTTAAATACTTGCCACTCAATTTAAGCTTACTACTAAAGCTGAAAAATCTTCTATTTAGGAGAATGGGAGAACATAAATATTATTTTATGGTTAATTTGTTCCTTTTATTTCCTCTTCTTATTTAAGCCAGATGTTACCTATACAACGAGGAAGAAGTGGTCCAGAGCTGGTTAACTATAAGATATATCTATTCATAAGTGTATATCAGAGCGGAAAATTACTAGAATTTTCTGCCAGATACTATATATGCCATACAACTAGCTATTTTCAAGCCCCCTGTTCTTCCCTCCTAAACCTGAGCAAGGCTTACAGTTGTTACCATGACTGATGTACTCAACAAACTTCTTTTCCACCTGTGACAGTCTGACAAATTATAGCCAATGTCTCAAACATTCATTAAAGAACTTTGGTGAAGAAGATGGTCTCTGTAAACGTGCTGGAGTTGTACAAACAGGAAAATGCGGCTGGAGGAGAAGGCCCCACAGAGGTGGGACCGTGCTTCTCCAAAGCCACACTTCCTTATCTTAAGCAACCATGAGAAGAAGCACAACGGATGCGCTGGAAGGAAAGGTCAGACGGCAGCCAAGCCTGCAGGGAGGGAGAAACAACTCCCCAACGACCCCCCAAACCCACAGACCCATTTCCAGAGAATCCTGGGGATGTGAACTGCGCATCTCAAGACCACCAATTCATTTCGGGAACATTCCTGAGCTCACACTGCGCTTGCTCAGTGATGGCAAATCCCCACCTACAGGGGCGGACCCCTTAGGCATAACAAGAAGGGAGGATGAGCTCGCAGCGCACGCCCTCCTGAACTGGACCTCTAGACTGGCTGGACCAACGCTGGACCCGGGACTGGTGAAATCCTTTTCTTCTCTCTTTCTTCCTCTTCACCTCTCTTTCTTTCTCTCTCTCTCTTTTCCATAGTCCCTACACCTCATCCTTTCAAACATAAACCGTTGACCAAGTCTGGGACTAGGAGTGGATTTAGCCGCCCCTGGGCTCCTCTCTGAGAAGGAGTCTAGAAAGCGAGGGGATCCACTCTGAACCTCATGACTCAACGGGAGGGCTTTCCTTATTTTCTTCCAAGGCTTCTGTTTCTTTTTCTATAACTTCTCCTTTCAAACAGCGGCTAAATGACATGATACCAGGTTCATATTGATAAGTTCACTTACACCTGTGCAAGGTTAGCTTGGTTGAATAAATGTTGATTGTTGTTTGAACTGCCCTGGTGTCTTTTCATCTCAATTCTAACAAAGGAAATCCACGAACCTGAGTCTCTCCAAGTTTGGGACGCGACACCACCACCAAAACTACTTAGAACTCTTGATGAGTGTTTCAAAGAATACTAAAAAAAAAAAGTATTATCTGTATTACCCACAAAGAAAGTTAAGCTGTAAAAAAAAAGGAGAAATAAAAAAACCCAAACTACAAAAAAACCATTAAAAACATACAAGATGTTGAGATGCAGCCAGTTGTTTAAGGCTCACTATTGAAGGAATCTCAAGCAAAGAAACCACATCAGTAAGTCAGCTTGTAATTAAACATGTTAAATGCTACAGCAGTCATGGTTTGATTTGCTCTAGCCTGGGTGATTTTTTTTTATATGCATCTGCCCTATTTTCCAATTTTACGCAGCCTCCTGTGATTTTCTTTATTGTCAATTAATGCTTAGTCTTACAGACACTCTGACTGGGGAAGAATAGATCCACCACAGCATTCTATCATTTGTTTCTGGATTTTTATAGTCAGAATTAGCAGGTTAGTTAAACTGCCTAAATCGTACCACTGAAATCATTGCTTTCAGTAGCTGTGTTTCTCAGCCGCAGAGCTCCTGATCAGATGCTGAACTTGGTCTGAGGCAGCTCCAAGTGCTTCCAGCAAACAGCCAGGGTCTCTCCACTCCCGCTGATGTCTACTCAAGCAACATTTACTTTGTTTTGATTATTAACTGAGTTTCTCTAGGCTCGGACCTATCATCAAGCTTGTAAATTACAAAGCATCTCTCTTCTGAACTCTTCCACTAATTTGTTCAAGACAGTAGAAAATCCAAGAAGAAAGGTAAAAGCAGTGCAGAAAGGAGGACACACACAGACCGTGCAACTACAATTAAATTGCAAAACATGTATTTTGGAAGGGATAAATGGAAAAAATGGAATACAAAGGGGAAGAGAATACTTTGCTTAAAGGAGAATACTTCTATAGCTGAACAATGCACATAAAATCTCATTATAGATATCAGGAAATAAGATCAGACTGATAAGGGGGAAAAAAGCCTTTACGCTGCAACACAGCAGAGACTTGCATCTGCAAAGGAGCTTGTAAATGAGTAACAGGAGCCATCAGCTGGTCTTGGCCTTCCAGTGCAAACAGATGCATTGCTACTTGAAAAGCTTCACTACACTGTACCTCAAAAACACAGGTCACATCTTTCACATAAAAGATCACCAGTCCTTCAGCACCCAGAGATTCCAATTATCACCTAGCGTTCTAGCGCACAGCAATATGACAGAAGGAAATGACTGACCCCTCTATTCTGAAGTGATAGAAAATACTTACTCTCGGTGCTGATGACTGCAGACCTGCTGTGCAAACTGGTGTAGTGTCCATATTATTCTTGCACTAGCCAAGAAGTCAACATCTCAGCTGTTACATGAATCTCTGCCAAGCACTCCATCTTATCTCCTACAGTAATTCATGAATATGCAGCAGCCAAATCTCTTTTCCCTTTGAAATTATGAGGCAACAGCAAAGGAAAACAAGGTTTTGCCCTTATCATAAGACTCTTCACAGAAAAATAGAACAAAACTAGAGATGTCCTTGGACACGGTTGAAAATTTCATAGAATTTCATTTTTATTACAATTCAGTTACTACTAAATGAAAAAGAAATGAAAAAAGAAGTTCCACTTCTGTTAAAATGGAAATTAAAAATATTCTACTGTGATGTGTGCAAAGACGTGCAGAAAAAGAAGCACTAGACTGCATCTGCAGAAAGTAGAATTAATTCCCTGCCCTATAGAATACTACATATATCATGTTGGGTCTGATCCAGAAACCTTTGAGGATAGAAGGAGCCCACATATCTAGCAGGAAAGAATGTAAGTTTGGATTTTACCATTCTTCTCCTTGCCCTGGTGCAAGTTCTTTTATTAGGAGGAAATGAAAGCATTTAAATGTTAAAAAAAATATAGTACAAATAAAATTATGGGGTTTTTTTTCTGAGTAATTCTAAGGAAATGATGAGATCATTCTCACTTGCTAATTGGTTTTAAAAAAATTCTAATTACAATGGACCCTCACTAATTCACATAATGTTCAGGATAACCATTACAAATTACTTGCTAATTTGCAAAATTCAGCAAGAAAACTCACAGAAAAAAGCATCAGAAAATGTACTTGCCTCATTTAGATTGTTAACTCTAGTTTATGGTTTCTTCAATTATTTACAGTGTGATAATACTTCCCATTATACAAACTAATGTATCACATTACATTTTGAAAGAATAATGAAATCTTAATTTTGTGAGAAATTTCTGCTAGAAAGGCACTGTTGATAGGTAAAAGAAAAATAATTAAGTGCCTATCACAGAGTTTATGGGTAAATAGCATGTAGCACACCTTCAAATGTGAACTGGAAGAGCAAATTCAGACCCCAGCAGAGCAGCGAAATTTCCAGGTATCTTTATGCTGAAGAGAGGTTGTCGGCCTTCTTGCACAGGCTTATTTTCCCTATGTGAAAAAAGTAACTAAATGCCAGTAAAAATTATGAGATCCAACAAAGTGGAATTTTAGGTCATAGTTTGAAGTTCAAAGACATATCTTATTTATGCTGAGGATTTTTAAGGAAGTTTTTGTAAGTGGAATGTATTTGTAGATTCTCATCATCCAAGAAACTGCATGAAATCTGACTTGAATGTAGAAAATTTTGTTACTGGGAAGAAAGAAAAGCACAAGACTCCAGAGAGAGCTGTTAAGTTATGAATCTGAACTAGCTGAGAGGTTGGTGGGAAATTTTTTGTTTGTTTTTGTTTTACACTCTACTCTTCTTACACACAAAAAAAGCCCAACAAAAAGCTTCTTGGAAAGACCCAGTGAAGACTGAAGTTGTTCATACTCAAGTTGCTTAGGAATGTCATTCATCCTGAGAACTAATTATACAAGTATAGTTGGGACCATCAAGGCAAATTAAATGTCTGAAGGGTAATGAACATATTCCCTTTGTAATACCCCCCTAAAAACTAGCCAGAGCAAACCCAAGATAGAGAAACAGATGTTTAGTCTTCAGTTACAGAAATTCATATTTATTTCAGCTGTTACACAGTTCCCACACACATTTCGTTGGAGACATTTCTTTTACAGATAACTCCTTGCACCTCTAATCACTTATTTACCCAGAAGGAAATAAAACCAGCATTTTGAACTATCAAAATAAAACATTTAGACTTTCCCCCTCTTTTTGGTGGCAAAAACTATTTGCAAATAATTTTAGTAACCCAGATCCTGCATTTTGCAGGGAAAACAGTATTGGTAGCTGACATTTTACCAAAAAAAGCTTCTGAAGTTATTTTATATTCACTTCCTCTACTAACATTGTGAGGGCAATGAAGATGGGAAAGCACTTCTTGGCCACCACAGCGGTACAGTGATGGTACAACAACACAGAGAGAAAATGTGACCCAACTCTGCTGTTCTTACAAGGGTTAGGACATAAAAATGAAAATTATGTAAAAGAGCAGAACTATATTTCCTCCATTTTTCAAGCCTTGATTTGCATTAAGCAATGACAGCTTGAGAAATGCACACATCAAATGTCTCACTAACCGCATTTAACCAGTGAGCACCAGTGTGATGGCTCAGTAAGAAAAGACTTAACTAAAAGTTATGGCATAGCAGAATTGTCATTTGCTTCCCTGGAGTCAGAACAGAGAATTTCAGATCTGTAATACTGGAATAAAAATAATAGACCAGACAGAAACACAGTTACAGATGATTTACTGACAAAAATGGTGCTATAACAGGACTAGATTCTCCTATTACTCCAGTGCCATCCAAGATACAGACAGTTATTTTGGAAAATGAGTGGTTAGGTTTAACTTATATCAGTAAAAAATTACATCAGTTAAATCTGAACATCAAACCTTTGCTCTGAAAATAAATACATACAACTTGCACCAAAACAACAACCAAAAAACAACTTGCACCAAAACAACAACCAAAAAAACAACTTGCACCAAAACAACAACCAAAAAAACAACTTGCACCAAAACAACAACCAAAAACCCTCTGAGGCTGCTTTGGTGCAAACATATCTGGGCACAAGTGCTGGAGGACTGTGCTGAACCAGAAGAACTCAGCAGCCCCCGGGAGAAGTATGGAAATACAGATTTGTAGCGGAGCATCAAGTTGAATGAGTCTCCGGATGGTCAAGAGCAGATCTGTCAAGTTAAATGCAGTTTCAGCACAGCCGAGAGCAATTCCTAAAGATTAGCACCGTATCTCCCTCCATGAGCTTCCTCCCTCACCAAGGACCCTCCTCAGGTCACGGTGTTTACAGAGCCTTGGAACAAGGAGTAAACCCATCCCTGATGACCCCATCTGCTGGTTGGGGATTTTGAGTGGGGGGAAAAAATATAAAAAATCAATCAATCAATCAATCAAAATGGGGAGGAGTCAGCAAGAGCTCATCAGATTAGGTTTCAGCTGTGGTGCCTGGACTGTGAACCAAACCCACTCTAAATTAAGAGGAAAGTGGAGACCATTCTCTTTCATTCACAGCCAGAGCTTCTGATTTTGTAGCTTTGGCAACAGAGTTGGTGAGCAACACGGCGCTCTGGCAGCCTGCACATTAATGAGGGATGGTGGCACTTCATGTGGAAGACTTGATAGAGAAGGAGAAAAAAGCTTCTCTCACTCCAGCTGGCTTTTCATCCTACTGCTCCTTCCTGATAAGGCTTACTCATTTCTACCAGTTCCAGACAGCAGCTGAAGCAAAAGCTGATACTGCATAATTGACAACAGCTGGCACATATGGACAACAGCATCTGAAGATGCTACACCCCTACAGGCACAAAGGCACACATCTGCCCAAGAGTCTTCTACCAATGGCTGCTTTCTTCTGGAAAAGTAACCACAGCTGAGAAATTGAAAGGTAAAGATTAGCAGAGGTTGATTAGATACCCATTTAAAGAAAAGAGGGCAAGGGGTTCATCTATAAGTACCTCTCATTTGATTTCTGTCCCAATTTGTTTCAATATTGTCATTTTCTTTTGACGTAAATGCTTCATAAAAGATTAAATAACCTATATAAGGGCAAAAGTAAGGGCAGGCTGCGCACAGAAGTCTAGAGTTTTCATGTAAAGTAACTATACAGACTAGTTCCTACAAGACATTTCTACGTACAAGTCCTGCTGTACCTATATCCTCAATCCATCACAACAATCTTACCATGGAAGCACCTACATACCTACCAATCTTCCCTTATTATAGCGACTCATCACCTATCACTTATTCATCACCACTGATGCCTATGACAGACAAAGAAAAATACTTCTGTCTTCAAGAGCTAAAAAAGACAGACCAAACCTCAGATGCTTAAGTGCTTACACTAACACGTTTCTCTGCAAATCAAACAGTAGAAAAGGTTTAGAGGCATACACAAGCAGAAGGGTAAGAACCTCACGTCTGGAGGTACAAGTCCCGACTCAATGTTACATGAATCCTCACACAACAATGACTGAATCAGGCACTGCATCCAGGTAAACAGAGAAAGTACATCTATAGGGTTTCCACAGGAGAGCTGTGAAGGCTCCTTCATTGCCCCTCATCTTTCCTTTTTTTGTTTCTTGGTTACTTGTGGGGTTTGTGGGGTTTTTTTTTTCAGTTCCACATACCTATCCCCCGCCCCCCGTCCCCGGCTTTTGTAAAGTTCAGTAAAGCAATGCTTTCTTTCTTTAATTTTTTTATTTTCAGGCTGTTCACTGTTGCAAGTTTGCAGCATGTTTCTTACTCTTTTTTTCCTCTCATATAAATCTTTCAGAAACAGCAGAAGACTGTCGAGAGTGTGACAAATATTACTCTCCCGTCCCTTTGTTCTTTGTGGATTTTTTTTGTCGCTTGTTTCATTTTGCTGCAAACAGCACCTTTGTACCTTGGACAAACTCAATAACCATGACTCAATCTACAACCCATACTGAGCTGTCTTCTGTTTCATCTTGCCTATTAAAATCAGTACCTAGCATTCGATAAGTGGAGAGGGACCTGATTCCAGCTACAGAAACTCTAACCAAGTGGAGAGGCACGCAAGAGCCATGAAAGAGCTGCTGTGTCATGTAGGGCTGCACACATCAGTCTGTGCACCTTTCAACATGAGCACTTTCTTTGTCACTTTTTCCACCTCCGGTGTCTGAGAAGCCTCTTTCCATAATTATGCATCCCCTTTTAACTTTTCTTTCATCAGTTGGGAAAGATGACTCTTCCTGCCTGGTGCTTTCACAGCCCGCTGTCCCCCAGCGCCAGTCATGTCACTTGCCTAAGTGACAGGAGTGATATTTCACTATGGCACAGGTCCTGTTCTATGCATTAAATGTCAGCAGTGGGGTGGCAACACGAGTGGGGAAAGAGCACTATGGTTTTTATTACCCAAAGTTATCATCCTTTCAACAGCAGTCAAAGGGGTACCTGAGGGCTCTCATTTTCATGAAGGTGATTATTTCTGCTGGATTCAGTCCTAGAGCTTTTTTCTCTTTTTTTTTTCTCTTTCTCCCCACCTCTTTTTTTTTTTGGCAGGGGTGAAATACCTCCACCCAAACTGTGCAGGTTCTGGAAACAAGCCCTCCGCACAGACCCGTGCAAGTGCATGCAAAGAGGGTTGTAGGCAATAATGCCACATACCCACATTCTCAGCAAGTATCACTGGCTCTTTCCAAAAGCAGTTATTTGCAGACACCCCTGTATTGCAGTTTTGCATTTTTAACCACCAGCAGGTCTATGCCAGCAGGTCTTACAATGCTTTTCCAAAACCTTAGTTCCTGTTTCTTGTCTTAGGGTCCCAGGAGGCTGTGGGGAGCATCACACAGCCACAGGGCTAACAGACACTGATCGACATTTACTACTCGGCCATGTGCTTTCACACACAGCGGCATGGAAAGAGACCATTTGTGAGCAGAGTCCTTGGTGGACAAGGCGTAGCAGCCCAGATCCAGTGCCCACAACATGCACATTTACAGTTGCACACCACTACACACCACAGCGCTGCAGTAGCCAACCCCCAAGTTTCAGCAGCAATTACACAGTCACCGTACCTCACACTTTAGGCTGATGCCAATAGTGCCAATTTAAATTGGTTAGTCATCCTTCCTGTGTAAACAGCACAGTTTAGCCTTCAGTATTTACAAAGACTAACCACACACTTACAGGAAAAAATAGGTGATTTTTGGTTCTTGTGTAATGTTAATAAAGCAAGTCTAAATTTCACATCAGTTCTATCTGCAACAACTTTACATTTAAAAAGCCCACAGAAGATGTAAATATGAAAATACGTGGTGATAGAGCACCATAGAGAAGCTGAAAGCACATTGTTGAAGGAAGCTGCATTTAAATAAACACCAGCATTTTATGTACTAACAACCTTACTAAAAACTTCCCATCTAAAGAACAGATATATAGTAGCAAATAAATACTGGATGAGTTCAGGTGTTTGGAGTCCCTGGCTGGGCAGGGAGAGGTGAGTAAAGTCTTCAAAACCTGAATCAGAAGCAGGTAAATATAATTTCGTTATACCCTCATCAATATTTCTGCTTAGGAGGAAGAGATTTTCATTATCACAAAGGAGTATCAGATGAGTTTCAGTAGGATTTGAGCACTAACTCCTAATACCACTTTCAATGGTCATATAAATGGTGCACTCAGCTTTAAAAAACAATTGATCACTGAAAAGAAACAAAACCCCCTCATTACAGGCAGCTCAACACAAAAATAGTACTACCTTTAGTACATCAGCCCATGGGGTTGTAGAGACTTTCTGCTATTCATAGTTATACAGTATTTGGTTCTACAGTTGACAATAACCAAATAATCCAGATGGTTTCAATAGGTGAGAGACCAGAACTGTTGATAGCACATGGCTGTTGTCAGTAGTGAAAATCTGACAGTTTATAAATTCCAACACCTTTGGCTTGGGCAGGAGAGATGTAAAGCAATGGCAGCCTGGCTGCTAGAATAGTGCCGCTGTGCCGTGCCAGTCCCTCTGAAATCACAGGTGACACAAGAAACTCCATGTCTCTCTGAGCCCCCGTTAAGCTACTATTACGTTCAGGGAAAGAATTTTTAACGTTTATACTTATACAGTATCAATTATTTCTGTTGTATTAACATTGCAGCTTTGTTTTACAATGCTTATTATAAAAACAAAATAATGGTGATAGACAACATTTGAAGAAGCTTTTTCAAGCACAGCGCTAATGAAAGGATTAAGAAAGGATAAAAATTGGACAAACACCCCCCCCAAATCAATGTTTTCAAAAATCTCCCCGTCAGTGGAATCTGTCAAAAAAAAAAAAAAAAAGAGGGGAGGCAGGGCTTACTAGCTAGGATACTTTTTTAGGTAAGCCTGATATATATTCAGATATAATAGGTATTTCTTTTGAATTATAAATACTGTTTAGAATTCCAGGAAAGGGTATGTCCTTTAGTGGCCTAGCAAGTTATTGGTATGATAACCTAACCATTACAGTAAATATTCCACAAAGGAGTAATCAAATGCTACTTGATCCTCTGATTATTATTCCTTCTAAATGTTAATGCTTAAGAGTTTACAGCAGACTACGACTAAAGCTGCAGCTGGAGTATTTCTAGAGTTCCACAAAGACTTTGAGTCCTTTCAAGAGGCATCAGAAAACATACGATTTATTCATCTAAGAGTGAGTCCAGAACTGCTGCAGCGTGTAAAGAAGAGGGGGGGGGGAAGACAAAGGCGCAGCTAACGACACAAAATGAAACAAGAAAACAGACTATATTAGTAGGAAGGGGAAGGTCAAAGAAAGTCAGTCTGCTACTCAACAGGAAAGAATGTCTCAATAAATGACGCTGAGCAGACCAAAGCATTTATTCCCTCTTCTGCCTCAGTCCTCACTAAAAAGGTTAATTGTGATCAGATGGATAACAAAATTGATGCTGGCTCAGAGAGATTAGTGTATGAACTATGACAAAAATCAGAAGAGATCAAAGAATACTTGGCTAATTTGGAGGGTTTTCTATCTGTTGGTCAGGAAAAAAAAAAATCAAAGGAATACTGAGGGAACTAGTTGTACAGTTTTTGGAGCAGAAGTTGAGATAGGTAAGAATCCAGCTCGCTAGAAAATAAGCAAGGGAGGATCCAGGGATTTATACATCATTCAGGATGCAGAGAAATAGTGAAATAAATAACCTGTAGGAGACCAGAAAATGACATGAAAATAAGTAATAGCCAACATGGATTTGTGAAGAACAAATATGTGAAGCAAATATAATTTCCTTTTTTCTGACATTTCTTAATGTTGTTTTACTTGACAGTTCATAAGCAACCCTGGGAAATATAGTCTAGATATATTTACTGTAGCCTGGTCAAGAAAACATACTGTAAACAATATACAATTGAACTGAGAGGATGCACTGAGAAGCTCTTTAGCAGATGCTGCCATTCAGGGCTTTTGTTGCAAATGGATACCTTGGAGCAAGAAATACTTCCCAATATAGATCCCTTGCCAGCACTCAGGAACGCAGGAACACTTCATTAACTGGTAAATGTGTTTTCAGATTAATTGTTTGTCTTATTTCAGTTGTTTGGCTTCTCTCAAGACCTGCATTTATGTCTTCATTTGTGAGTTTATTAGACACATGGGGAAGAGTTACAGGGAGATCTCTCAGTACAAAAGGCTCCAGTTCATACAGGGAGATTATGTTCATCATCTTTAAAAAAACATGCAGTATTTCAAAGTCACATGCATGAATGTTTTCAAACATGTGATGTCACATGATGTCATCTGTGTTGATGTAGGTTTCTTAACAGCAGTCATTAGGGAATGCATAGCTGGCAATGAAAGTCAGAAAGCTATCACAGAAGTTTGCCATGCAGTCACTCCTCCAAAATAAATTCTGATATCATCCTGACACGATCTCTGGGGTTGTTGAGTACCCTCAATTCCTAACAAATTTAGTATCAGCTTAGGACACTCGGCAGCTCCCAGACCTCAGGGTATGTGACTCATAAGACATAGTGAATGAGTTTTCCAGTTCAGCAACTGCATTAATACTTTGTGCAGCGTTAGTGAGTTACCTGCAAAGTGTATTGTCCTCTTTGAAAGAGAGTATGTAAAATGAGACAAAGCATGCCATGACTTGATGTGATTGCCTGCATTTTATAAAATATGTTCACTTGAAGGCCTCTGCTCACAGTCAAGTTGCTGTGTGGGCTTGCCTCTCTGGAGGATGCAGACCTGCTAACAGCATCGGCAACACCTTCTTCCATAAACATTCTGTAAGTGAGGAGGCAGCGTTGCAAGTCTCCTCAAACCCCGCTCTTCCAGATCTCTGCAGGCTGCCCTCTGGCTTCCTCTGAAAACATTGGTTAAAAATCATTTTGAATATCAAGCTCTGTGTATTTTTCTATTTAGGTATTTAGGATTACCAAAGCTTTACCATGCTTTCAAAAAATCTCATCCTCTAGATATATTTTCTACAGTGGAAACTGCTCATCTCTGAGGGTTGGCTATTTTTGTTGGTGTTTGGTTGTTTTTTTTTTAAATCGAGCTTCTTAGATGAAATAGCATTTTCTCCATTAAGAAAAATAATTGAATACAGTTTAAAAGAAATTTGGAATATTTATACTTCAGTTTCCCTGTAGTATAATTTAGCATACATGACCATAATTTAGCCACCCTCTAGATTCATTTTAGAAAGTTTTTCTATTCACTATGTAACATTTTACAGCCCTTGCTACATTTTCTATTGTTATACTGGTACTTAATTTTTTTTTTTCACCTCAGAAGGAAAATAACAGCTCAGGTTGCCTTTTCATCACTTCACTGTGGCTTCTTTAGGCTAAATGCGCTCAATTCTTTCAGTCTGTATTTACAAACTCTAGCTCTAACCATGTTCTCCCAGACTGATGCAATTGCTCTTCCTGAACTTTTGAAGACCAATTTTATCTGTCCTCAAAGTCTCAGACTCCTTTTCTTTTTCACAGGTTTTCACATAAAATGACTCAGAAATATGGAACTTCCAGGTTTCATTATAACACCTTACAAAATATGAACAGGTTGCCTCCAAAACATTACCAGGAATAAACAACTGAAGACTGTAAGGTAAGGCAAATCAAGCTTTACTGGTGGTAAAAGTAGACTATAATGGTTACCAAGCAGTTTGAAAGCAAAAAGTATTTTCAATACATATTAAAATATATTAAACATGTTTCTGAATACTGATCTCTTTCATTTGTAGTAAGACATGCAGAAACCATTTCTATTTCATTACACAGCAAGGATTTTCACATAATTAGATTAGCTCTTTCCTGTATTCAAACTTCCTACTAATTGGTAGTGCTGGACATTCCTAAATGGATAGCATCAATTTGCTTTCTATCAGGACATGATCATATGTTTTATGCCAGGAACGTTCCTTTTGCAAAATAAATGAAGTTCCAGGCACAGGTTAATGGAAGCTTTGCCACTAACTTCAAAGAAACCAGAATTTTACCCACAGCTCTAATACAAAATCCTCAGAGGTTAATGAGTCTTTCCACTGACATCAGTGTGGTTTGAACAAGGGTAAGAGCTGCTCTAATTCACTACTTTAGGCCCTGATGAAAACACTCAAGCATTCCTCTAAGTGTATGCTTCCATGCTTTGCTAATTTGGTCCACATTTATCAGTAACAGGGAAGGGAACCAGATACTTTCTTTCAACCACCTTTACTTTGCTCTATGGGCTGAATATGAGAGTAGATTCTGGTCATACTGTATTTTTGTAAGGTTAGTTAGAAAGACATCTGGGAACTTTTCATTCACAAGTGCTTTAATCTTATAAGAAATTCCTCTTGACTTAGTTATCTAGTTTCTAACACCCTAATTCCTGGAATGCATCATTATATATGCTAAAATAATAACTTATCCCTTGATTATTTCTTTTAGAAGGAATTCTTGCAGAACTGTCAAGGCCATGTAAGAATTATCATTAATTACCCTGAGGCATTTCAGACTAACACTTGTTAAGCAGATCTATTAAAACCAATGATGAGTTTTGAGTAAAACCTATGAGACTTATACATGACCAATTAAGTATAAAAGTTTTAAATGCCTCTTCCTCTCCCTCCCACCCAGCCCCCAAAGAATATAATGTTTTCAAGATTCAAGTAGGACAGCACTGACTAGGAAACATTATCATGCTTAATGACTAGCATGCAAAAAATAGAACTGAACCCCAAAATGTTTTCTTGTGAAAATTACGTTTGAGATCTCATTATAGCCATGCAAGACAAATTGCCATCCTGTTACTTATTTGTAGGACTATAGCAACCAGAAGTCACGATCATGACTGGGAAAACTGCATTACCCGTTATTTACATACATCTGTCCATGTCCTTATCATTTATGATCGTTATAGACAAGATAAAGGACAATGACCTGTTTTCTACAAAGGTGAATCAAGGCATAGAGAGATCAAGGGACCCTCTGTAGTTCACACAGGAAGACCCTGGACTGAATGAGAATGCAAACCTCCAAACCCAGTCCTACATCCTCTTAATCATAACAGCATCCATCTTCAACCATTTTGTTCCCAAAAGCTTGCAAGAATAAGCCTGCCCAGTAGATGTAAAAGACCAAATATTTGAAATACTGCTGAAGAAGCAGAGCCAAGTCATGAAACCTGCAGAGAACAGTGACACTCACTCGCCAGGGTAGGAGCAGGCAATGTTTGCTCTGATGGAAGGCTCAATCTCTTCCTACAATTTCTATTTATTTAGAAGTCTCCAGTGTTCTAGCTCTCCTTTGCAAGCACATTGCTTGGACACATCAGATCATGGATAAAGTTTGCTTAAATAACATAGAAGTAGGGAGCTTTGCAAAGGCAGTATGGTTTGATTAAATAACATAGAAGTAGGGAACTTTGCAAAGGCAGTATGGCACACAATGTTTATTCTTTCCCAAATCAAGGCATTAAGTGCACTGGGAGAAACTCAGCAGGGCCTGGAGAGGCAGCTTCTGTGAATGAAAAGCCTCAATTCAACCAAGTGATGTTATTTTGTTCCAGTGCAAGGCAACTCAGCTTCAGCTGAGTTCAGAAACCAGCAGAGATGGTGCCTTCCCCAAGGCAACAAGGCCCTGTTTCAGCCCTGCTATTCAAACCCTTCCCACATGCCGTCTGCTAGCAGTTGCTGAATCCTGAGATAATATTTTTCTGCCAATGATACGGCAGTATTATTGCAATTGTCCTTTTAATTCCCAGCAGCAAAAGGATTTAAATGGCAGTAGTGACAATCTCTACATAGAGCATTTCTCAAGCATGTGAGACTTCTCAAGGTAAGACTAGAGTAAAGAAATATCTGTAAGGAGAAAAACAAATGCAACAATTTTACTGTAAACATCATCCTTGCCATCTCTCTGGTTCTGCCACCCAGTGTGGCAGACGAGGTACTGGCGTCCATTGGAAGAATTTTGCTACTAGAGGAGATAAGAGACTTCAATCCCAGGCAACAGCAACATGTACTGAAAACTCAACACTGAATTTCAAGAAGAGTTGTGATGACTGGTCTCCATATTACAGGGTGTCATGGTTTAACCCCAGCCAGCAACTCAGCACCATGCAGCCAGTGGGATGGGGGAGAGAGTCGGAAAATAAAGTAAAGCTCTGGGTTGAGATAAGAACAGTTTAATAGGACAGAAAGGAAGAAACTAACAATAACACTAATAACAACAAGAAAGTGAC
>JAVKLA010000061.1:11821782-11871342 GCA_034782735.1 Sagittarius serpentarius | reverse complement strand
TTTGGGTCTGCTGTTCCGGCTGTCTCCCCTCCCAGCTTTCCTGTGCCCCTCCAGCCTTCTTGCTGGCTGGGCATGAGAAGCTGAAAAGGCCTTGAATTAGTCTAAACACGACTTAGCAACAACTGAAACCATCAGGGTGTTATCAACATTCTTCTCATACTAAACCCAAACCTAGCACTATACCAGCTACTAGGAAGACAATTAACTCTATGCCAGCCGAAACCAGGACACAGGGTCATGTCTCATCAGGTGCACTGAGACATCTGACCTTTAATGGGAGCTTCTAGACATGCCTGAACCACAGGGACAGAAATGCAAGTCATAGCCAGCAACTGCACAACACAGTAAAGTCAATGAAGTGACTATGCCGCTGGCGTATCTTATAAGCCACTTGGGTTACATCACATTAGTCATGCTCCTGAGTATAAGTTGTTTTTGTTTTAATTTAGAAAAACTATCACACTTACTCCATTGAGCAGGAGGGGGAAGCATTTCTGCCCTACTCTAACCTTATATAGTGATAGGCAAAAAACATAGCCATATGTCTGGGGGAGGCAGTTGGTAGCATGTGGGCTGTGCTGAGTGAGTATTTTACTGGATTTGTGAAGTCCTTGGGACACTAGGCTCTTTGGGCCCTATCCAGTAAGAAATTATAGGAGAAGAACCCAAGCGCAGCTGAGAAACTATTTTTTTGAAGCTTCAGTGGCACAGAAGTGATGTTTGGGGATTTTTATTCATTTTTCTAGGTCCAGGTCTTTCCAGGGATCTGTGCAATATTCCAAAGGACTTGAAGACAAACAGTTCAAAATGCTAGAACATGACAACTCAGTTTCTAAATATAATGCCAATTATGATAAATGTAGCAACATTTGGAACAGAGATATGGTCACAGAATTATTTTGCAGAAGCTGGAGGAAATGCGAGCTTCAGAAGAGAGGCATTTATCTCTGTGCAACCAAAAATAATCTTTTGCCATTATTAGCCTCCAGCTAGAAACTAGATACTTTTGAGTACCAGGACCTCAGCCCTGGCTAAATGAAGCCTAGAGTAAGGTGGCACCAGGTTCACTGTGCATGCCACCATAGGTACTACTGCACAAGCCTCTTTGAATGGCACCTTAAGAGCCACATGCACCGAGTGAGGTGCTGCTGCATACACCGCTGCTGGTGGTTCCCAAACAAACGGAGCTGGGAAGCCCAGATGTAGGAAATCAAACACTGAGTACTCAACACATTGGCAGAATAGAGCTACTAAGCATGCCAATAAACACAATTCCAATTTGAACCACTGGGATTTTTTGCTTTGCAAGCACAGATTACACATATGGGGAAAGCATTATTCTTCTGTTCAAATTCATTTTTCAATAATTAATGAATAAAGCTAAATTCTCTGTGTATAATGAAATGGAAGTGTCATTTAAGCAGGCAGCTAATTGTTTTATGGTGTCACTAGCCAGCTCTTCTTTGTGCCCATTGCATCCTGATTTCAGGTATATTTTCTGGTCAGTCCATTTATTTATTTTTCTGATAATACAGCTCTGCAAAGATTGACATAATAGCATGAATGTTTGCTAGTAACATAAGCCCTATGTTTCCCTGCAATACCTCAAGCAATTTGCTGACAATATTTTTTCTGCAAAATTATATATGGAATTTGGAGCAAAAAGCTGCTGCCTTGACAGACACAAATTCCCTTGTTACTGAACAAAGGGTTCCTCTTTTTTCCATGGCAATAATGAACCAAGAAGCTTTAAGGGAGGGAAATAACATTGGAAGATTAATGATGATGAACCAATTTGGAAAAACTCTAGCAGAACTGAAGCTTTCTCAGCCCCCTCCCCCAAACACCTTCCAGTATTATTAATGCAAAACAAAATGGAAAAAAAGTCTACAGAAAAAATGCTAAGAACTCCCCCAGGAAGATCTGAAACAATAAGATAAAAACAAAGGATGTGAGGACACAAAACTCCAAGTAGGAGGAAAATGCCCAGGTGGATTCCAAGGCTGAGAGTGATCTTCAGACAGCCGGAGAGAACATTTCAAGCAGGCAAGGCAGAGACCTCGGCTGGAAGAGCTCAATGTGACACAAAGTGCCTTTGCTTCCTTTAGAAGATCCGGAAGATTCACGCAAAGGTGGTGGAGCAGGACAGGGACACGGGAGCCCAGCCCAGTTCTCTGGAGTATTGGAGCCGCTACTCAGAAAATGGAAAATGGGACTTTAAAACAAACAAACTAACAGAAACACCACACACACCCAACCTGGTCAACATTTCCCTTTTGAATCTGAAATATGCCAGCACAGTTTTCAATTTAAATTCACTGGAAAGATGCAAAGGTGATTTTTTTTTTTTTTTAATTGGGCACAAAGTTACCTGTATGTACTTAACACTTACTTTTACAGAAACACATACAAGATACACAGAAATATAATTGCCACATGTAAGAGTGATGCTATTGCACCAAAATCTGAAGAGGAGGGCTGGAAGAACTGAGCCAGGGCTGTGAAAATGACAGACTTATCCCTTGTCCCTGTGCACATCCCACAGGAAAAAAAGGTTACCATGAAGGGGATCATTACACGAGAAACCATAGCACAACTGTCTTTTCTTCTGTTTTTCCACCCCAGCATACACTTTCCTGTGATTTACAGTTTTCTTTTTGCTCTTTTTTCCCCTCATCTCTCCCACAGCCTGGTGATCCCTGTGTCTCCCTCTCAGCAAAGCCATCTCCTCCCAATAGACCCTCTGACTGCATCATGAAGTTTCACAATTAATCCTTTCTCCTTATCTGTGGAAACTAATTTGGGGCCCGTTTTCCTGCTCAGAGATGCCTTTTAACAGAATTCAGAGCTATCTCATATCTTCAGGATAGAGAGCAGGCTGAACTCTTCAAGCCAGACTTTAATGCTACTTCAAAAGCAAGTATGTTCTGTTTGGATAATTTTGTCCCCTCAGGAAAATATGTCAAAATAGTTAAATTCATTAAGAAATCCCCAAAACTTGGGTTTCAATAAAACAGTGTTTTTCCAGTCAGCTCTGCTGCCAAGACTATACTTACTCCAGTCACATGCTCCTAATAATAAAGCAATTGGGACTTCTGGAACAGACACTTTTCTTATTCCACATGAAATCTCACATTAGACCTTTTAAACACACCCTGTTCTTATCTGCCCTCCAAAGCTCATCTCCTTACACCTGTAAAATTCTCAGATGTTCTCAGGTAATGGGGAAACAGAAATCGCAAGGTCAGGCAGGTTTGGATACAGGCTACATTTGGATACAAACAAAATTTCATTCAAGGTGCTTGTCCATCAGCGTCCGCTCTCATTCATACCTTCACAGGTCTCTCACCAGAACAAACAAAAGCTGGAATAATAGTCCCCTGATTTAGCAATACTCCTAGCAAGGCTCATACATTTTTATGAGCTTTCCAAAACATAGATGCTACTTAAAAACGAATAACTGTTTGTATCTGAGGATTCTTTGGGATGCCTTCAAAGGAAATGGGAGATAGAGGACAGAGGGGAAACAAAAAGAAAGCATAACCATTTCAAGATGTCTCCACAGACTGTCATTACAGTATCATTCTTCCAATGCAGAATCAGACGTTTGCTTTTCCAAGTGCTGTTTCTATACATGGTGGTATCTGAAGGAATTATGTCCTAATATTGGAGGGGGCTACTGCATCACCTGTGTACACTTCTGCTGGTTTTGGTTTCACCATGTTCATTCATTTATGCTGTGACTTCAGCAAATGTACTTACCTTGCGTGGGGATATGAAAAATATCTGAAGCATATGATAATGGAACAGATTCTATTACCAGAGATTTTCTCCTGAACATATGTTATAAATTGCAAGCATTTATTGCACTTGCTGTAAAATGCATTAGCTAAAAAGAACAAATAGAGCAATTATGACACAAAATTTTCATTGCAAAATCACATGCTATGTTATTAATGTTAGCAATGCCAAATTGTTCTGTGTAATTCCAAGATCCTTCCACTCACAGAGGTAATACCCTAATACTCTTATTTAACTACTTATTACTGCTTCTTATGGTCATGGATATTTAAACAAGATTATATAATTACATGGGTACATTCCCTTTTATTAATTGCAACCAGACATGTATTACAGATACCAAGATACGCAGCCAACTAGCCAAAGTCTAATTAAACACTTGCTATCTAATCATGTAACTGTTGCGGAATAAGTTGTTAAATACTGCAGAGCATTTTGATGAGCACACAACTGAAAGCAAAAGCTATATAAACATGACAAACACAGGATAAAACAGCAAATTAATACTACAGAGGATCGCATGAATCTATCATGGAGATGTGTGTAGAATTCAGAAAAACGCCCAAGCCAATTGCTTTCTAGAAAACAATGAGAAAAAACAAGAAAATGAGGTAAATGAGGACCTGTCCCAAGTACGCAGAAAGAGCATCAGAAAAGAGAGGGCAATTTTCTGTGCTTGTCTTTCTTTGCCATTCGTCGTTTCAGAGCCCCACTTCCTCTGTGCTGTTCAGGGGATCAGGGAAAAGAAAAGAAAACATGCATCATCGCAGATATCACAAGATACACCAACTCATCTGTTTTGGTTATCAGGGAAGTCTCAAAACAGTAGCAGAGAAGGATTAAGATAGGGAAAGGCTTGGCATAAACCACAGCTAATTAGAAACATGGCAGGGAGAGCTGGTCATACAAAATTAACTTGCTGAAATTCATAGTGCCAGAGTGCTATGAGCCAGCAGTCACAGTTCTGCTCCTCAGTTTACACCAATCAAAGTGGGAGGGCATGATCCTACTACAGTTGCTTTCTCTCTTTGCAGGAGAAAACTGCAAAAAGTCGAGCTGAATCAGATCTTGCAAGAGACTTTAAAACAAGTAACTAGAAGTCTTCTGGCATGCAGGTTAGAAGGTAAAAAAAGAAAAAAAAAAAACACAAAAAACCTGCCGTCACTGATGAAGTTTATCTCGGGAACAACATGTTCTGTGCAAGGTTGCCAGCCTAAGAACCGCTCTCTCAGCAGTGTTACCCACCCAAATTAACAACAAAGAAGTTGGAAGAGCTCCTGTAAAAAGGCCTGACATATTTGAGAGGCATAAAGGTAGCAAAAGGTTTTGAATTGTGACAATTTGGGGCAAAGACAAGGATGAATGAAGATTGCACTCTGAAGTTACAGCTCTCATTAGGTGAATGTTTGCTCATCCTCCACAACTTTTCCCCAGCCAATCTAGAAAGTTCAGCTTGAGCTCTTAGACTTTGTTCTTGGCTCAACTCCTATTGAGTTCTTAGGATTAAGAGAGCACTTCCAAATTCCCTATTGAATAATCACATTTAAAAAAGAAAAAGCTTTTCAGGAACAGCTTAGTGCATACAGTGAATGGGAAAGAGAGACTCAACCAAAGATAATGATGTCTTACAGGAGGACAAGAAGTGTAGAGATACGCAAGAGAACTGCAAAAAGTCAAGCTGAATCAGATCTTGCAAGAGACTTTCAAGCAAGTAACTAGAAGTCTTCTAGCATGCAGGTTAAAAAGTTAAAATAAAAAATTAATTAAAAAAAAAAAAACACACACACTCAAAAAAAACAGTGAGGACATTAGGCAGCAAGGAGAGAGATGGGAAACAATCCACTGATAGCCACTCAGTCCCTTCTCCTGCCTGGCCTGGCTGCTGAGGAGACACACGGCCGGCTGCCTTGCTTTCCCCAGCTCAAGTGACCACAACATGCCCCTGCACTCAGGAAGGAGCCACGTTCCCACTGACCTGTCCCATGTTCTCCGGAAAGTGAGGAAGACCTCAGGTTTGAGGGCAACTTATACTCAGACAAATGCAGAATAAACAGCATGGCTGCTTGCACGAGCAGCACACCCAGCTCACTTAGCCAGGAGTCCTTTCCAGCCTTGAGCTCCCAACTTTGACAAGTGACACCTACAGTAAAGGCAAAGAAACTGAACCTCTGGACAGCTGAAGTTTTATCTATACACAAAATTACTGTGTGATTTATTTATTTATTTAATGCAGATATGAGTCTACCATGTGTCGGGAGACAAACTGAAGACAACAGACCCTCCTCCAGACTGCAATTAAAAGCTTTTCATGCCTATATTGGTAAAAGACATGCTGGTATTGACCATTCATATCTCAGTGCAGTTCACGCACACAGTCTTGCACTGCACAGGCTACATAATGTCAGAATAAAAGTGTCTCAAGTCTCTTAGGTAAAAAAGAGCTTCTAAACTACCCCTGGCTAAAGGCAGGGCAATAGCAATTTGAAATTCCCTGTTATGTGGTGCCTTTAATTCTAGTCCATCAGCAGATTTTCTTTAGTCGCATCCACTATAAAATGCATGGCATGTTCCTGAGAGTCTTTCAGCTCAGCTGTGCCAGCTCCTACTGCATCAAAAATAGAACCTGAAGTAACAGAACCTAAAAAGATATAAACCTCCTTTATTGTGTCTACTTGACTATATTAGCAGATGGCCATGCCTGAGACTATAAAATGCATAATATTCTCTTTACAAGGGGGAGGAGTGCCTTTCAAGATCAAGAGCATTAAAACAAATAGCTTCAGTGTACCACCAGCACCAGTGCCTTTGGTTGGAACATTATCTCAGGAGAGCTCTGAAGTGGCCGACTTCCCTGTGCTCCTCTCCCACCCCAGCCCACAGCATCGGCAGGCTCAGCTAGATTCTAAAGCATCTTTTAACTCGTTACAGAAGAAACTAGTTCTCCCGTGCAGGCATGCACATGAGGTGCAGGCATGGGTGAGGAAGGAGACACATGGCTCTTTTTGCCTGTGAAAGCTGTGCATCCCCACTTTGCATACACACATGCTCTTGCAGGAGACTGACCCTTGCGATGTTGATGCTGGCAGCTAAGCCACCAGTGGGATGGAGGGGACATCTCTGGGGCAGGAGCTGGGAGTTTGCTTTCAACTGGTGTTCGGTTTATCACCAGCTCTCACTGCTGCTGTGCAAGATATGCCCCCAAAGGAAAAAGGGGCAGCTGCTTGCGCGTGGAAGCATGTTCCAAAACAGACACAAAATAAGTGTTTATAAAAACAGTACAGAGTTCACCTAGCTCACACCATGAAAAGGCAGGATCTTCTTGGGACAGGCTTTGGTTTTAATGCCCATAGCATCACATCTTGGGGCAATACTGGTAGCAGGTGCAAAGTTTGGAACCATTATAACAAATGAGATTCTTTGTTGGGCACCACTGGCAGCAGAAGAGAGGACAGGGGAGTGGGAAGAGCAGCACAGCTTGGAAATAATTCTCCTTTTTTAATAATGGCTTAGTGTGAGGTAAGTGTAAATTGGGTTCCTCTTTCCCCAGCTACATACAAAACACCACTGAAAACCCCCTGTTTCACCTACAGTGGCTACACAATTATTTTGGCTATCAGAAATAAATTAATTTAGAAATATCATTACTGCATTTAGTAGCTGTACTTTATGCTTAACTCATTAATTCTATCCTAAATGCCATGTTTCTTCCTCTGTTTCCCACAGTCCATCCCACTTCCATCAGCTGGAGAGAGAGCATGCAGAGGGAACATGAGGAGTGGGGCAGGGCAGTAAAAAATTAACTAAATAAATTAAAATGCAGAAGCTCCAAGTCCCTTGAGGGATTTCAGATTTTTGCTGAGGTATTCTGGGAGTTGCAATCATAAGAGTATCTTGAGTTGGAAGGGACCCATAAGGATCATTGAGTCCAGCTCCCTGCTCCACGCAGGACTACCTGAAACTAAACCATATGACTAAGAGCATCGTCCAGATGGTCCTTGAACCCTGACAGGCTCTGACAGTTGTTTGTGAGCTTTGACTTTTTAAAGTTTTATTTATCTATTTAAATCAAAACACAGTAACAGCATTTTTTTTCCAGGGGGCAGGGAGGGGAGGGAACCCCACATTCCTAAAAACTAAGCAATCCCATTTCTGAGGAAAAGCTACAATAATTATATTATCCTACAGACACCAGGAGAGACAAGGCCAGACCTCCTCAACCCCTCAAAGCAGACAATCCACCGGTAAACTTTTCTCTACAGGGTTCTTCAGCACCAGATTCATTTTACTATCAAAACCATAAATACCAGCTTTGATGGATTATTTCAAACAGTTATTAATACCTACATACCTCTTGGTATATTGTCACTTTGCAAGAGCACAGCTTCCTCACCCACCTGAGTAAGTCCTCAGGGCTACAATATTATGAATTGACCTTTGAGTACCATAAGAAAATGTTACCGTCATTCTTTCCAGGGGTGTTTATTTTTTCCAGGAGGGACAAGGGAGGGAGAAAAATCCATTCTGAAGCAGTAAGATGTTTTCACAATAAAAATGCATCTTGATGAATGGAATTTTCATTACAAATGTGTCTGACCTTTAGTAAATAGAGCTGCTCCTTTAAAAGCCTGCTCTGATACCTATCAAAGACAAGGGAAAGACTTGCAGAAATTTCAGCTGTAGATGCATCAGACAAAAAAAAAAATAATAGATAGCATTGGCTCTTCAGCTTGCTATTTAAGATATTTTCATTAAATTTTAATATATTCTTAAACTTTAATATTATACAATCAGTATGTAGTAAATCAATGTCTTTGAAAAAATTAAGTGTCAATAAAACCTATAGTAGGCAGGTAATTTTCCAGATTAATTTTGTTCTTATCTTTTTCACAAGACTTTATTAAACTGTATTCCTCTCTTTTTGTTAGCTATTTTTATGGTAAGTGGGGGAAAAGAGAGCAGAAATACAAATCAGTTCCTGCAATACTTGCCATGCTGCAGATCCAAAATTTTTGCAGAAACACTTTCTTTATCTGAGGTGTTTGCATGTAAAATGGATTTATGTATGCAAATCCACTGGGCAGCTGTCAGTCAGTAGGAAGGAAATGGGATCTTTTGCAAAGACATTTGTAATTGTAATTGTCAGATTTGGCAAATGAGGAAAGTTGAGCATCATGAGATCTCCACATTATATATGATAGCAAGATAAGTAGTTGCTGTCTGGTTTTTATTCAGCTTGCATGCACAAGTTCTGTCCCTGTAGCTGGAATTAAATGCATGCGCTGAAGAAACACTGAACCCCTAAATGCTTAATCTAATAACCAGATATTCTCAACTAATGTGCCAATTTTCTAGACAAATTATTTGTCACTACTGAAGTATCATTAACTAACATATTTTGCTCCTCCCAAGGCACAGATTTGGAGCATGAGTAATTCTACCACTTTATGGCATCCACAGATTTTATTCAAAACATTGACAGCTTTCACACAGTCATTCCCACTGAATTGCAATGTGTTGCTCTTTAAACAGCATTTTCTTACCACTAAGAAATATTCATGAAGATATGCTACCTACATAAATATTTAAGCTGGTATTTTATATTTCCATCCCTGTATTAACCAACAGAAAAATGTCGGTCATAAAATACAACTGTAAGTAGCACTAAAGGTACCTGAAATCCTGGATCAACCTGCTATTGCTGACTATCAACCTCCACTTATAAAGAGGCAAGGTGTTGGTATCACTTTTCATTATAAATCCCAAACCAGCAGAAGTAAACTAGTAGCTAATATACGTTTTACATAGGGATAACAAACCATGGATGGCAGAAAGTTTCTGGTGAGGCTTTTTACCTCTATTAGACATGTCAACTTGCTAAATTTTTTCAGTAGGACTGATTGCAGTTTTTATAAATCTCCAGGAGGAAATATTTATTTCATCCTGGATGAGTCAGTAATTCCAAGTGGGATGGTGAAGTCTGAGCAAGAAACCCTGCAACAACAAATAGGCTTGAACACTGGAGGGGGGGCAAGGCACAGACTTGGACCAGGGTGTTTTCCTGCTTGGCAATGTCTCACCCTTCTTCCACTGCCCTCTAGTGCTCCCCACTGCTCCCAGAAAAGCCCTTTAAGAGGTCTAATCAAAGAAGGGTATTGGGAGAGGGAAAGGGGTGCAAATCACAATGAGTTTTTGCAACAGGAAAACACTTTCCTACTTAGCTCCATATTAAGCTCTTAAAATTAAGCACTGCATCCAATAAGCTGTGCCATAGGTGGTAATAATGATGCTATTTTAGACCAAATTATTCTGCCAACTGTCCTGGAGCAAAGCCAAATTAATTCCACTAAACTCAGCTTGAGTTGTTGCAGATCTATGACAGTGCACCGAGTTTCACAGACCACATGGTACCTGCAGACGATGTACCAAGCACAACAGATCCAAGTCTGAGATTCAGCAGGTGGAGGACCATGGCAGAGCAGCCCTTGGAGCAACATGTGCTCTCCCAGCCTTGCCACCTCCCTGGGGTAACCAGGGCACAATATTTAAAAAGGAAAAAAAAAACAACACCCACACCACAGATTTTCCTTGCCAACTGTCAAAGTTGCCTCTACCTCTGCACGATCACTTTGCCTACACGTCGAAGCTAGGAACCATCCATCGTCTGAGAGGAGGAGACCTTGCCAGACCTTCTCTACCTCCTATTTCCCGAGTCTCCAGGTGGGGCTTGCTGGGAATAGGACTGCAGGGAAGCCTGGTTTCAAAATTGGCTCATCTAAGGAGCAACAGTCTATTTATTATTGCCCCATTACATGACACCCAAGAGAAGCATTCATCTTGCAGACTGTAACCTCTCAACTTGTGCAAGCCAATCATCTCACCTCCTTAATGCCCTTGCTGCCAAGGGAAGAGGAAAAAATACCCCAGATCTCCTGCCAGAGCTCAAGCTGCACCAGTGCAAAAGCCATTGGGAAATTCTCCATGCCCTTAAAACTTTATCTTGGTCTTCAACAATATATTTTCCTTTTGAGTATTTTCTGACTTGCCCGCTCCAGTCAAGCACCCACACAGAATGACAATAAGGGAGCACAAAGAGAAGAGTGCAGAACAGGGGCAAGTCTGTCCCAGCCTGGAAGGAGTGAGGAATGAACCCTGTAAGCTGGAGTCAAGCTGTATGTCACAGGCATAACTTCCCTCATAACTTGTTTTTCCCAGACCATGGTTCATCACACAAGATGAGAAACTCTCACACCAAACCCCCATCTCATTCATGAACACCCAGTGAAGATACCAGAGACTCTCTGTGCTAGTGGATATAACGCAGATATTCCTTTGTCAAACAGGGACTTGCTTTCTGTGCAAACTGAAGCGTAGTGTATCATGGAAACAGCACAGATATTTTTAGATGTGAAAACATGTTAATACAGTAAACTGGGACACAGAAAAGAAAACTAAGCCAGTGTCCAGCAGCATTGCATTTTGAATGTACTGATTAAGGAATTGTATTAACTGAAGTGCCATTAACTCCACTCTAGCTGACACTGACTGGTAGATGTATTCCTGACAAGGCTCCTCCTCTTCACAATGGCTCGGTGGTTTCACTATGCATCAGGCAGCTGCCTCAGGAAAGGCAGCCTAGCTTAATTTAAATAAAAGGCAAAACTCTAAAACAATATTACCTATAAAAGTTAATTTTACTCCAGAGCAAAATCTAAGCTCCTTGAGTGTCAAACCAGTCCAGGGTCACCCTCAAAATGGCATAGCAAAGAACAGCCATCAATCAGCAAAGCACTTTCATTTTTAAAGTGTACTTTTAAAGTGTATAGGAAAAAAGCAATTAATGGTAAAGTCCATATTTACCACACCAATTTTAAGTAAACTTATTACTGTATAGGGCAACATGGTTATTTATTTGGATACAATTACATTTGGCAAAGGACTGTTAAACACATTACAAATTTCATTAAGCACAATCCAGCAGACTTTACAAACTGTACTTCAGAGTTAGCAACATGCTCTGAGATTAATTTGGCTCCAGACACGAAGACTTCATTCAGCTCCTACAAAACTTGATGTGATGGGAGTTGGAGCACACTGGGACAAGGGTGGTCAAGAAATGAACAAAACCTCAAGAAAGACAGGAAAATACCTGAAACTCAGTTTTCCAAGACACTCAGTCCTCACTATTCTTGTGTCAGTTCTTACTGACATGGCTGAGGTCAGGCAGAGCTGCCAGTGTTAATAATCAGATGCGCAAAAACTCAAAGGGCTGGGGACTCCTTGTTTCAAAGGATCTCCACAGCCCATAAGTTATCACCAATTTAGGGAAAAGCAGAATGCTGATGAGATCAGCAGTTGCCGGTGTAGCTTTCTCCTGGTGAAATTAAACGCTGGGCCACTGAACTCCCCAAGGACCCTGGTTTGGTTTTACTGCTGGCAAGATTTTACCTTACGGCCACTAAGCAAGCAAATTTGACTACAGATAACTAGACACATAGGAGATTCCCAGTGTACAAGTAATACCAAAATAACTACATAGCTTATTTTAATTATGCTGAGTACAGCATGAACAGAGCATGAAGAAACAAGCACAATACTATGCTATTAAAATATACAAAGGACAGACAAATAGAGAAAATGGAAGAGGAGCAGTAGTGAAACAACCCAACCATCAGCCTTTTTGAGAAAACATACTTTTAGACCTCTCTAAATTAAAAACGTGTAGAAGAAAACAGAAACCTTTTCCCCTCTCAGTGTCACTTGCACTACAGTAACCATGAAATCCCACCTCAGATAGAACTGGTATTTCTACTAAAAATAAGAGAATATGGACTGTAATATGATCACCCAGGAACAAGGCACTCAATATCTTCTGTTCATTTTCCAAATGTACAGCTTTTGCTAACCAACTGACTCTTTTCAACCATTAAAATGAGCAACCTTATGATACAGTATTTAGATGACAGGTTTTTTTCCTAATGGCTTTTAAAGCAATAAAACCTTTAAAAAGATCAGAATCCCTTTGATAGTAAATCCTCTCCTCTAAATTCCCTCAACTGTCTTCTAGTCTTGAAACATCATCGGATCACTTGGGAATAGACCAATTTGTCAATAATTTCACTATGACAGTGATTTCACCAAGGAATTGGAAAAAATTGAGGTATTCCTAATCGAGGGCCAGGAAATACAGCTGAAGAGATACCCTTGCCTCTTCCTGGTCTCTTTTCTGCACTTTGCTGGTGGTGTTGGGAGTGGGACCAGCAGGAGCTGCAGCGGCACAGCCCTGGCTGCTGAGGTCCTGCCAGCCAAGGGCACCACAGTGCTCTGGAAAGCATCTGTGCAACGTGACTCAAATTAAGAGCTGTGCAGTTTCCTCCACAAAATGTCATTCAAGTTTGTGTCTTTCAACCCCATTTCAGACACACACATTAAACGGAAATGTGAAATTTCACTGAAATAAAACCTGGGGAGTTGGCCAGGCTTATTCTAGGAGTCTTGTAGCCAACTAGGGTGTCCTTGAAGCCCAGCAGCTCATTTTTGTCTAGAAGGTCAGGAATAAGCACACCAGATGCTTCAAACAGCAGCTTTGGATTTCTTTGGGGCCAACATAAACTCAGATGATACAGAAGTAATAAGCAATCACTTTACCCAGATTACCAGCAATGCAGGGTTCAGATACCTCTGCAAAATGTTTTCTGCTGCATGCACAGGGCTGGATCTCCCAGGTGCAGCCACGTCCCCTTGACCGCAGCTGTGGTCCTCAGCCCTAATGCAAGTGTAGTGGTGCATCAGCTGCAGCAGCTACTCACAGGGGATCTCCACAGGAGCACCTGCCACCTTGCCTGGCATGCTCCCACCCACACCTCTCCTACCTCCCCAGTGAAAATCACAGACTGGACAATACCTGTTTCATATACAAACATCTCCAACATACAGTAAAGACTACAGAGCCTCCTATCTGTATTCTCCTGAAGCCCATGCCTAGAATTTATTCAAACTGGATTTCAGTTTAAACTCTGCTACGTCTATAAATATCTCCTAGGGGCAGGCAAAGACAACTACTTTTATGTTCTTACAGCTCTTTTTTCTCTAGTTTGGTTCATGTAGAATATCATTTTAGATGTTGCTGTTTCTCTTTTTCCCAACTGCAAATATTTGGTTCCATTTTCATTGCTTCTTGTCCCTTATCTTTAATATCATATAAATAGAAACCTGCACAGTTTCTCCATTTACAAATACATCAAGATTAATTTGCATGCTGAAAGCTTAAATCAAATATTTTAAATTGGACATGGATAAAATAGTAATCCACTGCTGGGCTGAATTCCAAACAAATAAATAAAACAGATTTCACACAAAAGCAATAAACAATAGCAACACCAATTACTCATTAGAATTCCTGCTCTGCAAACATGACTGACAAATACTTTATAAAAGCAATGAAAATAGCAACAAAAATCTCAAGCCCCCAGCTATCATTATTCTTCAAACTTTCCTCCTCGTCTAGACTATGTTGGTGTGCGTTTCCGAAATACTTGGAGCGCCGAAGCCCTTAAGGATTAGAGTTCATTTAAATACTGGAATCAGCCCATGTGATGGGAAAGGAATCAAAGCATTTCCATTTAATTTCTAATTCACCTGTAAGACAGCAAAATACCATGGCTCATTCTTTTTCTGAGCCGTCAACAGTATTGCTTTTAAAGTTGTGCCTGCTGCAAATATCCACCCTTCTGTGGGGATGGACAGTGAGATTTCAAGTGCTGCCCTAAGCAAGCTATTACCAACCCAAGAGTCACTGTGACACACACATCCCCATGTCTGAGTCACAGCTACTCCTCTGCTCTACTACTCCCTTCCAAGATCCGAGGGAGGTAAATCACTCTCTGACAGTAATTACGCCCGCCTGGAAAACAGAAAGGCTTGGTATTGCCAATCTGTAGTATTCAAATATTATGAGTCAGCCCCCACCCCTCCCCCCCAAAGTCATGTGGCTGGCTTAAAAAGTCACATAGTTTTAAAAATATTAAGTTTGTGGGAATTTTTTTTATTCACTTTCTGATTGGTATTTTTAGCTGGTTTAAAAGCATGCTTTTCTCTCCCACCTCCTCTCTTCTCTTCTGCAAAATGAAAGGCGAGATTCTCATGTATTGACTCAATTTCATGCTTCAGAAAAGACACTTCATAATACACCAGGCAGGTTCAGACCAAGAGAGGTGGCACCACTGGGAGCGGAGGGCCACCTTCCACAGTCCAACAGACGTGGTTCAAGACAGGACACCAAAAATTCACTCCAAATTTAACATCTTTTTTTCTTCACCCCTCTCATTGCACTGCTGAAGGAATAATATTTAGCTGTAATAGCAGGGAGCATCTCTATCTATATCAAGGTTTTGTGGAGGATGAGAGAATTTGTTTCAAGCCCCCAGAAGCAGGAATACATACTGAGCAATGGCTGTTACCTGTGAAATCTCACTCAAATCTTAGGGCTTCCACAGGTACAATTTAACTTTTCAGCAACAATTCCCTCCCCCATGCTTTCTGCTTGGGATGGCCACTGCACAGCCAAAACTCATTAAAACAGGTTGATCCCAGAAGCCCCACTGACTCCCACGCAGTCACTTACATCATTGAGCGATGTTGTTAAACCGCAGGTACATGAGCAGAGATCAGGATCTACTCTGCGTCCACGTAAAACCCACCCAGCCTGCAGATCCTCACAGATCAGCCTTGCCAGCTCCTCACTGCAGCCAGCAAGGGCCGAGTGGCCAGATGGGATTTTTGGCCTATGGCCTCGACTTTTGTTTCCAGTGTACTGAAGTCAGACCTAAATATTATATATTGTGGAGGGCGTATTCAGAATTTATCTGTACGAGGGGCATGAGTACCCAAAAGAGCATCTCTGCAGTAGGTGACTGCCTTTTTGAATGCCTGCCTTTAGGTCTTTATGCATAAGGCTTCTTGTAGCCTAGTAATGAAAATCCCTTCCCTTGCTGCTCTGTAGTATCTCCCTATGTGGCAGAGCTCAAAGCAAACCGGCACTGCCCAGGGCTTCATGAATACTGTAGCCTTGATCTCCTCATAGGTCAATGCTTGTGTCAGAGAGTCTGCACTGAGGATCCATGTGAGGATCCATGCCTGCTGCCTGCAGGATTGGGACACACGTGCTGGCTGCAGGGTTCAGGGAACAGAGCTGCGGCGAGACTTTATACGGAAAATACAGGCAAATGTAAGCACAGAAAGGGAGGCAAGACATGCTGATGTTTTTTCCATTAAAAAGGAAAAAATCCAGTATTGCCTTGAAGTAGCATTTCTGTGCTTTTTAAACAAAGTCAGCAACTATAGAATCACTGGTCTTTTTCTTTCTTCTAGTTCTCACCAGTATCCTAAATCACTTTGTCCTGAAATTCTGTTGTGAAGGTGGATTGAAACCTTTGGTCAGGTTAACTTTCAGCATTTAAACAAACAGTACATACAAGGGCCATGTAAGCTGCTTAGCAGCAGTTTCTTTTCCTTTCCATTCACAAGAAGAGTACAAAGAAGTACACAAGAAGGTTGCCCTATTCTACAATCCACTTCTAGGAAAGGGGCAGTATCTTTGAGTATAATACCATTTTCCTTATTCTAAATAAAAATCTTTACCAGTTGTCAGATGACAGCAGCTCTTTCTTTGTTTCATTATTGGGATCACAAGACAACATGTTCTTCTGAGAGTTTTACCCCCAGGTTTAGGCATCTCTGGCTTGTTCATCCTAAAGTTCTGGAGTCCTTCCACTACTAGTGAAAGAGAAATCATATAAATAGAAATCAAGAGAAATCATACAAATATGAAGGAAAAACTTGCCATAGTACTCCGTATACCTTTATACTGTCACAACTGAACTGAGCATCCGTATGTCGCGATACAGCTAATACACCAGTCAAGACAGACCACTCTAGAAAAAGCAAAATATTATACACTTCTAAATAATTTTCCCCACCAATGGCATTTTCGGAGGAACAAATAAGAACAGCCTAATACTCACAAGTGCTTAACACTTCATAACAGTGACTCCTATTAAAAAAAAATAAATCATGTTACAACATGAATATCAATAGATACAGCCACCAGCTCTCCCAGCTGGACTTTTGTAGTCATTGTACCAGGATGCATCTGTGACTAAGTTGTAGTGAACAAGATGTTCTCAAATCCATGAGTAAAGAAGAAAATCTTACAATAGGGTAAACATTAAACTTATTTGGTGGGCAGTGATGTGTTGCTGTCTGAAAATGAATACTGTTCTGCTGTATTTAATCCCTGATGACTCACACACTCCAGTATTCTTTAACAAAGAGTATGTTGGCAATTTTTAGCCCGCCTCCCCAAGGCATTATCTTGCTTTTGGGAGGTTACCATAAATCCCAAGCATCCAACTTGCTCTCATCAATGTCAGAAAAAGTCCTTTGAGTCTTTTTTCCCCTGCAGGGAACCCTTTGCATCTTCATCCTAGAAATCCTTGCATCTCTTTCAGCAGTATCAGTAAAATAATAACAATGAAATGCTATAGTACGTCATTTTTAATGCACCTACCAAGCCCTACATGAATCAAGCCACCGGCTGCACTCAGGCTCCATCACAGTGCATTGGCATTGCTTGTAACTACTGCAAATAATCTAAACAAGTAGTTTTGCTTGTAAGACTTCAAATCCAACCATAAACACCCTCACCTTTGATGATCCCTTCTGATTCCTGTCAAGCCTATCACAGAAGCCTGGTCTAGGTTGTGACATGTGAAAATAGAAAGAAAAAAACCATTTTACGTTTTTGTGTGTTGTTGCTTCCTTTTCTCCCCAAGGGGTTGCACAAGGAGAGGGGAAGTCTAGCTAGCTCAATTGCTTCCCAATGGGAAGAAAACAAGCCAAGACAAATCAAATGTTTCTTTGGTGCAGTTCTGCTCATTTATCAAAAAAAAAAAAAAAAGAAAAAAGAAAAAAAAAAGGGGGATACACAACCCTGCTTCCTCAATACACACACACAAAAAAAAACCCAAAACTACACCAAAAAAACCCCCAGGACTCTGTTTTCTGTTCAGAAATCCAAGACTGCCTTCCGAATGAGTGCTATTCCCACTAGCAGCCCTTGCTCTTGGCTTTCTCCCACACTGAGCACTGCCGCTCTCCCTTTTTGCAGTGGTTTTCCTTAATTTTTACTTCTTAGAAATATGGAAGGAGATAGCATCAACCAGTCAAACCAGAGTTTGCAATTAATCTGCAGGAAAACCCTTGTCCATTCAGCTCAGTTGCTTATTAGTTTTGCACAGCCAATTGCCTTGGGTACCAACTTGCTGTTGTTTCATCTATCACCACACAAAGGAGCACTTAATTGGTCTATTTACTCTAAATGAAAGAGGTTAGTATATCCATCAACTTTACCCTGTGTTGCAAACGAACAAAAAGTACACCCTACATAACACGGGCCATTATTACCTTCAAGCAAAGCTATATTGAGCCCTTTTTTATTTTGAAAACATTAACAACACAATCACTAAATAATTTTTAGTTATTAATGTTTCAGTCACACAAGACTTACACAGGGGCATAAGGTTTTACAGCCGTTATGCATACGTGTAAGATCATTGAGGGACCTGGATACAGTACATCAGAAACAATACCACATTTTTATGCTGCACAGCATTTCATAATTATAATCCAAATGTCAGTTAACTACTTGGCTTTGTATATGACACTTTAAAAAGATTAAATATTCAGGAACATTCAATTTGTTTTTCTGGGAAGATATGCCACAACATCTGCACATGATAATTTCAAGGGGTTTGTATGGGGTTTTTTTTTAATTGAATAAAGTTTTGCTGCTTTTCCAAGAAATACATACAAAATAAATCATTGTAGCTGCATAGTTTATCCAGGCAATAAAACATACATTGCTTAACATTTGGGGCAATAATATATGATATGAAATGAATACAAGTACCATAGAAACTTAAAGTATATAAATCATAAAGAAATCTTATGGTCTGGAACTTGCAAACAACTCCAAGCTCAGAAAAGCTGCTCATATACCGTGGATGGAAACATGGCCCAGTGAAGATTTTTGCCATTATTGCCAGCTTTGCCTGTCTTTTTAGGCATTTAAGAACTCTTGGATTCTCCAGGCCTACCATCATGTACGCATGTATGTAATTTCCTCTATTCAGATATCTGAAGGAAAGTATACCTGAGTTCACATATTCTGGACTCTTCTGGCAAATTCCTAGCTGAAGATAAATTGCCATCAGTCACTTTTCTGTTTGCAAACCCTGGCGCTTGGCCAGCCCATTTGTTCCCATCCAGCTAGCAAAAGGAAAGCTTGATTTTTCAGGAACGAACTTTCACCAGTCGTAGCCTTACCTTAAGCAAATGCTCCATCTCTTCTCTAAGAAGAGACTCAAAGCAGTAGGTCACTCACTCACTTTTCAGGAAGCAATATGTATGACAGCAACGAATGACTTGATCTTCTGTCCAAACTATGTACAGCAAGTCAGGTTTGAAGTGTCCTGAAAGGCTGGTGCCAGTTGGACTCGGAACGTGTACGGAGGGAAGCAAAGGAGTAACGCAGACCAGAGCCCGGTCTGATGCCAGCCTCTAGGCTTATTACTCCATTATATTGTGCCGCATGTCCTCACTTATCTTGGTGAAATATGGATGCAAAGTATCACCATGCTGGAATTTTATTCTCTCAGTGTAAAATTACCAAGCAAAGAAAAATCCCAGCATTTTAGATCTCTCACTTTCCCAAATACATCAACTTCTTTTTTCCCTTTTCTCTTTTTAAGAAGAAAAGAGAAAATATGTTCAAAAAAACCCCAAACATCTGTAACATAGTCGAAAAACAAAGCAGCTGGAAAAATCAGAGCAGTAATAGGATCTCCTTGGAAGAAAGTAGGTAAGATCTAGAAATCCACATGACCAGGGTCAATTTTTTAAATCCTTAACAGAACTAAGCTTAATCTGCCATCCTTCCACCTCTGATCTCAGTCCCTCATTACTCTCAGTGACAGTCAGTGCAAGAAAGTGTCATGAAGATACAAAACATGACTCTATATTGATTTTTTCCTCTCAATACCAAGAGTATTCTCTCTGGAAGAAGGTACAGAAAGACACATGTAACATCAATAATTGGTTATCCAGAATTTAAATAAGAGGCATCAAAACCGAAGGCCAGATCTTCAGCTGCCAAAAATGAAAGCCAACATATGTATGCTGATTTGCAGCAGCCATCAGTACAGCCCTGTGCAATTTGTCCCAGAAGGGTCTTTATAAATATTGGTTTTTAATTGAATAGACCTAGAATTTTTATTCCAGCTTCATACAGAGACCTACGTATACCTTGGAATATTTCTTCTTTAACTGTTCCCACTTTTCCAAGATGAAGTACTTAGAATTACTACATACAAAATGGTTTTTGCTGAAGAGAAATGTGAAAGCCAAATTTCCACTTGGATTCATTTGTCTATGCAAAATAAAAATAAACCAACGCTCAGCTATCACGGCAGTACTCATTTCAAGAAAACCTCCTTTTAGCTTCAGGTTAGATTCCTTCTTCATACTTGTGGCACAGGTAAGTTGTCAGTTAAATTACTGGCCTCCACATTGCATTTTCTAAAGTTTGTATGACTTTATGGCTGATTTCCTGAGCAGCTAAGTCCCTCCTCCAACACAAGAAGAGAAATCTGGTGTTTTGCTTTATCATGCATATCATTCAGAGTTTATTTTTCTTCATTCAGTAGGTTACTTTAGCAAAAAAACTTTGTGAATGCCTTTTCAGGGAAGACAATTTATACTAACGCCTCCTCAGTTTTTCTTTTACAAGAGAGACATTAGTACTATGGCATATTTAACAAAGCACTTTGTAAGTATTCATTAATCATGTAGTGCCCCTGAGAGGCACATTATGTAATGTTTAATCTGCTCAGCTGAGGCTGTAAGTACAAGAAACCTCTCAAAATTTTATCAGCTTTACAATAAGAAGAGATGTATTTTAAGTACAACCAGCGCAAGCAAGCAAGCAGTCGCTGTCTGTCCTCCAGGTCCTTTCATCAACAGTAAATTTTCCCCATTGACTGTAACAGAGCTGTGCTTACATTCACAGAAAAGATGCACTTTTTGCTTCCAAAAGCCACTGCAGATTTTTTTTTCCCCCACACATAACTTCGGGATGCCCAAGGGTTGGTTTGCAAAGATACTGACAGCTTTCCTCACCAGCCATGTACTTCCTAACACCACAAGTCATCCGTGTATTAAAGAGGAGCCTCTGAGCACTGCAATCCTCCCCAGCACGAGCCCAGTTTGCAGCCAGCTCAAAGACCACCAGCTCAGCACCAGTGTTGCTCTCTATCCCCTTTTGTGGGTATTTCATGAGAAATAAGGCCTCTGTGCGGAAAAGGGACACTGGCCACAGGTATCCACGAGTGGGTCATCCATGAGCTGTCTCTTTCCACATTGCCAGTGCAAACATCTGTTATAATTAAATGCCCCTTAAACTCTGCAGCAACCCTCTTATTCCCTCCTTATCTTTATGCAGGATCAGCCAGTCCTGACTCTGCACCAACATCAGCGCAAACTTTGAAGAAAAATCCATCCTCAGGAAACATTAAATGGGAAAAGAAGGTAGCTGTGAGCCCCAGACAAAGGCTTTGCATTGTCTGTGTCAAATAGGGTCCAAAGATGTTGCATTAATTAATATTCTGTTTTAAAGAATAGTTACTTAATATTCAAATATAGTGACTGAAACAGTAAAGGTAGAGGAACAGAATTCATAAAAAAATTCATAGCAAAGGTCTCCTTTGTATTTTTTGTTTTATCTTTCTTTTAAATCTGCAGTATGAGTACAGAAAATGTTTTATACAATGGTGTAAAAGCCTCCATAACTATTGATAATTTGGGCATGAAAACCTGTTTCCTTTTCCTCCTTACAATCAGCAGAAAAATTCTAAATTCACAAAATCCTTGCTACTGTCACAGTCAACAGATACTTTGAAATCACCTTGACAGAGGAATATAAATGGTATTTGTGTATGAACTTGAAGGAAGTCTTTCTGACAGCACCTCTGGAGATGAGTCACTTGTACTGTCATGGCCACCTGCATCTGCTGGTCAAAGACACACAGGACTGTTACCAGTCTCGTTTAGATGTGGCCCTTCTTTTCCTAAGATGAATGCAGTAAATAAATAAATAAATACAGATCACCTTTTTAACTCACAGAACTACTGAAAATACAGGCTTTACTAGTACATAGGCCAGCTCTAATCAGTTTCATCAGCACGTATGAATGAGGGTTCAACTCTGAGTCGACAGTAAATCCAGTGGAACTACTCCACATCGAGCTGGTACACAGCTGGATTTTTCTTTTGCGGCAAGAACCAGCTTAAGCAAAAGTTTGCTCAATGGTGTCCTTCAATATGTGTTCATTTGCCAGCAGCCACCGAGGAATGAGCACAGGCAGTGGTTGAGGGAGGGAGGTGAAACTGAAGCATAGAGGGAAGCTGGGACAGGTTCAGCAGTAATGGAAGTGGCGCTGCAAGGAATGAGGCAACTTGTTTGCATGGACACGCCGGAAAACCTAAGGGGCGCCGTAAGTTGTGAGAGCTCCCTGCAAAGATCTCAGGTCCTGCTGCAGGCAAGAGCAGGCAAGGACCCTGGGCCAGAACAGGGCACTGCCAGAGCAAAGAGCATCAAAGCAGCAGAGCTGCCTTCAGGGGATCATGGAGATGAAAGAGGAGAGAACAGCAGCAGTGTCTGCAGTGGGGACAGGACTGTGACAGGGTGGGAAGCACTAACAGGAAGTTACAGCTCGTTCCCTCCCCCCTTCCATACACTTAGCTAGTGTTTTCTGCCAAAAAAAATTGAGACCCTGGCTCAAGAGAGCTATGTTTCCTAATATATATGCATGTGTTCCAGGATCAGGGGGTCCTTTTAGTTATTATATTTTTCCAGTCATTAATGGAGAGATGCTGATCTGCCTTTTGATACAACAGGTCAAATTTAAATCATTCCTGATTTAAAAGTGGTCGGCTACCCTCATTCCATACTGCATATAGCTTTCTGGGAAAGAAATTACCATTTCTAGGCTTTCTCTTCATTTCCTATATTCCACTCCCATCTCCCAGTTATCAATATTTCAGTTCCACTACATGAGAAGTTTCTTTGCCACTTGCATTTCCTCTATTGCCGTGGATCCCTGTGCAGCCTTTAAAACTGCCATTTTAACCAGTTCTCCATTTCAAAATGTCTTGCTTTGTAGAGTACGAAGCTTTTTTAAACATTCATTTTGTCGGTATGGACCTGCTTCCTGTATTGCTTTTATTATTAGCTGGTACATTCAGGTAAAAGCTGAACAATAGAATTAAGCTATCAAGACAACAGAGCTATATATTTAAAGAATGCTATCTGTCCTACCAGCCTTTAAAAAAAAAACAAAAAAACCCCAGCAGGTTCACACTTGTAAGCTAGTTATAAGGGTTTCTGCAGCTTTCCTTCTTGAAAGGATCTATTTAAATGTTGTATGACATCTATTTTCTCTCTGGGAATATCTTTGTAGTGTTTCATCTTCCTTTGCCATCAAAAAAAGAGCTGGCTATACTGCAACCCACTGAAGACTGCATATTCTCAGGCTCCCTGGCAGCTCCTGGCTGGTTTCACATTTTCTGACATCACTGAATCTAGCACCTCTTTTTTACCATTATTCAATGAAAAGTTCAGGGAAATAGCTTAGTTTTTGCTAGGCTTCTTGAATTCTTATTGTTCATCCATCACTGCATAAATGTGTCCTAGCATGCACACAACATCAGGGAGTTGCTGGCAATTAGTAAGAGCAGGAAATGAGGACACCTGAGCTCTAATCTCAGCCCTGACACTGGCAAACTTTAGTGGCACATTCTTTGGGGCAGGTCTGTGAAGTGTTTCTACAGTGCCGAGGAACTAGTTGATAATTTTGTTTAAAAGAAAAATGGCGGTGGGGGGCATGCATGGAAGATTGCTTTAAAATTGTCACAGGAACACTGGCAAAACATGAATCTGGAGTGTCCTCTTTTCAGAGCACGTCATGTGAGGTCCTTGGGACCAGACATATCACAATGCTGACTCACTATTATGCCACCTTTTCAGCGAAAAAAAAATTATGTAGCAATGTACATAAATATCTCTGTAAATTCTAGAGGATGCCTGACTGGCATCTATGTCTTTAGCATAAACACCATTTGCCCACATTACAGTTCAAGCTGCCTTCTCGTTTAAATAATTTATAATAAGCCTGAAACACAGGATGACTTGGGGAATGGAGGTTAACCCAAGCTTAAAGCAAGATATGATTCTTTAATGCTGGATAGTGGAGAAGTGGAGTGTTTATGCCCAAATGCATAATATCAGATCACAGGGGCACAGACAGCTACAGATACCTGATTCAGTATCACTGAGCAAGTTCTGCACTGGGTAGAAGTACACATCTACAGGAGCTGCAGAATTATACTGTAGAAAGCGGCTACTGCCTTTCTTCCTCCTGCTTTTTTTCGGTGTTCAGCTGGGCACAGCTGCAGAGAGGAAGACTACACCCCAGGGAAGCATCTCTGAAGCTGTACAGCCTCGAGCCTGCACCCACCGCATCACGATGACTGGCACTCTCACCCTGCTCAGAGTTCACCCCCATTCTTCACATGCTTACACTGCCGTTAATCAGAAATGCAACCCACTTGAAGCCTAAGGCATTGTGCTAGCACAACCATGGTGTGGCAGGAGAGCACACCGCACAGGAGGGGAAGAAGAGGATGCGCCTCTGCCCCGCAGGCAGCCCCCATGGTGCCTGCTGCTGTGCTGCCCAGCAGGGCAAGCCCGAGGGCTACCACGCAGCTGGGCAAGGCTGGACCCCACTTCAGGTACTGGTGTCAGAGAGCCCCAACAGTGGCATCAGCCATTCATTTCCACATTCATCGTTTTTTCATTTGAGAAAGCGTTTTTCTTCAAAGCACTATACAGAAAGATTTTATAAATCGGAGCTCTGGGACTAGGGGATCTCTGGTCATGGTACCAGTGACAGAAAACAAATGTGTCAGCTTCCCTGAGAGCAATTCAGGTACCAGCAAACGAAAATTTCTGCTGGTGTGTCTGCTTATTTATTCCCCTTCCCCTCTCCTTTTCTTGTGTTGTTTGCACAACAGAACAGAGTGTTGTTGAACAGAATGATATTATATGATATAATGCGCTACAATAAGCAGTCTGCAAAGAAAAGCATCTTTGCTTTAAAAGATCACTTCCAAATTGTATAAAATGTAGCGCTGGATATGCAGAAGCAGATTAGCCACTGGGAGAGAGAACAAACCCACTTCGCTTATAAACTCCAATTACAAATACACCTTTCATCATTTCATCTGATGTTTGTATATACACACAAAAAAGCCTCACACTAAACTGACATGCAAAATCTTCTATCAAATATACCAGCACCCAGAAAATAATATTTCAGGCCATGGAACAAAGGAGAAAAAATCAGCAACTAGAATGAGGAGAAACAAGCCCAATTTCCTGAAGCCTGCCTCATTTCAGCCTTCCCCAAGAGCAGCAGGGACAGACACCATCTCCTGCTCCAGGAACCTGCTGAGCTCAGCAAGGCTGTTCAGAGAACACCACTGCCCTGATTTGGGTAATATCAGTCACAGAAAAAAATAGTTGAGTGCTGTCATGGGCACTACAATCAGATTGGTCTGCAACAACAAAGGGAAAATGTCCCATTAGCAGCTGTCCCAGTTAAAGCAGGGCTCACCAGACATGAGCAACCAGTTTCCAGTTGTAGAAGGCACCAAAAAAGAAGCGGGTGAAGTTCAGTGAAGCTGAACTGCAAACACAGAGAAGACCGTGCAGAGTTTGTGGGTCTGCTCATGGGCAGTGCCAGGGATTTGCCGTTCATTCTTACTCCACCCCAAGAGAATTTGCTCTTATGTTATGAATCAGGGATACGTCTAAACTCTCTGTGTGTGCTGAAGGCAACCAGGCCTCCAGATAATCGACTGAGCAGCGGACTGGCGCGCCTTGGAATTAATGCAGCTGAGCAAGGGCTTTGTTGAAATGAGAAAGCCTAAAAGAGATTTGCTCAGATCAAGATTTAAGCTTTGTCAGACATGTTCACCATGTCTCAGAGCTGCCCAGACAAATTGCAGTCAGCAGGTAGCTGTGGTAATTAGAGCGGTGGGGGGGAGAGGGGGGAAGCGGGGAAAGAACAAGCAAACAAGAAACCAAACAGGAGTTTGAAAGTGACAGGTTGACGCTTACAGTGTGAACAATTCATACCAAGTGGCTATGTCATGCAGCGCAGGACGCCTGTCCCCACTTTGCTCAGCCAGATCCACTGAGGACCTCTTTTGCCAGGCCTCGGTGACAGTCTCCAAGAGGCTGCCAAAGCAAGGGGAGGACATATGGATTTCACCCACAGCCATCTCTGGTTGCAGGTCTCACCTTTCTACCAGCCAGAAGAGGGGCTCAGTGACCAAGCTTTGCAACATTATCTGCATTTCCAGGGCGCATCTTCTGTCTTAAGCAAGGATGGGTTGCAGGACACAGCCTTCATTTTAGCTTCACATCAGAAATACTACTATTGATGATTTCCCACAGGTAAGCTGAGCTCCAGAGCAAGAACACCCTTGAACACAGGAGAGCCTCGCCACTGATCCCATGACTCTGCCTGAGTAATTTTTAGGAAATTGCTTTCCTTCCATCTACTCGCAACAGCACTGAATTTATGACACTGATGGGTCTGATGGCCAGGTCCACAGCCCAGCTCCTGTTGAAGCCATTGCAGAGGATCCAGCCTGGAGTGCCCACCATGTTTCTCCATCCCAAGATTCATTTCGGCTGCTTCCCAGTCTGCTTCCCCCATCCTCCTGGTCTGAGTAGGCAGCAGAAACTCCCAACAGGGCAGGGAAGTGACGCACAGAGGCGTGCAGCAGTCGCTCTGCTACCCATAGGCAGGCTGAGGCATCCCTTGCAGGATAAGAAGCAGAACAGGAGGGGATGCCCGTTTGCCTCTGCAATATTTCAACTCTCTCATTGTGATCAACCACTCTCCTGTCAGCCTTCCAAGCCCCCTGCTTGGGAGCCCTGTCACTGCCTCACGCAATGAGGCAGCCTGCCTGCCAGCTTGAAGAGGACCCCTCCTAATTAGTAATGCTACACGTGGCGCACACTGTACATGTAACAGCTTAAACCTCACAAGACTACATTTTAATTATAACTCTGTTAGAACAGAATCAGTTGCCTAATTAAGCTTAAATTAAATGCATATTTAGTGATTTTCATGCTAGTATTCCGAGAAATGTGATACTTGCACAATGAATTATTTATTTTGTACAGAACTCTAGTATTTTTTAAGAACAAAACCAGCAAACCAACACTCCAGGAAGGTAGGTAAATAAATTAACAACACTATTCTGAATGACCATCTTCCCTACTGTCTTGGCTGCCATGCACTTAGAGCTCTCACAGTCAAATGAACAAAGAGCATTCAAAACCTGTCAACCAAATTAAAGTGTACATCTCCAGTGTAAACACAGATGGAGGGATTCTTTTATTAACAACAGCCTACAGGTAATTCTTACTTTGTTTGCAAGGTTGGAGCTCCAGAGGCAGACTTGCTGCTGCAGCTGCACTAGGTAGTCCAAAAATAGATATTTCCCTGTTAGTAGGTGAGTTTAAGGCTCATGAAAGCTGCTGTCTAAAATGACAGAATGACAGTGGTAATAGCCAGGTATTCTGCTCAGTGCACCATAAACTGCTTTCAAGAACATGCCCTCATCTGTGCACTGATCAGTGCCCCCATCCAGCAAAAGAGCTAACCTGGAGCCAAACAATAAGCAGGTATGTAAATCCCATTGATTTCTAGTGAATTTTAGGAAGGATCATCTGAAAGTTAATCAAGTTGACCAGGAATTTTGGTTACATAGGTCCAGTTTTGGCAAAATATCTAAGGTGACTGAACAGGGCTAGAATTAAGTGTGTGCTTCAGGTTATGCATATAGATAGTGCTTTACAAGGCTGAGTATTTTACATCTCTGTGCAAATCTCTGCTTGTCTCTGTTCCAGCTTACCTGTCTAATAAGCCAGTATGATAGCACTTACTGGGCTGTTATGAAGCATGAATAATACTGTTTAACACTTCGGATCCCACAGTAAAAAGTGATATGAGAACAAGGTATTGCTATAACAACATAGCATTATAATACAGAAGTAGTAAGCGTCATTAGTTATACACAGGAATTTTATTTTAATGCCATGTAGTTTTCTACCAAGTCCATTAATGATCAGCCGTTATAGTAACAATAAATTACCTTTTAGAGTACTTAAGTTTTTCGTGTTAGAAGCAGTAGTCAAAATTTAACAGAAGCAACAGGTTGAATTCCCAGTGACACTTGAATTTTGTACATCAGCTGCTTTTGACAAACAGCAGCACAGAAAAAAAAAGAAATCAATGTAGTAAAATTTTCCCTGGAAGTAGAATGATCTTATTTCTGTTATCCATCATAATTCCCATGAAATCATTACGAATGAGGGGAATAGAGAAATCTGTAACAGGATCTTGGAAAAAGCACAAGGAGATACTTTCTCCAAGCCCTTAAAGCTATATAGCCCTTTCTGAAGCTTGATAACATGTTTTAATACTTAATGTTGATGCCAATCAAATTCCATTGTGATTGAAAGTCTCGGTCCAAAGCTACATTTTCCCCTAATGTACCAAATCATTAGTTAAAGTCCATTGTTGAAATATTTTTAGCATTTTGAGTTGGTTTCAGATAAGAATGATTCAGATTTTGAAAATCTTCCCTTAAACAAAACCCACACACGTACATGACAGATGGTGTTAGACAGATAACACATAGCCTATAGTAGCATAGCTATATATATGTCTTATCTTTGCATAATTTTACAGATAAGAATAGGTTACATCACCTGTACGGTTAGTCACAAGTCTGTCAGGGGACCTGAAAGCTATAGAAAACTTGGACAAACAGCTCACAAGAGTCTGGTGTCAGGAGGTTCCCAGGCACCAGAGGTTTGCATCTGGCTTGCTCTCTTTATATCCCAGGCTTTCAGAAGCTGGTTTCAACCTCTGTCTATATATATATAATTCATAGTTATAATGCAACTGTCAGCTGACAGTCTCCAAGCAAAATGGTGCAATCTGGGTTACTGCTAGAGAGGAGCTGGGATAGTGGCCTGGTTTCAGTGCAACGTTTAGATCATCCTAAGCCCTAAACACGCAGTCTCCTGATCAACACTTACCCTTAGTTTTCCCTTGAGAGCCTCCAGCTCACATACAGGCTAAGCCCAGTACCTGAGACCCCAGTCCAAAGGGAGGTGCAAGACAGTAAATAGGACATAAATTTGGTTAACAGAGCAAAGATCCCATGTTCCATGGGAGCAGCTGAAATCTCATCTTATCTCATTGTCACTGTCAATAATTAAATAATGCACATTTTTGAAGACAGACACGCATATTTGCCTTTCAGCTTTGTCATTTGTCTGAAAAAATTCAGCAATACTAGAAGAGTTCTACAGAGCAGAAAGTTATGCTATACCGCCTCACATGTGAATTCGATTCTTTGTAATTGGATAAGCTTGGCCTGCTTTTAAAAATCTGCTTAAAGGTTTGCAGATTCCTTAAAGGTTGTTAAAAAAAACAGAAGAATATGCTAGTCCTAGGTAAGTGCAGCACTGGGGCCAGGGGGTGCAAGAGGCTTGACTCCATTATTCACAAACTAAGAGAGGCAGAAGACAACTCATGAAAAAGGGACATTCACTAATTTAGTGCACCTAATCTTCTGGACAGTTGATAAACACCTAAAGGAAATTTAGAATTTAATATTAAATAAGATTGCTATTCCCAGAGTAAATAATAGATAAGTCTCTTAATGCACCAGAAAACTCATTCTAATCTTTTGCAGCTGTGTCCTTTGATATGGGCAAACAACAAATACATTGGGACAAATCTCTCCTAGTGCACCTCTACTGGCATCAGAGATCAGTGTGACCTATAGCATTTAAGTGGGGGTTACCCTAATACGAACTGACTCATAAGCCTGATTCCAATCCATTTTTAAGGAACACAGAGGCTGAAGTAGATGCCACTGGCATTAGCATCAGGCTCAGTAACTGAGTCATTACATTTGCTACAGGATCTACTTCTATCCCAGCTAAGATTAACTGGAACATGTGGTTACCTGTCAGATGGATTTTGTTATTCAAATAACAGTCATGCCTTCCAAACCATAGCAGTGAGATATGCTGCCACCATTATCTGTAGAAGTCAGATTGACAGCTGCAGCATTAGAACTAGCATTAAAATCAGCATTAGATGAAAGCAAAGTTTAAAATGCACTCCTCTACTTGTTTCTCTAATCAAAGTCTGCGCACAGCAGTATTTGAGATATATCTGCCATTTGCCTGTCCAAAGGGGGTCCATTTTAATGCTAGTGGTATACTACTATATTGCTGTACACCTGAGGTGTACTAGTAGAACAAAGATCTCTTTTGATTTATTAGTTAAAATTTAAGTTACTCCCCTAATCGGCATGTTTTCCTCTGCAAATGTTGAGCACAAGCTACTCTGGTACTTTGTTTCTTGAGGTTTTCCTTTTTTGAATCGTCTCAACTCCTGCAGCTTGTACAAGTTGATTCAGCAAGCAAGTTCCAGAATCCCTGACCAGCATAGCCTGTGCACCAAAAATCATTTGTGTGTTGTCTTCAAGTGAATTCAATGTGCAGCTTTGCAGGTGTAGAGCTATTCCTGGGAACACGGTTGGAATAGTAGAGAACCATTCCCATTTTGGTAAAGTACTTCTACCTACACATGGCCTTGCAATATAAAAATACTTAAAAGGAAAACCGTTGCTAGATATAATGAAGCTTCAGGGGATTTAATTTAAGTATGTAAAAAAGCAGTCTGAATATCAGACTAAAATATCTAGTAGGAAGTAGGGTAAGTTCACTCTCAAGACTTTCTTTAGTAAACCTGCATGTGTCTGTCAGACACACACTTTATCGAGCAACCATGCATAAAAATTGCCATGAATATTTACCAATATTTGTCTGGACTAAAGGATCAGATCTTGTCTGTACAATACAATCACACTCTTCAAATACTGGAAAAGTAGAAAAGTTTCTAGAGGTGTTAAAACCAGGCTGTTAAAAACAGGTTGGCAAGACCCTTATGACAGGCTCTTTCACCTTTACCTACACAAGACTCTTCATTATGTGCTTGCATCCCCATGAAACCACACTGTGCTGGTGAATCTTTTTATTGGGCTGCTAAGACCCAAGCAGTCACATCCCATGATAAAGGGCGATGCAAGTCATTTGGCAATGAACCTAATCTCCTTACTGCTGAAGGGATGGAGGGAGTAAAGCACTGAAGCTTTTGAAATGTAATTAAAAATGTGTTGTCTTCCAAATGACTGCATGATCTTAGAATGGTTCTGGGAACGTTTAAAATAAGCTGTGCCTCATAAAAACGACCACAAACTACAAGAAACTTGAAAAATATTAATGAGGTACTGTCTAATTAAAGTTAATTTGTCTGCATTAGTGGACTGTTGGATATTTGTTTATAAAGCTTTGTAGATATGAGACGTCTTCAGTACTGAGTACGGTTCATTCAGTTGCTACCGAGACTAATCCCAAAATGCTTAACCAGGACTCAAGCTCAACAGGCACATGTGGTTATATAAAAATCTCCTTTTAAATTTCTTTTAAAGAAAAATGAGTTTCTAGCTGGGAAGAGGCCTCAGATAATGGCCAAATGCTGAAAAATCTGAAGGAAGAAATCCTGTGAAACTGCTTTATATATATAATGTGCATATTTGTATTTTAAACCAAATTTGTGATTTCCTTAGAGTGCCTAACACTGAGAACACAAAAATTGTATATAATCCAAAAGCATTCAAGAATTTTGAATGGCTTTCTCAACATGTACTAAAAGCCATTGCTGAAAGATATATGCCAGGACCACAGACCGCTGGACGCAGATTTCTTTGTTGTGCGTAGGGCTTCTCTCCTATAGCACTTTGGAACAGATATTAGTACAAGGAGCACAGAAAGGGACCGTTATATGTTAGATCCTGTGCAAAAAGCAATATCATATCTCTCCATAAATCTAACTATCTGACTGGGCTTCCCAAAGAGGACTCCAACTTTTACTGCACTAAAGAAAAGGCACGATTTCCACCACTGCCACTATTACAATGCTATTTTTGAGCCGACAGGCATGACATGGAGATCACCCCTGAATGCTATCTTCTCATTGCTTGAGTCCAGGCTGTTTTAATAACACTAGAAAATGTTTTATTCATATTCATAATAAAGCTTTAGAAGAATGCACATTTCACTTGTGTTACTGGCTAAGTGACTGTATTAAGTATCCTAGTTTTCAATGACAGCCTAATTGGCAGAGACTGAATTTGAGGAAACAAGCTCAGAAGGGTTTCCAACCAAAGGACTGAGTTTTACAGGGGAACGACCTCCATCAATATACTCTTAACTTGGGTTCTTTTATCACTAAGACCAGAGGTGCTGAATCTGACCCCAGTGAAGCAACTTCCCAACACAAGCAACTGTAATTCTCTGCCTTGAAACTCCCTAAGCACAGGACTACTCTCACAGCACAGAGGAAGAAGGATGTGCTTTAGGTGCTACTGTGCTTCAGAAGTCCCAGAGATGCTATAACAGCCCCTCTGGGATTCTTTCCACAGGAAAAAGAGATCAACACTTCGTTATTCTTTTGTATTAAGTTGACACTTGCCAGTCTAAATGCTTAGAGAGGTTAGTCCAAACTGTTCTGTGCAAGATGCAAAAACAGTAATCAAAGGTTTGATTGTCTAATTGAATGAGTGAGCGTGATGGTTGCACCCTACCCTACGGGCAACAGTTCAGACTATCCAACATGCTTTTCAAATTTTGAGGTTGTGAAATACATACAAAAACACTTGGAAACTGATGCTAACATAGTCCCTAGTACATTTGTAAAAGGCACCATAAGGTATTCACAACAGAGATTGGTCACAAAGAAATTTTTTCCTCATCATATGGAAGAGTGCTTAATTTCACCTGTAAGTTAGACAAACCTGAGCAGGAGCCCAGCTCCTAGGGATATGTCCAGTGGGACAAGGAGGAATTAACTTCAAGAGATCTGCTCTACATAGCTCATCAATGGCACATGATCAGTCTAGGAGGAAAATCCAGATGTAATTCTAGGTTAGGTACCTCTGAACTGGTTCAACACATGCAATTAAAATACGCACCACAGTATCTCTAGTTTTGCTAATCTTACAGATACTATCTTCATTCTGATCACCATTTTGAAGGTCAAATTTGCTCTTCCAAGGAAATAATTGTGCCCACTGCACAGGAATATGGACCGTGCTGGAAAGATCATTCCCACCTGCTGCACCCCTAGCCACTCAAGGGATAAATCCATAACTTTCTGCTTCCTGGTGATCTGTTGTTTTTCATCCCAAGAAAGGCACAAGCATAGCAATTGTACAATGTGCTTACAGACTAGTAGCTTTCCTTTCCATTGCATTTAATGCTAAATGCTTCAAAGGTTTCTAGGAAAAGAAGCTGTCAACATCCTATCAAATGTTCAGAACCGTGCAACTTTTTGCCCCAAATATTCATTTTTTGCTCATTCAGGTTGTCTTTATCAGTCCCAAATGAAGTCTTACAAACTGTGAAAATACTGCTCCTTTAGCCCAGGAGAGCTTGTCAGACTCCTGTCCATCCCTTGAGAGATATTTCTAAAAAGCACCTTAGGCACAAAGGAACACACCATCTACCTACACTTAGATTCTCCACCCAGCTTCTAAGAAATTCCTGCACGCCATACCTTGACTTCCAGTCATTTCAACAAGCTCTTTTATTTGATTTTCAGAGAGAAGTTGGGACATGAGCTAACCAATATTAGGGTCAAGCTAAAAGGTAAGAGACCTAATCTATATAACCTACTGAAGACAGCACAGACACTTCCCAACATTGATGACAGTGAGCTGTTTGGATGTCACATGACAGTAGCTGAAGAAAAAAAAAACAACCCACAAATGAACAAACCTTAACATTAAGGCGCTCTCCTGTGACAAGGCAACCACCCCTGACTATGACACCTAGCCATCACCCAAAGGTTTGTGTCACCAGGGTGACAGAGGGTGCTATAGGCTGCCCTGCAATGGACAACTTTTCCAGGCAAGTTCAAGCACCCTTGAGACAGAAAAGACCTTCTCCACACATCTCCTCCATCAGTCTTAAACCAACAACAGCCAGAAATCCCGTGATGGCATCTCATGACATAAGGCTGATAATCTACTGTAACCTCAGTCTTGCCCTTAAAGCAGTGTTCACAGCTTCCCAAAATAGACCATGTGAGCAGATGTTTCGGAGAAAAGAAAGCAAACATCTGTCCTGCTTGAAATGTAAATCCTCCATACCCACCCCCTGCCACTCTGCAGCTTGGCACCAATCCACCCTCAACTCCTGCAGCACATGGGCAGACACAGGGAACAGCCTGATCCCCGCGTCACAGCAATCAGCTCCACAATCGATTTTGGGTAATGCATAGTATTAGGCACAGCCTATTATCACTAATGCAAACGCAGGCTGGCATCCATGTTATAGGATCTAAGCAAACAGGCTTGGGGTTAGCTGGATGTCCTAGCTATGTTTACCAAAAGGACTTTTGCAAGTAAAAGGAAATAAACTGCTTGATCATATGATGCCGTGTGCACACAGGAACCATGCATGTACATGTGATTCTGCTCAGTTGCTTGTGACATGCAATAAAGTTGAACAAGTGCAAGAAGTCATGGGAGAGCCAGAAGGAAAATCCTAGCTGTTACTTTAATTGAAAGTGTGCTTGTTTGCTACGTTCTTTGCCGGCAGTGCAAGCATTTTAAATAAAACATGACCAGTAATTTATTTAGCAAGCAAGTCTTTGAAAAGTTCTTTTGCACAGCTCTTACTAATTTATGGCACACAAGATTAACCCTCCTTTCGCTCCACATGCTTGAACTGACTGGGGGCAAGATCCGTGTTAAATATTGCTCTAAAATACAACATTCAGGCACCTTTCTAGTTTTGTTTCAGCCACTTGCCTGCCTCAAAGAGCTTCAGAAAAAATACAGTCCAGCCAAGGATTCACTCCCTTGTTCCCAAGATTCTGTTTGATTCTTATCCCAGTCAGTGCCTTTTCTTCAGAACATACATTATTCATTCTACATATTATGGTGCTGATCAAGTGACTGTAGCGCATAGACACCTCTATGCAATCAGTACAGCTCCAGCTGTACATCTGAAATAAGGTGAAAGATTTTATGCTGTATACATGAAGTATTTACACGTGCACAGACACAAAGCACGTGCCACTATCAAATAACCCACCACACTAAAGGACAGAGTTCCTGTGGTTACTCGGAAACATCGCTGTGAAGTTTAGCCACAGTTCTGTGGGTGGGTTTGGGTTTGCACTGCCAGAGTGGTTTAAAGAGATGTTGAATGTCGGTTTCAGTCGCTCCCTCTTCCCACACATGTGGGGAAGCGTGTGCATATTTGGGTGCACAAAAACAATTTTATATATGTGTGTACATACACATATATATGTATAAAATGTGTTCATACAAGACAAGTATACACACATACAATGTTTCTATACACGTAAAAGTTATTTTCCCTGAAAAAAAATAATGATGAGCAATCAAAAAAAAAAACAGAAACCCGCAACATTTTCTAAGTCCAAAGTAGTCAGTTTATCCTTCCTCAAAATGGCAACAACTTCCAAGATAATGACCACAACTGACAAGCAATTTCTTTGGCATTTACAGCCTGGCTCATCTTCCATTTATATTTTCTATCCTGCCTATTTTATTATCTAAATATATCCAGCCTCTCTTGTGCTGAGGAGGAACCTTAATATTTTGAAAAATTTATGGTAATTTCATGCAATAACAGGGTTAAGTCACTACAACTTAACCTTACTGAAACTTAAGAGATGCACATTTTATTTGTGTACCCTCAACCCTTGGTATAACAGCAATAGCTGTTTACAGCTTCAGAAAATTAATTTTAATCACAGCAGGTTTTCAACTATTTAGTAGAACTTCAGGAACCTTCATGCTTTCTTTGACCAAAGTGTCAAGTTTTGTCAGCTACAAGTGTCAAAGGGATGATAAAAGTATGTGTGTGTATATGTATACACATGCACCCATACAGAATATATTAATATATTTTATATACTAATAAATACTATATTTGTTTATATAGTTATTATACAGTAATATTTATAAATTGTGTCTCACTTTTTGTAGCATTTCTTTTCAGATCATATTTTGGGAATGTATAAGAGCCAATTATTTGGATTTGTGTTTGTTATTTAACAGAAATCTTAGGAGCAGGTTGTAAATAAATTGAAAATACCAATTTATAAAATTATAAACATATGGTTGAAAGTCAGAACTGCCACCAAGAAGACCTCTTCAAGATTTAACTCACCTCTCATGTCAGCGCAGACCATAGTATTCATGTCAAGAAAAGTAACCTGCTTAACTTAAATTTTAAGCAGACTTCAAATTGAGTAGAGAACTGTAAAGACTTGAACAAAAAGAAATCCACTGAGCCCTAGGTCTTACTGCAAGTAGACCATCTCTCATATACAACTTCCTATTTTGTTGGGAAAAGTCAATTTGTTTAAGCCAAATTCAAAGGAGTATGTATATCATTGAAACACTTTTTCTTCTAGAAACACTAGATTTTTCAAGCTTCGTGTAAAAGATGCATAGTTATGAACACTGCATTTATTCTTAACTGTGCTCTTTCTGATACTTCTCTTATGAGAACAGACAGCCGGTTTGCGTAAAAACCCAGCACAGCTGACTGCTGCTACAAGTCATTTCAGTGTAAGGTAGTTTAACTGGAGGAAAATCATGTTCAAGCAAACCATCAAATCCAGAAAGACCAGCTGGTGAGAAAAAGCACATGAATGCCATCTTGAACATTTAAAATTATAATTTTTTACTTCACTAATTTTATCATTAATTATATTTAAAAAACAATTTGATAGCTGAAGGCAGTATGGGTTTTCAGAATCATGTAAATAAGTATCTCACTCAAATCAAGACTTGATGAAACCAAGAGGCAATTTTAGGACCTAAACCAACTAAAAGGAAGCTTAGTTCTCACTGTAGAGATGTCTTTGAGTTTCCCACTGCACAAATAAAGGCTGGACAGCCGCCTAGCTGAGAATGCATAACACAGGTCAGCTCTTCGCTAACAGGAGCTGCTAACAAGCCAGCTCAGACAGGTGCTTAACTACTGAAAGCATGACAACAGCTCCATCTGAATTAAGCCTGGTCTTGGAAAGCTTTGCTCATCTCCTTCCATATGAGGATGCATTAAGCCCCTCTCCCTGAACAACATCTACATGTGTCCAATAGCTCACTGGCTCTGACCACGCTCCCAGTTCTCACAATTTGAGGCTGTGCTACAGCTACATCATTTCCAAATAGGATAGGCAGCACTGAGCCATGGTGAAATACATTTTCAGCCAGCTGCACTTGATTATTATCCCGGGTGTCAATGTGAAACATTATTTCCCTTAAAAAAATCTTTACTAGCAAACACAAGCATACTAAATATTTAAGGCATGGTTACATGATCTATTGCTTAATGTAAAGTGCAAAGAGAAAGCAGTACACCAATCTGTTGAATATACAGCTTGGTTCAGCTTAAAGGATCACTGAGTAAAAATCAAGATACAGCAGTGCTGGGCACTGGTTATTCCAGAGCACAGCAGAGATCATATTTAACAATAATGAAACAACAAGGAGGCCCATCATTTTTGTGGCTTCAATTTTATTGTCTGGAATAGCTATTTACAGGGTAGTGGTTGTGGAGAACAGGGTTCAACTGTACTCAAAAGAAGTTGTGCAAAGCCTGGCTTAGGAAAGATTAAAACTCAGTGTAATCTCCCCAGCCTAGCCAGGTGCAACTCTACCAAAGTCTTTATAGCTGTGTAGCATAAAACTAGCACAGAGATCGGCAGTAAGGACCACATTTAGAAATTATGATGGAAAGAGGAGGTAAGAAAAACATCATCCATCTCTTCTGAAGAATCTGTTTGGAAAATCAGGTGGTTTTTACACTGCAAAACAAGTGGTTATCAACTCAAAATGCTATATTTAAAATGCAGTGTTATTTTAGACTTTTTTTTTTGTGAAGTTGGTGGGGATGGAATAAGAAGGGAAAAATTCTTGAATCTGTACCTCCCCCAGACATTTGAGTGCCCAAAATATACAGTACTTTCTGTTATTTGATTCCATGGCAGCAATCATTCCTTTTCCACAGCTACGGTGTTCACGGGAAGCAAAATCCCTTGGTTGCCTCCAAGCATCCAGCCTTCCCCACCCTTGTACCGCTGATACCCAGAAAATAAACCTACTTCATTGTTCCCATATTGATTTTGTAGAGCTAGAGCATCTTTGGGAAACAGAGTCTACAACTCGAATAAAGATGATCTGATTAACTCTGCAATTGTACTTATTGCTACTAGACCCCTTTTTTCTTCTTAACAGGATTATTGATTTAGAGTTTATAGCAACTTAAATGTAACAACAAGACATGCTGTGCACAGAGATAAAGCAAAGAAAGAAGCATTCACTTTTAACAAGGAGGACAAAATAATACTTCTCTGAGCATATAAATGAAGATAGCACAGCTGTTAAAATAATCGATTTGTCAAGTATCTTCTTGTAAAACTGATGCATATACTTGGTGGTGGTCAAAGGGATAGACAGTAGCTTTCACCTGATACAGCAGCACCTCCTACCCTGAACGTACTTCTGTCTTCCCCAAGCTGGGTGGCTAGTCCTGGTTAGATGCAGCCATGGAGAGACATCTGGCAGAATGGAAGGATGCAAGAACTGCCTGTGGACTAAGGGTGAGGGTTTTAGTTTCAGTAGCAGAGTCCCTGCTAATTTACACCAGCACAGGGAAAAAAGGCCAGCCACCTTCCCTGTCCCATAAATGAAATTTGTAGAAAATGTGAGACTTAACAAATAAATGCATATGTAAGAAAAACTTACCCATATTTAGCAGCCAACATTATTATTATTGACCCCTGAATTTTTATTTTTTAAATAAATACACACAACAGCACTTTAACACAACTGCCTCTGGAGTAAGGGACAACAACCAGATAGTACACATTGTAGGGGTAGGAAATGCAGCAGAAAACCACAAGTTGTCTTCCTCAGTGGAGATACTCTGCAGAACAGTTACTCTATGTAGAACTTGCATTGGTTTGCAGAGCAAAAATTCAGGCTGGTTGTTCAAGGAAAAAAGAAAGAAAGAAAAAAAAAATGAAAATACACTTGACTTGATTAACTTTCTTCTCTCCCTCATACTGATGCAATTCATGAAGAACAGGCAGGGTAGGGGGAGAACACACCACAAACTTGGAAATCATGTATTTACCCTAACAACATACCAGTCTCCAGTCTGTTTCTACAGTTAAGGACACACTGAAGTGTTTCCCTGAATTAGGCTGGGGCCATTTACTAGAGACACAAAGTAATCCGTCTATTTCAACTCCCACGAAAGACGAAGTTAACATATACATCATGAGAGTTTAAAAAAATGGATAGAAACGTTCAGAGACATATTACAGATGAATTCAATGCTAAAACCTGAGCTTGCTGCAGAAGTCTCAACAGAATGGGAATGTCAAGAACTACCAACTTGTAAACAGTATATGCTTTATTGAACAGTCTAAGAGATCCAACCACTAAATAAAGGGGAGTGGGGAATAAAAAAAAAAGAGAAAGTAAAAGTGAACAGGTATTGATCAGCTCTAGGGGAAGTGTTGGGAGGAAAGACCACACACAGAAATTAGGCAGCTGAAGACTACTGGGATTTCAATTTTAAGATATTTATCGTACCACTTTGCAATTTCAATTAAAGTCCATGTTAAATGAATTAAGAGTGGGAGAAGTGACAGATTTCCAAAAGTAGATGTCTACAGGGAAGTATCAGCAAATGACTGTATGTTCCACATGGATTCATACCAGGCCTGGCATACTCACCACTGTCAGTTATTATATTGAAATAAATATATATTCTACTAGCAGTGAACTTACAGACTACACAAAGGACAACATAGTAGTAAACAAGGATGGAAAGACGCCTATAGAGTGGCCTGGATGGCTTAATAGATTGGGCTCTTTCCAACAAAATAGGCTTCAACAGAGCCAAGACACAAAGCTATATGTCTAGGAACAACAAGCACCCAGCATCAGAAACTACATCCTAGAAAGTAGACTAAATAAAGGATTTGGACAACATAAAGAACAAACAATTTGTTAGGCATTCCCAGTGGCAAAGCTATCTAATCTCATCCCTGAATATATGAATCCAAGAACAGTGTCTGGGAGCAGAGATGATATTCGACTTCTGTACAGGGCATTGGCAATAACCAGTTCCTGCTTCAGACACGATATTGAAGAAAGACTCATGGTAGCAGAGAAAAAAAGCCACCAAAGTGTTAAGGGCTGCAGGAAATACCCAGAATTGCTCTTAGTTGCTTATGCAACAGGCAGAAGATGGCCACAGTTGACTTGCAAGGAAAGAAGGTGCCTAAGAGATATGCATGACAAGGACCAGCGAGTGAAAGCTCAAGCCAGACAAAATCAAATTAGGAAAAAAAGGCATACTGCCTTAACCCAGAGAGAACAGGGAATACACTGCAAAGGGAAATGTGGATTCAGCGCCTGCTGATATCTTCAGGCCACTTTCTAGGAAATCTATTTTATAGAGCAGATTACAGGATCAGTACAGAAATAACTGGGACCTGCGAGGGTCTACAGAGCTTGTTACTTGCAACATGTTTAAAGCTGAAAATTGCAATTTACGTTTCTTTGGTAACTGTTGGCAATAAGGAGTTCTTATATTCCTGTGCTACAGTTTTCAGGAGTACACAGTCTGCAATGAGGAACATAGCCCTTCAAACTCTTTCCACTGCCTGTAATGGCTCAAATCCAGTCCACGTGATGTTAGAAGCCTTCTGTATGGCCAAAGTTAAAAACATACACAGAATTGCCAGTCTCGGGAAAAGAAAGTAATTTCCAAATAACATCTCAAATCTTAAAGGCACCTTCAGCACATCTCTCTTTTCCACCTGTTAAGGAGAGTTTCTATGATGACTACATTATTAACTTAGATCCCTTAAGAACTGGTTCTAATGCTAACTGCCTGCAAGGGACTAAAAGGATGCTTCACCTTGTCCCAGGACACTGGGCCACACTTGGACCAGGCTGGTGACTTCACTAAGATTTTTGTTGCTGCAACTTTCTTCTAAATCTTTTTTTCAGTGAAGTCAAATTCTTCCATTTCATTTTTAACCCTTGTGTAATGATATTTTTTCCTCCATAGTGCACTCCTCTGCATTATTCATTTCAGCAAGACAGTGCCTGCTATTAAAAATTTCACAATAAATATTATTGCCAAGTGCTGATGAGCAGATGTTTAGCATCATTTAAAGACTACAGGACCAAGGTAGGTCAAGTTATTTTAGTTCTCTCTGGAATCTAGAACGCTCTTTTAAGCTGATTTTATGACAAACCCGATAGACTGATTTCATTACGAGAAATTCACCATATCTCATCCCCTTGTTTCATGTAGCAGAGCATGCTGAGTGACACGTGAGTGTTTCTCTTCATTCAGTTTAATCAACCAGCTGCAGGTGCATTCAATCATCTTTACTGGAGAATGAGCCTTCACTCACTATGGCTTCACCTAGAGAATAAATTGGTATGCACAAGGAGACCAGGACTGCCAACGATTGTACCACAATGTTGATTCAGACCTATAATAATAGTCTGTTTGCATCAGTGACCCAGGATACACATAAACAGTTTGGGTAAGTCCAAAAATAATGGGCAATAATGCAAACTAATTCAGCTTGAAGCTGAACGAAGCAGTACACTATCAGAATGCCAGTTTTTTTGGTGGAGCTTCTGATTAAATCTAGTAAAAACTCACTTTAGCTTTATGAGCCTGTTTGTCCTGTCAATAGTCAGAGGGCAGAGAGGGGACACCCTCTAAAGGACTGAGCAAAGGAGCCAAGCAAACTCACTGAATATAGCTCACTGGAGGATGCCCAAAACATACATCCTTCGTGTTTGGAAGTTAACTTTTATGACCCTGCGCCAAAAATCTCAGTTTCAGGGTTGACTGCATGTCCATGTCTTGAGCATGTCCTGCTCAAGGACTCTTACCGACTTCCTCCTTCCTACTATTAGTCTGCATGTAGCTTCCTCCTAGTTTAAGTTCTTACCACCTGCTGTGGTTAAAGACTGTAATGACACAACTAGCTTAAATAGGGAGGGAAGGAGAAAGCAGAAACAGGTACCACTATCATGATTTTTGTACCAGTAGGAAGCGCTGGGGTAACAAATTCTTTCAGGAGGCACAGAATCTTTGGACAGACAAGTCCAAAGGAGCTGTTGCACTGAGATTTGGAAACTTCACCCACTTGCTCTAATGGAAGCAATCGATAGTCATAATGAAGTTTCCTTTTTCCCATCCTCTATGTGTTTTAGAGGAAGACAGACATCAAACCCAAATTGTGTGCATTAAAGTACGACCTTTGCAACAATTATGACGGCAAAATACAGAGCAAACTAGAGCTTAATGGCTCTATTTGAGTATTTTTTTCTCTCTTAAGGGGCTCCTTCAGAAACACAGCTGAACTTAGAGGCATAGGCTTTGATATCTTTCCCCCACCCTTCCAATTCAGAAAATAATTTAAATCCCACAAGTGCTAAATTGACCTTGCATTCTCCTCTGCTTGCCTGCTAATTAGAGTTTAACAAGTGGTGCTTCTAGCCCTTCATAGCACATCCAGAACAGAAAGTGATGCAAATGTGAACTGATAGGATCAGAGAGCTTTACCCCACCATCAATTTCTACATAAATCCAGATGGGACATCAACAGGAATTTTGCAGACAGAGGATGGCCCAAAGCCAAAATGAAAGCAGCACTAATAAATCATACTGTGGTCATGTTGTTCTGTTACACTTCCATCCTTTTTGAGGTTTAAAATATTACAGCAATTCCCATGTGGGGCAAGGCCCAGAACGTAATTTCATTTTCTTCTAATGCTTTCAGCTGACAAGACTGTCAACAGGCAAGTTTCAGTCAGTGAAACCGACATACCTTCAGTAAGCCAGGAACATTTACATCTTCAGAGATAAACTATGCATTAGCAAATACAATATACCTTAGCATAGCTCTTAATTAAATGAACTTGCAGTTGTTACTTAGGCATTGATAATGCAACATATTACAATGATTTTTCTAGGAAGAAAGCAAGGCTCTCTAAAAATCTCCCACCAGTCTTAATTTTCTGCTCCAGCTGGATTTTCAAAGTCCTATTTGGAATTCACCTTCCTTGTTATACTCTATCCATGTAGCCTGTTCTTAGAGGCATAATTTAACAAAGATTTATGGGCTTTTGTTTTTAATTTGTATTTTTCAAAGCCAAAAAGCATACAGAAATGTTTTAATAATAGCTGAAATGCTGCTCAGAATACAGTTAAATAACAAAGAGCTCACGTAACTAGATTTGTGCCATGTATTATTACGACAGCATTGCTAATCCAGGAAAATGCAGAGGTATCAAAGGGATGCTGCGGAAGTGCCATAGCAATGTTTCAGAATCAAGTAGTGTTTGTCAGCTCTTCAAGACATGCAATTTATACACATTTGTCACCAACAGCCTTCTATGCTTATGAGGGAAAGGAGAAGGCAGTGCTGTAGAACAGTTTTGGGGGCGTTTTTCCCCCTTATTGGAAGTCTGAAAAAAACTGGGATGCAATACGTTGCATATTGCAGAGACTCCAGTGAACAGGGGCACTATATCCAAAGTCCACTAAAGCAGATGGATGGTTCCCAAAGCTTTAGCAGATTCCTCCTGAGCAGCCCATCATACAGTCAGTTCCCTGCCTTTCTGAACTGCAGCATACACCTTCTGCTAGTTCAAGCTGTTTTTCAGTAGTGAAGAATCATTTATCAATACCACTAAAAAATAAAAATAGCTGAAGAGTCTTTATTGTTCACATAGCCCCAGAAGTGCACAAGGACCATTTGCAAGTCTGACATGGGTTTCTACAGCAACCTATTTTCACCTTGGCATTTAATTCAGACTGTTCTGGAGCACTCCTGTGTGCATCTGGGAAAAGAAATTATTGTATTTCCAGTAATGAAAAGGGATTTGATACAGGCCCCCCACAAAACAGTAGAATGAAAATGAGCATGTCTGAAGCCAGTTGATGCAGTCCAGTGTCCAAAAATACAAACTTAACTTTTAGGCAAAGTCTGAGGGGAAGGCGGTTCTTTCTGTATCTACAATGATCACAACAAACAGACATTTCCAACTTCTACGGCTGAATTCAGAGACAACTTTCCCCTTACCACACATATTGTGATGGTCACAGTTTCCTTCCACTTCTCCCCTCAAGCAGTTCATGCTAGCTTCACCCTCCTCCCTGTCCTCTTTCAAGTTCAAGAAGTCTGCTACAATGAACACGGAAAAATACATGAAGAGAACTGCCACTTCTTAGCTCAATGAATGCCATTGAAGTTTGCATCCTTCAACTGAAAAACAAGTACATGCATGACCAGCCTTTGAATTCAAGCACTGAATGGAAAACCAGGACCCAATCCAAGAGATGTTAGTAAGATTCTCCTATTACTTATTATAATGAAGGTAGATTATTTTTATGTTTAGTCTCCACCCTCAGCTGCAGGGAACTTGGGACCCCAAGGGCTGGTGCAAGGGGGCAAAGAACAAGGAGACAAAGAAACCCCCAACACAACCCACCTACGAAAGAGATTGCCCCAAGATTTACTAAGCAAGTGCCAGGCATCATCCAGTTTCCCACAGAAACAGTCAAGGAAGGAAGCAAAGTTAATATTTTAATTAAAATAATAAATCAATCACCTTCTCTTTTTTTCTGAAATGGCTTGATATAAATTCTCAACTACAATATTTTTGCCATATCAAAAAAGGGACCTGCTCATTTGGCAGTGATATTTATTGTGCACAGCAAATGCTAGCACATTCCCCCCTTTAACATACATAACCCATCTCTAAAGACTTCTCACTGTGTCCTCAAAATTACTGAGTGGAAATAAAAAAAAAAAAAAAAAGGGCATAATAGACTCCAGTGATTCAGAGTAAGCCACTCCAGCTTGTGTTTTCAAAAATAGCTTTGAAGTCACACCAGATTTTTTTGTTTCATTTTTACCAGCATGCTCAGACTTGTCTCAAACAGTTTCTTGTTCTTCTCCCATTCAAGTCTATGGAAATTTTGCCTTCAGAGTAATCAGAAGAGGAAATTCAGTCATATTCATTTCTCCTGGGTAAAGAAACCAGAAAGGCATTAAAGGGCATAGCCTAGTGCGGGCACCGCTACATGTTCGTAAAGTCGCTTTACAGTGATCCTTTTTCAAACTCTGCCCATGGCGCAGTACAGAACAGGTCTCACTAAATTTCTTGGGCCTAAACACTACCACATGCCAATTCAGCTCACAGATTTGATCAGGACCGGAAGATTAAAATCATGGCTACAGCCCTCAACAGCTCATCCTTGCAGCACCCTGTATCTTCATCACAACAAAAATCCCAGCCCCAGCCTCCAGAAGCGAGCAGCTAACACCTTACCCCTGAACCACTGGATGGCAACCTGAGGTCTAAGAATCACGTATCAGCCCTTCCGCTTCCCAAGGGTTGTAAAATTTGGCCCTCGAATGTTTGCACAGGTGTCACGCTGTGGTGGAGATCTGCAGTCAGCCCCACTCACATCAACGGAGCTATGCTTGATTTGCACTGACGCAGCTAAGGAAGCCTGTACTCTTCAATAGGTTGCTCTGTTTTGTACATCCTACTTCCACTTGTGTGCACAAAGCCCTGCAGGCCTTCAGGCAATTCCCAGAACAAATAGGCTGGTTTCTATTTTCAGCAGGAGCCACTGTCATTGCTTGGACTTGTGTCAAGGCAATATTTTTCTTATGTTTTTTTCCAAATCCCAAGTGTAGGGAAAAAAGAAAGACATTATCCTCTACATAATTTGTTCAAGCTGATGTGCCAGGTCTTAAATTAACAAGCGAGAGCTGCATTCTGTCCCAAATACTTTGTTTAAAGCTCTTCCAAGCTGACCTGTGTAGTCAGTGGTGCCTGAGTAACCATAGCAGCATATTTGAACAATGCCAAATACTTGTGAACAGACACACAAAAATTCAAGAGGTGGAATACACAAAGCATGGAGCTCAGTAGAAAGCAGAACAGCTACTAGAAAAAGCACCGGAGCTGCTGACGAACATGAGAGCAGAGTTAGATCTGCTATTTACCGAGACGAAAATGACAGTCACAATGGGTGAGTGAGAGTGCTAGTACAGCCTCGGAATTAAGATGACAGCACAGATATATACAAGTAAAACTGGTGACGAAACCAGCTTTTAAAGCCCCCTGAATTGTCTGGATATCTGTGGCCACCATAGCTACCCAGCTAGCAAGTTCTGATCTTTCCTTTGCAAAAGCCTTGTAGGTGCTAATTTTCCACTTGACAAGAGCCCCCAACAGGCCAGAAGTCCGAAGCACATATTGACAGTTGTTTTCCAGTTACATTAAATTATACTTGATGCAAAGAGGTATTTACCTACTGCAGTTATCCCTAGAGATGGAAGTATCTCCAAGACCTTAGAAGTCTTGAAAAAGCTAATTAATGCACTGCTATAAATAATTTGATCTCCTAGGAGGAGATGTTCTCTACACAGTAACAGCTTCCTTTAATGGAAAAAAGGATTATTTGCCAATGCATATCTGTATTTTATTACAGGTGTTTATCAACCATTTATAAATTGCCATAAAGAAAGCAGAAAGGAAAAAAGAGAAACCCTAGCCTAAAACACAGTACATTCCTGTGAGCTACACCATCCCTGGAAAGCAAATCTAGGTCTGTCCTGTTTTGTCAGACACAAATATCTCCCACAGGGAAACCTCACACAAAATTAAGAGTCAGTGCAGATCATTTCTCCCAGACCCTTTTGCAGTTGCAGAGGTAGAAGAAGGCTGCACAGGACAATCTCTTCCCACCTCTGTGCCAGAGAGGAGGCACCTGCCTGCCCTCTGAAATGAGAGGAAAACCAATTGCTTCCCATTGCAGAAAAAATAGCTATGTCTAGGACCACAGCACGATGGCATGGGAGGTTTCCCCTGCAAATCAGCAGTGAACACCAAGTATAATAAAAAAAAAAAAGGAAAGTTATAAATCACCTGCTTAGCTAGTGTTGTTACCCAGAAGGTTTTAGCATACTCTTTTTAACACATGAGGTTGCCCTTTAAGTAGGTTTCCTTTAGCCTGGTGAGGTCAGGAGAGAAATCTTTTGTTGTGGAGATAAGCCTAGATGACCAACTCTGTTTCCAGCAGCATAAGGATTTTAAGCTACTCATAAACTGGGTTAAATGTTTTGAAAGATACAAAGTAAAAGAGTGTCTAGTACCTTAAAAACCACCTAAACCCTCCTAAGAAATTGTCATTCCGTTACCTTTCTGAATACTTATTCTTAATACGCACTTCAGAACCACTGGTGGGAACAGTTTAGTGATCTAAAAACCAGGACAAACGTCTTGCAAATGTCTTTTAGTACCAAAGAAAAGCTCACACTGTGCCACAGATGCTCAAGATCACCCTTTGTGAAGTAAGCTCTGCTCCCTGTGATTCAGTACAAGCTGACCAGCAGCAAGGCAACAAGTCGGTACCACAAAGACAACTGCTCAGAATCTTTTACGTGGCAGGAGCACCTGGAAACAGCACCGCTAGGAGCTAAACTGCTTGGACAAACGTCTGCTGGGAGCCACCTCAGGTGAAATGCCAAAGCATCTTTAATAAATAAAACAATTTCTCTCAGTGGCATCAAGCCATCAGGGAGCTTCTGTATTTGAAGCTTTGCCAAAACATCAGCCCAGCCCTCCTGCAGAAAAAAAACCAGACCTTTGTAACTCCTTGTGTAAATTTATACTTTTCTAAGTGCAGCCTTTTAGAAATGGCTATAGCCAGGGGTGCAATTAATTCAATTCTTTCCAGAAGATTTTTAGCTCTGTGAAACTTGTGTATTATTTAAACCTCACAGCTAAACCATGAACATTATCAAAGTCCAGCTTTTATTTTGTGGGAGGAAAAAAAAAATCCAACAAAAACCCAACACATTTTGGTGAAAGATCTCTGGAAAAATCCTGCAACACCTTCAAAACCCCCAGATTCCCTGGCTACCAACAGAAACCTTTTATTTCTGCAGCAAGTTTGACAGCACCTGACTCTCCATCAGCAGGTCACTGTTTCAGCAGGGTCCTTGCTGTGGCCAGCCTCAGATTCCTACAGTGGCATCAAGGGAACATCATCTGTGGTAAAAGCCTCAGCCAGGCCATTTTCTCTTGTATCCACACTCCTGGCAAGAAGCAGGTCCCCCCCAAGGATGATGCAATAGAAGGCAGCTGATCTTCCCTCCCAACCTGGATAACTCAAATCAGCTGGATGAAGAATCCTTACACATAGAGATAGGTGCCATTAGCAAACAAGAAATAAGTCTATTCTGTAGTTATATAAACATTTTGTAGAACAAATTATCCTGATTGAGAAAGTGCCAGCTTTAAACACCTAATGCAAAGCATTAGCTTTGCTACTGGCCTGCATTTCACCTTTAGCAAAGGCCTGAGGGAAACCAGCTCTCTGGAGCAAAACAGAATCAGCTTCTCCTCGGCAGTCTCACGTACACCAACACTGGGGAAGCATGTGTGAAAATAAGGGTAGAACTTTACTGGCAAGAATTTCTGTGGTCTTCCTTGCATTTCTGACAGCTAAACTAAGTTTAATGAGCAAGCGTCGCCCAGCAGAAAGTCACCTGCACAAGGGAGTTAGTCTCCCATTCACAATGGGATCCCAGAGACACAGAGGTGGTCCTCCTCCCCTCAGCAACACTTGGTTCTAGTTAGACAGCAAGCGTGTAGCTAAAGCCTTCAAGAAAATACCAAACATACGAGATGATCTACATTTTCTAGTGGCCAGCCAGTTAGTCAAAAAAACTTGTCTTTAAAGAAATATAACCTGGATTTAAACATACCACATGCTAGATCCTTTGTTGCTCAACAGCCATTAAATGCATCAAGTATATACAAAAGGAACAGTGCAATACAGAAACTGACTGAACAGCATTCACACCCAAGAAGTCATCTGGAGACCTTGGCGGGTCACAGCTCACAAGATGTTGACTTGTTAGGATCACTGATACTGCTTTTAGGAGTCCTAGCTCTGTCTGTTATTAAACAGAAACAGGTTTTCTAGAAATCTGTATTACTGCATGTTCCAAGTGCTGTAGCTGTCAGTCAGCTTTCTGTAAGTTATTACTTCTATGCATTCAGGGCAGTTTGGGAACTGAAGGTTGTCTTGTCGCTTTCATGCTCCATAAACAGTATAGATGCTGGAATATGGTAATATTTACTCCTGTTTTGCCATCTGCTTATATATGCACATAAAACATGTGATTCCCAGAACATGGAGCAGCAGAATAACAGCCGCAGCTTTTCATCGCAAGATAAAGGTGAGAGAAGGGGGGGGGGGTCAAAAGTAAGAAAAAGTTGAGATATATGATTCTTTTA
>JAVKLA010000061.1:11798546-11821682 GCA_034782735.1 Sagittarius serpentarius | reverse complement strand
TTGGAGGAGCGATCCCCCGTGTTGCCCGGCGCTGTAATAAACATACCTACTTTACAATCTCATAGATTGTGGAGTCCATTTTCCGCACGTCAAAGGTATGAAACTCAATACACAACTTTTCTTTTTAATGAAAAAGGTACTATTGCACAAAAGAAAGAAAAATATATATAGTAAGAAAAAATAAAAAAACCTTTTCAACAGAATATATACTCCTTAGCTTTGGCTTTTACTAAAGAGTTGGTGTCTAAAAAAAAATGAATCCAAAACTCTCCCCCCAAATCCCTACATTCTTGGTTATGTAATCAGTAAAAAACAAACGCAAAACCAGAGGACTAAGTCTTTAGAAGAAAAGATCCATCCCGCCTCCAGGTCAGGTTGCGACAGGATGAATGTCCCCAAACACCCTCTTACCTGTGCACCTTGACACACCTTAGAAAAAAACCCAACTTCTAGTATTGATTTCCACACTGAATAGAAGTTCTGTTACACTCCTCCTTCACACAGCCTGAGCAGAACCCAAAGAAAGCAGCCAGCCACCCAGGAGCACCAGCCTAACAACAGCCCCCGGACCAGGTGTTCTCACTGTGCACCAAACAATTACAGCCCCCACCCACAAACACCTCCCCATGAAGGTGAGACTTCCTACTCAGGTGTTTATTGTTAAAGTCAGTGCTAAAAACAGACCTAAGATTGGGAGTGTGTTTAAATAACTCTCTAAATAAAGACCAACACAGCCAATTTAAGTGTAAAGACTCTGCTTCCCTCAACCAACAAATGAATCCAAACACTGAATTAACATTTAAAATGATAGACCATATCCACACACAGGCTCCTAGCCATACAGGAAAGTGCCCAAGACAATTTCAGCATTGCACCTTTTAAGAACAGAGTGAAATATGCAAAAAGCTATTTCCTGAAAGGGCAGACCCCAGCACAGGTAACTCTAGACTTCAGTATATTTTGAGAAAAAGCTAATAAAGCAAGGTGGATTGATTAGAGCGGCTGATGCCTCTCTGCTGGTCTCCAGCCCATGTAAGATGAGAATTTTGCATTCTCCCTGATCTTAGGATGCTTTGGATATTGAGGTTTTTTTTCTTAAGGCAAGGAAAGCACCATTGCAAGTCAGGGGGCAGGGGTGTCCTTTTTAAGGTCAATCAGAGTGAGAACGTGTTTCATAGAAACTGCAACGCTCCATGGCCAGAGAAGGATGTCAGAGCTGGATAAACATTTCTGCCCCAGCGGCTTGCTCCCTTACGGAGAACACTATCAACTTGTTAGTTTACCCAGCAGAGCATTTGGTTTACTATCGGACCCCATGGACACTGCACTTTACAACTTGCATCAGTGTAGTGCCTCTGCTATCACATTTCAACAAATCTCATTGTTGAGCAGTTCTTTTCACACTGGTTTGGGACATTTAAGTTGCCTACAACCAGTTCTTTCATAGAGAAGGAGTCATACTTTCACGACTGTTTCTCACGACTGTAAAAAGAAATACAAATCGATGTTCTGTGTCCCATCCCACTCCAACGAAACTGCTGTATCCCAGGCCCTGCCATAGACTAGGGCCTATGAGATCGCAGTGGTAGGAGGCAGGTCTCAGCCTGAGCTTCAGACACCCCACCACATCCAAATGTGGAGACCCTCTCCCCAGTGGAGGTTACTACACACACACACCCTCCTAAGCCACTTTTGGTTGAAGATTGTGATTTAAGACACTTACGCAAGAAAGATAACTTCTTAGAGGACTGTACTTCTATCAGTATAGAGAGACAGTAGCTGAACTTATAGCAGCTATGAAAGAACATTTAGTGTCTTGTGTGACTATAAAGGAATTAAAAGACTCATTTTACAGTGCATTTTAATTAAAAGTTCATTATAAGAATTTTCTTTTAAGAACAGCATACTACATATTAATGGAAATATGTAACTTTATCCTACAAATGGGACTGTCACCATATTATTCTTACAATTCAAACATATGAAAAATAAAATATGATATTTAGCTTTATAAATTTCCCCTCCCCCCCTTTAAACCCTTTTCCTTTTAAATAACAAAAGTATTAACTCTTTCCCAGTACAGTGCATTTGCTATCTGCAAGCTACAAACCAAGTAGTCACATCAATGCCAAGGAAACAGCAACATTGTTTGCAAAATATTGAGAGAAAATGATAAAAAAATATTAGTCAGCTCAGTCCTTACAGAAGAGACAGTCAACAAGAATTGAAAAAACAGCACATTTTCATATTACATAGGACCATTATAATAACATAGAAAACACTGCAGAAGACTTATGCTGTAAAAATATAGAGTGATTCTCAGCAAGCAGAAACTGAACTTTGGCACTTGCTCATAAAAAGGCCTTTCAAAGCAAAACAAAATGGAAATTCACTTAATCACAGCTTGTATATTTAAAAAAAATAAAGACACTGACTAAAGCAAGGAAAACAGTAGAGAAAAGTTTACAAGCCACATCACTACGAATCCAGTACATTCAGCCTACAAAAAATACAAACACAATCTTTCATCCAACCATCTACACTGGGATCCTGGCTAGTGAAAGACAGGCTTTGGGACAGAACCTTACCTGAAGCATCTCTATTTCAACAGAGCTATGCTGATTACACAGCTCATTCTTCAAACTGAACTAGAATAGCATGTCTCAAATTCATTGCCTCCTTATCCTAAAATAAGGATTTCTAATCTGCAAATGAAAAAGCAAGACCCTTGCACTCAGACAGTGGCTGTTCTGCTCTACCCATAGCTGCACCATAACCACTGTAGTGTAAGGATTAAGTGATTTCTTTAAAAAAGGACTAAAAAAAGAATGGCTTCAATTCAAAGGGGAGACGATGGACTGGAAAGAAGGATTCACATTTAGCCTGTTAATCTTAGCACTTCATCAGCACTGCACATTGCAAAAAGGAGAACTATAGTTAATATGTGCATGGCTGTTCCCCTTCCCTGCCAGAAGAACTGCTGAGCTAAACTTGGGCCTAACCAAAAGGCTGCTGCAGGCCAAAGCATATTTTTGGATCGAGCCAAAAGAAAGCATGGGCTGCTCTAGCCAAGAATTGCTTCTTTCATTGTCAGGCTCAATGCCCTAAACTAGTGGCTATCTTTGCACTGAGGCAGTTTACTCAATTTTTTTATTCTTTTGAGGAATTAAGATTGGAGAAGGGCAGAGAAAAATAAGTGCTTTCGATTCCACAGAAGATTGTCCTACTAAAGGGGGCACTTGAATGGGAAATGATTGCAGCTATAAATCTAGCAGACGCTCTTCACATGTCTCCACAGGCCATTTAGTAGCACCTCCAAACACATCAACGTTGTTATCAACCCAGGGTATGATGTTGCCAGGCATGTTGGTAGAGCAGTTAGCAATATTCATGATGTCTTCAGCTTTTAAGACCCTGTCCCATATATTGAACTGGCTCATCTCCCCAACGAAGGCTTGAGTTGCATCAAATCTTCCTCCTACTGTGTCCTTTAGGCACACAAGAGTTAAGATTAGATGAGAAGGTTATTTCAGCATTTTCTTCTCCAAACTTGAAGACCCTCCCCCCAAGCCACACTGCTAGAAGAAGGTGCAGAGCTAGGTCAGAGATGAACAACTTCAAGTTTCTACAAGGGCTACTTTGAACAAGATGTTCTGTGGAACAGTTAAAAGCTCCAGTCTGAGATGTATCAAAACAATTCAAAGCAAACAGTAGTGACTGTATACCATCACATAAAGGATATACATAACTACCCCTGCCCCCAAGCAGTAGGGCAGGAGGGCAGTTTTAAATATTGAGGCTAATTTAGGAGCCATTTTGCAAGCTTGGCATAGGACAACTTCAGCAAGAACTGCATGGATGTGTAAGATTACTCAAAAAGCTTTATAGCTATAGATTAAACTGTAAGTGCAGCCCTTGACCAGTTATCTGCAGGGCCTGTAAGATGAGATTTTTGGATCTAAGTACACAGGCTTCTTCCAGCTGTACCAAATGACTAACTCAAACTGCTGCTGCATAAGCCTAAAAGTGTTTGCTTGCTCCATCCCCTACTCAAGGACAGAAATCACACATTTTTTGTGATCACACTAACATGAAACTGATAGCATGGGATAGAACCAAGCACAGTACAGGCAAATGACATGAGAGTTACAGAAAAGCTGCCAGCCACTTAGTAAGCTGGAGCACCTGCTATGCAGAGTGTATTAGAATTCCAGATTTACCATTCTGTCATTTATGTCATGGATAAGTATCTACTAAAATCAGTATCAGGACAAAGCTTGTTTTTCATTGCCCCATTGTGAGCCTGCGAGTCCTGGAGAAACATTTCCTGCTACTCATTACAGCATTTTTTTTAGTATATGTATAATCATACAAAACAGGTAGAGAAAAAATGTGAAGATAAGAGCCACACAATTCATAGGCAATAGCTTAATGAGATGTTAATTAGAAGAGCAAGATTCAAAATCTTTTGGCAGTTTTTTCAGTATTCAAAAATGACTTATCCTTAACCTCATGAATGCTTGGTGTTGGCAGTATTAATATTCAAACTTTATTAGCATTTGCTTTAGAAAAGTTATTTACCTACATCTTTAATGAGAACCCAAATGTCTGATTTAGAGTTTGTCCCAGACTCATGTTTAAAGTGGACATCAAATTCTGAATGAGTGACAGACTCCACTACTCTAAAATGTGTTATCCACTGAAAAGCTGCAGAAGTCAGTCTGGACAGAGCTCTCCATAGCAGGCCAAATTATAAATGATCCTGATACACCCACAAGCACTCCAGTGCCCATCGTTATTGGTCCCCTCACCCCCATACAAACACTTTCCTTGGTCTGTTCCAGGGCTTGAGGACTAACATTCTTACTATTCTTGGGATAAAGAGGAAAGGAAGGGGGAAAACCAGTAAACTGCTAAGGAGGACAGTCAATTTGGCTTCAATTAAAAAAAAAAAATCAGAACAAGTCAAAGCAATTATACTTGATCCTCTTTCAGCAAGCTCCTTTTTGACTGCTCATACAACAGCACTAGCCAATTCTGTTCTTTTCCATAACTTCAGTGCCCACATTGCTAGTTACCAGCAATCTAGCTCAAAGGATTTAATTGAAGGCATTATTCAGATCACTGATGAAGTTGCACGCTGTAGCATTAGGAGCAGGAAGAGGAATAGCTGCAACATTAATATTCTGAATATTTAATAAATGAAATATTCCAATGTGTGATTGCAGTAAGAACTTGTTGCTTTGTTTTAATCTGATACTATGTATACAACAGGACCAAGTGTTTAAACAGAGAAATTTTCTCACAGTTGCTTTTTGTCTGGGGAGGTGTTGGGTTTTTTTTAAACCCTGGAACACATTGTCATTCACTCACCTGTTCCTGACCCAGGATCAAGACACCTCCAGGTTTAATTGGGTGCCAAGGAGCAAGATTCTCCCCAGTGCCAAGCTTCTCTCCATCCTGAAAAGCCTCCCACATTCCATCTCTGGTTGTCCAGGTTATACAGATATGATGCCATTTTCCATCACTAATGAAGAGAGGGAGCTGGGCAACCTACATAAAATAAGTAAAGCACATTGTAAACCAAGTCTACCAGTTCAAGCACAAAATTTAAAAAGAGACAGTATTTACTCTGTCCTCAGAAGCAAAAATTTCAGAGGCAGAAGTTAGTCCATGTCTTTCTACTTTGTCCCAGCTCTCCTGTATTCAGGAACAAGCCATGCTTTTTATTCTACATGTGAGCATTTGTCTCATCTAGAATCAAGTGACGAGTCTAAGCTTCTATCAATCCACTGATCCTGCATATTAAATTGTGGCATTTGTTGGTTAAATCTCAGTGCTTAGTCCTAACTTTCCATCCACTTTTATTGATCTGGGAGGATGATAGGACTGTTAAGTCCTTAACTAGCCACCTGCATTGTGTTGTAGATCTGTAAACACCTGATCCCTCAGAGAGCAGGGAGTTACTAGGAAACCTAACTGAAGGTAGGGAGAAAGTATTTGAAGGTAGGGAGAAAGTATTTCTAATCTGTTTTAATGCCAAGTCTCAACAGGTCTTGTTTTCCTCAAGCCTCATTCTGAAGCTTGTCACAAACCATCAGTGGTATGAAGTAGTGAGTCAATTGTTGCTTTTTGTATCTAAAGTCTGAAAAAAATTTAAACTGACATTCAGTCACTAAGCATAACAAACCCAGCCACAATTACATGCCTTTTGCTCCATCTTCTGCAAAATTCATTTTAACATATCTGAACTTCTAGGATTAGAAAGACAGAAATACTACAACTGGCTTAGATCTTACGTGTTTTGCAATAGTGTGGCTTCAAATATTGCTTCTGTTTCGTAAAGCAAAAAAAAAAACAAGAAGCCAAGATCCACTTGTAAATTCAGAGGACATACATAAATTTATATGCATCTAGATGTCATGCTGCTTTGTCTCAACACACAAATGTATGTACAATTTGACTTTGTTTCAAGTACTTTTATGAACTTGCAACAGATGGATAACAACATACGAGTAGACACTACTATCTCGAAGGAGTAGAGCTGGCTTCTGTTAGAACGGAAGAGTTACAGTGGTACCAAGGGTTTGGGCCTTATTCTTATTACGTAGACAATAAAGAAGTTAGTCAATTCTCACCTTATCATTAATTAGCAGTTCAATTGGATTATTCCCCCATTCTATGAGGACAATTTCATTAGCCTGCCCAGGAACAGCATATGAGAATGGAGTGCCAATTCCAGGAGAAGCACTTGATCTCAACCATAAGCATACAGTAAAAGCATACAGCTCTGGCAGAGTCTTCTTGATCTTCCCATATAAGTAGTTTGTGCGAAGAGGAAGGGAGACTTTGAATTCATCAGGTGACTTAAATGCACTGTTACCTAGAATTACATTGAGGAAGAAAAACCTTTAACATTAAACAAAACAATGTATTTATAAACTCAGGTTAAGAAAAAATAATTGATATTGAGAATCTTTGAAATTTTAATCACTTCAGAGAGGTACATTAAAAAAACTGAAGTAGTATTACTGAATGTTGATTTTGCAACACAGAAAAATACAACTAGATTTTATACACATCATGCCAATTACTTCGTTTATATTCCCTGCTCATTTAGAGCAAAAGAATATATGGCAGACAATTAATGAGAGGCTGTTAAATATTTTCTTTCTTCATTGCTTAGTTCATGGCTGGAGGCCTGCCTATTCCAAACAATTCAAACTGTTTTAAGAGACATTTACTGTTACTAAACATGGATTCTCTAGTATGCTCATTATTAAAGTATCATAGCACTTCAAAAACAGTATTTCTTTTCGTACTACTGCTACACAAGGAGCTAGCCAGCAGCATCCCCGTTTTAAGGGTAGCAGGATGAGAAACAGGTTGATGCTCTCATTTTGGGTGCCCAATCTGAAATAAGAAAAAAGCTGACATATTCCAGAAAGCAAAGTTAGATTCAGTAGAACGGATTTCTGTCCCATAGACAAATCAGGAGAAGATCTGAACAAAAACATAAAGCTGAAGTTCAAAGTGACCTGAAGAAAAATGCAATATAAAGTTATGAACTATGAAAACATTAGACATTTGTTTTAATATAAAAGCAGAAATTACTTAACTTTCTAAAAGATGTGATAAAAACCTGTGAGATTTGACAGTTGTTTATGAAATTGAGAACCCTTAAAACCAAAACTTTCTAAAGTTGCAATACTCTATTATATAGTTTGTATTTACTTCTGATGTAGTTGCTTAAGTAATATTCTAGAATTAAATAGCAAGAAGAGAAAAATCTCACATTGTGCCACAAAATAAAATCCCGCAGTTCTGTAGTAGAGTGTCACCCTCAACCTTTTAGCAACCTGTTCTTCTGAGTCCCACTCATTTCCTTTACTCACATTCCTGAAACAAATTAAATCCCCTTGCCAAACTTCACACTCCAGTCCAAATGAAGAGCTGTTATCACAAAAGGTTGCCACAATTCTCATATGGAATTTTTAAACCATTGGCATTCTCTCAGTTCCCATTCTCAAAAGCAACCAAAGTGTTTTGACTGCATTTTTCACAGAATGAGGGGGTGGAAGAAGAAAAGGCTTGTCTGATGCTTGCATCTGTCTTGAGGAACTCTGAGACCAAAAACTGAAATATCTAAACTCTAAGCAAAAAAAACCCCAGGGTCTGAGGGCTAATGTTGAGCAGCCTCCACTAGGCTGGTAGAACCAAACCCAAACATAGACCATTAAGAGCATTAGTCACTCTGTGAAAGAACTTAAGGAAGCAATAATGGATTGGAAAAGAACAAACAATATTAATATTTTTTATATTTTTCAGTTTGTCCTCATGACTTGAAAACATCCACAACTCCAAATGATAACAAGATCTTCCTGTTCTGGGCAATGGGCACATACACAGGTCAAGACAATCCTTCTAAAAATCCGAATTATTTTTGGACAAGATGGGCAAGAAACATTGTTATTCCCTTTTAGAGATGGAGAAAATAGATTTAGACATAGCAAGTGACCTGCTCATGTCTCCAGCAAAGCTAGGAATCACATTGAAGTCCAGGCACTATTAATTGCAGGATCATTCCTCCACCCAGTCCCGCTTTTTAATGCATCACCTACTGCTGTCAATGGAGACAACCAGTGAAGGAATTACCAGAAGACTTTGGGAATCACAACAGTTGTACAAACTTCAAACTATTCTGCCCCACTGGTAACTAAAGACAGCTGTCACTACTACCAATAAAAAAAAATCCAATGTTCATAGTGCCACCTTATAAAGTTAGGTATTTCCCTCCATTTATTTAGTCTCAGGACAATGAGGAGCTTATGACACTCTAGTTAGTTGTCAGGAAGAGATGCTAAACAATATGGCATTTAAAGTAAAAGCACAACACAATATTTTCAAAAGAGGTCAGATCACTTCAAATATTGTCTGCATTTAATCTACAAAATCATTAAGTTTCTTGGATCATTATTACCCTCACTGATTTGACAGAGGAACCAAAGGCACAGAACAGCTAAGCTGCACTGTAATAAACAGCAAATTACACAACTAAAAGAAAGCCTGTGTCTTGGTTCCTGGCCCAAATTCTTCACTTCCCTGGTGACTTAAGACAGCCCTCTCTCCCCACACGAAAAATAAAGGTGGGAACAGGCTATTTTTAACTTCACTAAATTACACATGCTTGTTCTCCCACCACTCCCTTTCTCTTTCCGATATCTTGCTGACATGAGTCACATCTTTCAGAGACAAGGACTAGCAATATTTGCCACATAAGACATTAACAGGCCACTAATGCTCCAGAACTTTAGTTGCAGTTTACGCTTTATCGTGGCTCTCAGGAAATACTAAATGAGAGAGCCAGTGGAAGATCTCATCTTCCTCCTTCCCTTTTCCCCTCCTTCACATATTTTAAATGAAAAAAAATAGATACCATATTACACAAATGGATCCATTAGGCTGCATTTTAAAATTCATGAGCTATGTACGTTTGCACCATTTTGAGAGCATGTCCATTAAGCTGCTTTTAAGCAGAGAGCCTGCTCACCTTGGAAAATCATTTAAGGACTGGGCAGTGACTCTAGTCCTGCACAGTCCACTCTGTATGTGTACAGAGTGAATACAGTAAGACAGTTGTGTTCTTTGGCTCACTTCCATGGGCATTTGTAATTCAAATAAACAGACTCTACTCAAGCATATAGATCTCAGTAATAATTAATCTAAGTATCTGAATAAATGACTAGGATTAAGAGAGTGTCCCCCAGTGGCACCATGTGTAATCTACTGTAAACTCTAAAGGCTATATGCGTGGGATAGGTGCAAGTATCTGCAGTTACCCAAAGTCATAACAAGCAACAAAAGGAAAGACCACCAGCAATACTTCCAAAGCAGCAGGAAATGGTTCTGCTATAAAACGCCATTCATTATATCAAAGGCAGTTGTGCTAATTAAATTTAGCCCATATGATTTTCAGTGCAAATAAAGGCAGCTCTACTTAGATGTGTACTTGACATTATCTAGGTATTTACCTGACACCACTGTCATACTTCCTGTTTCCACTTGCCTCCTTACAGATCTTTTCATCCCACAAACACTCAGAGTTCCATCCTAACCACCCACATATGCCAAATTAAGAGACAAAGCCAAAGCCATGCAGAGGCCTGTCAAGCAGGAAGCCTGTGGAAAGAGGGAACCCAAGTATTTGCACTGTCACCTACTATTTAGTCCAGTGCCATAACTCCCTCAAGGCCCACATTTAGACTACTGCACTAGAAGGAGAGAATAAGCAAAATTAATCAGCATGGGGAAGCATTTAGATTCTCTGCAGATTACCTTTTTCTAATTCAGACACTCTTTCTAGCAATGCATTCAAGGCTGTCTCTGTCTTCTGCCGATGGGCAGACGTCTCATTATGAAGCAAAGACTTTTCATCCTCAAGCTCGGCCACTTTGCTCAGGAGTTGGCGTTCCAGGTCTCCAAGCCTCCGCTGAAGCATCTCTCGAAGGTCATTAGGCAGTGCTGCATATGACACATTGGCTCGGAGTTGGTGCTTTAGGGGAAATGAGAAGAAAAAAATTGTCATTTCTAAAACAGAAACTGTGGAATGCAGATATGCTGATTCAAAAGGAAGAAAGCAAGATCAACAAGTTCTCCAGCAAGTACAAAGGAGGCATTGCTTTTTAGCACTTGTCATGTTCAGTGCTTTTATCAGCCCTGTAGCTAAGCAGGTCCTGAAGCAAAAGGGCACTTTTGTTAGAGGCTTCCAGCATTTCATATGAAGGAACCTTCATACATTTAAATTCAATAAAATCAATGTAGGGAGCCAGGTCTGATGCACTTCCATTAGTATGGGTACATGTGGCACATTAGTCAATTTTTGCTTTACGTGCTGCAAGTGACATTGCCAACGTAAGTAAACAGAAAAACTATTAGTTCTTTTTAAATAAAAAATTAAGCTACTTCAAAGCAAGTTCACCTCAGTTTTGATTTGCAGAGTTAGGAAGTCAGATGCTTTTTAGATCAACCATAAGTATTAGCCAGTGAAAGTATTTATTTAAACTGCAAAAAAAAAAAAGCCCCACTCTCTCTCAAATAACACTGGCATCTTTAAGAATACTGAGAAACCAACAGTTCCACCTATCATTTTATTCTAGTGGAGTTTTTTTTTCTTCTATAACCCTAAAAAAAATGCCTCAGACAGCAACAGTAATAAAAGGATGTTGTACTACTAGATCATTCAAAACTGTACTTGAAAAGCAGTCCAGAGTGTTTAGACCTCACAGAATAACATTTAGGAAGTTACTTGCCATCCTCACATGACCACTGACTGTTTGGAGGACAGCAGGAGGACACACTCAGGATGTGGAAAACAAAACATCCAGCACAATTCCTGCAGGAATACTCTCTATAAAATATTCCCATGAGTGCCACTCAACCATGGCAACCATGGGCACTGTCCAAAGGCTCATGGAAATCACTTATCAGTGGGCTTAGACCAAATCCCCTTTCTATTCACAGGCATACAAAATCACGGGTTTTTTATTCTATGTCAGTTCTAAATACATCATCATCTTATCATCACAATCTGCCCAACACAATCTCCTCATTACCCCTGGTCTGTTCAGTACCATATGCCAAGGTCTTACTGCCCAAGACGTCATCTTTATACCTCAAACCCCATGAAGTCACATTCCCAGAAAGAGAGATTTAGACATATTAATACAGAAAGTAAGCTGGTGGCAAGCAGGAAAACCATAATCTCCCCCCGCACAGTGGGAGAACACATGCACAGAGGAGCCCTTCAGGTTTTTTACCATTAAAACAAGCAGATAAATAATCAAGAACACAAGACAAGCCAACCAGGAAAGTCACTACCTGGGCTTGGCCAGTTTGGCTTTATCTTCATAAAGATTAAGCGCTCTAATTGTGTTCACCCAGCGGGCCACGGCCACTGTTACACGTTAAGTCGTTCCAAGTCTCTAAGCGGGTGAGCAGGGAGGCTGGTCCACCCCGCGCCCTGGCCCTACCTCCAGGCTCTCCAGGCGGTCCTTCAGGGTCTGCATGGTGCGGCTCAGCTGGTCGATGACCTGCGCCGGGTCCCGCGGCAGGTCGCCCATAGTGTCCTTGCCCTTGCCCAGCTCTTTCTTCCACGTTCCCGTGACGGACTTGCCGTCGGCGCTCTCGCAGCGGCTCAGCTTGCCGGTGAGCTCTCGGATGGCCTCCCGCTGGCTCCCGATGGTCTCCTTCTGCTGCAGGACGGTCTCCCGCAGCTGCAGCACCGTGGCTTTCAGCTCCTCCTCAGGGGGCAGCGCGCCGCCCTGCATGGGCACAGGGGGCAGCGGGCAGCCCGCGCCGGCGGCGTCCAGCGGCAGCGAAGTGCACACGAAGCGGCTTCCCGGGGGGCTCTCCTGGTCCCCCGCCGCCGAGCCCCGGCCGCCTGCGGCTAGGGCGAGCAGGAGCCCAGCGACCACAGGCAACATCCCGGCTGGTGAGGAGGGCGACGGCTCGGAGGGGACACCAAGCCGGTGGGGAGCCACGCTGACAGGAGACCGGTCGCACCACACCGTCCCGCCACACTCCTCACACCGCTCCCGCGTTCGCCGCCGGCCCGCGGCTTTTATAGGCAGGGCGGGCGCGTGGCCCCCCGGGGGGGCGGGCCGGGCTCGCTCCGCGCGCGCTGGTTGGCTGCAGCCGTCGCTGACGCCACGCGGTCCCGGGGGCCGAACGGTGGGAGGGGAGATGGGGCGGGGAGAGGCGGGAGACCCGGCCGGACGGGACCGGCTGGCAGCGGGGCGGCAGCGCGTGAGGCGGGGCGGGGCGGTGGGCGCGGGAGGGGAGGGCGGCGAGGTGGCGGCGGGGGCGCCGCGCTCAGCCCCGGGGCGGTGACGCCCCGTCCGGCGGGTGACCCAGGCCTGGGAGGTCTCCGGTCCAGCCTGCTGATCAAAGCAGCGTCGGCCGGAGCCGCAGCCGGTGGCCCGGGGCTTTGTCCAGTCGGGTCCTGGGAACCGCCGAGGATGGAAGCTGCACGGCCTCCCTCGGCAGCCTGTGCCTCTGGTCCAGCGTCCCCACGGGGCAAAAGCTTCACCCTGTGTCCGGTCTGAACCTCTCTTGCCTCAATTTACACCCGCTGTGCCTTGTCCTCCCACCAGACGCCACGGTGAAGAGCCTGGCTCCACCTCGGTGATCTCCCCTGCTAAATTCGCTCCAGCTGCTCGATGTCTTTCTTGTATTGGGAGGGGTGGGGGTGGCGTCACAACTGGGCACAGTACCTCGATGTGATCCAACCAGTGCCCAGCAAAGGGGATCATCACTTCCCCTCGACCGACAGGCTACGCTCCTGCTATCGCAGCCGCCGATACCGTTGGCCTGGGCCAACTACTGTTTGAGCTAAAAGGTAACGCTGTCACAAAAACGAGATACAGTTCAAGTTATAGATCACTATTCAAATTTGTGATGGAGGGGGAAGGGACAGGGACATTTTAAGCAGGAGCTTCAGAAATTTTTGTAGAGTACCGTAAGACTATTGCTGGACCCTAAGACCATTGTGGTTTTATCTGTATTGTTCATGGTATCCAGTATTTTTAACGCTGATCATAATTACTTTAAATTTATAATCCGTGAAGGCCTGTACATTTTTCCGAGTGCCATAAAAACATCAAGTGAACAGTTCGTGCAAACTTCTTACAGATATGCAATGAAAACTGTTACCTCTACTGGAGAAATAGAGAAACAATTTCCTTATGCATCAGCAGAGGCTGCTCTTGGGACTCTAAAACCTTAGAGCAGAATTTTAGATTTTTAGAAAGTTTATATATGGAAATTAAAGACATTTTACCGTAGGGTGAGTAGCTCTTACTATGAAATACATAACTTTTAATAATAATGAATAACAATAAGGAATAAAGAATACATAATTGAAAAGATTTTTAGCTTTTCTTCAGTCAGCATGTGAACTGCTTTGTTACAGAATGAGTTAGCAAGTTTCAAGGATTGTGTATTACAGTGATAGTTAAATCTGATTGTTTCGTGAAGTCCAGTTTATTTGTTCAACTCCTCCAGCAATGTCCTGTTTGAAAGTCATGTTAGTCAAAGCCAACTGCAGACACTGTTAAGCCACGCCAAGTGAGAGATGCAGCTCATATTGCTTATTCAAGGGGAGAGAACACAGAGGACGGACGGAGTTCAATAAGCAACTAGAAGCTCCGATTTCTGTCTGAACTCCTTTCAGTCTGGAAACCAGGTCTCAAGAGACTGTACTACTTCCTGGTGGAATGAAAAAGAAGTACACACTCAAGTACAGAGGCTCTGACTAATTTCTGGTTGGACATTTAACTCCCATTGAAATCAATAAGATATCATTGCTTAATCATTTTGCTGATTAAAATTCTGGATGCTGCAACGAGGAGGACCATGCACATACACTAGGAACAACTCGTCTGTCAACACAGTGTCTTTCCAGTTCATGTAAGTCCAAGAAACATTAAAGCCTACATGCAGTAATGTACCAGAATTTTCGCTCTACATGTAAGATTATTCAGTCACATCTGTATCACATTATAGCTCACTTCTGAATGTCATGTGAAGCAGTATGAAAAAAATTAGTAAAATAATTGTAAAATGCTGGGTTTGCCTGTCCTTAAGGCCTGTCACCCTACTGTAAGACAAGAGTAGTCTGTTGCTTTTATACAGCTTGATTCCACCCTCTATAATGTGAATTGTGATGGTACCCTATGAAAATAACCTCATATTACTTTAAAATAAACTTCAAAATTCTGATCTCAATTTTAAAACCCATGTTACAATTAAGAGCTATTCCCAAACAGATTTTGACTCAATGCCTGACAGTGATAAAGGTATTGCTTCTCTTTAAACGCAAGCAATGTATAGTTTGAAGATTTTGCTTAATTATAGATAGATTTTTATTATAATCACTTATTCAGGCAGGCTGAGAAGTAATACAAGCAGCAGCAAGCAATAAACATATGATTTCCAGAGTTCTGTAAGGTAAATTGCTCATGACAACAGAAGTACTGTCCTTTATTGGTATACTGTTTCTTTTTGACAGGGGAGGTCAGTAAAACAGGAAAGAATCCCAACAAAGACACTCAGAAATGTCAGTTACTGCACAATGGGGGCATAAATGTGGACGGACATGGAGAAAGGCAGGTATTATCCATCGTCCTTAACATCTTTAGTATTTTTCTATGGTACTTCAGTGCTTTAAAAAAAAATGCAACCAAACAACACAAATTACCCCACTTTACCCCACTTCCAGATTCTGAGACCTAAATTTAATCCGTGTAATAATTTACTGAAACACTGTGACTGTGGCCAGTGTTTTTTCATGTTGAAGGCCGTATCAACTTCCATTTTGAGTGACTAGCATGCAGCAGTACATTCTCATAAATAATAAATAGTAGATCATTAAAAAGTTGAGAAAGTCTATAATTTTTACACCAATATATTACATGTTAAGACATAAGCAAGCTGAATACTTGGTAATTTGAGATGTTTAAAAAAGGAGGGTTTTTTTCCCTTATGACCAAGATGAACGGTTCATAGGCACAGTGACTATATTTCACTGTAGCATAGAAGTTGATTGGGGCAGAGGGGGAAGCACAGCGAGTACAGATAACTTACTACTGCATTTGAGAGGTTTTTAAAACTTCCTGGCTCTGTGGCCGTCAGGCAGCCTAGCATCTCTGCAGCCCACAGAATGGATTTTTAATTTTTAATTTAACTTTGACAATTTCTGCTGCCTTCAAAAGGGCTTTATTCTCTTTGGAAACAGCATTTGCATGCTAGCTGCTATCTGTCTTTATCTTTGATGCGCGACTGTTATATCTAATACTGGAACTTCAATATGCATGTAAAATGCATTTGGATTCTCAATAATGTAAAGTTTTTGTGTTTAAGATGAAGGTCTGGAATTCAGGAGATCTGACATAAAACTTTGTGAACACACTTCTGCCTGGCCCATGTCGCTAACACAATCTTGCAAAAACTTCTAACTAAATTAGGAGACTGCCTCATTTTTGAAGTGTAGGTTAAGCACATGAAAGGCAGCGTGCAAGCGACTTTAGATGAAAGATAGGCTTCTTTTTCTTTTTTGATACTTTGGGTTTGTTCCACTCATTATTGTCCAGATGTTCAGTGAAATATTGGCCTAATTATCTCAAAGACTCAACTTAGCCTAGACCTACAGATCCAGGTTTAGATCCTTTTTATAGGTGATTTAGAAATTCAGGTCTTACTGTTATGGAAGGTAAGCATTTAACTGCCTAGTGAAATTTTCAAAAGTGCTAACTGTCCAGCTTTGTCAGTAAGTACATAAATTTTACAGCCTGACCCTAGGGACATTTCAAAAAATTATCTTTAATTTCTCTACACCTCATTTCTCGGTTTATAAAATGAACATACTATTCCCTTTCCTCTCTAGCCTTCCTCAGATTATAAACTCTCACCAGGCAGAAATTGTCTATTCCTGTATGTCTGTGCATCACAATGGGATATAGTCTCACCTGATGATTATTATTTGTATCAAAGTAGTGTTTATATTAGCTAGGTTATACTAGTTTATTTAATCTATTTGCTTCTAAGAAAATGCTACTTGGGATGCCATTTACAACACAAGAAGTTAAAAAAATAATAATTTGAGTAATTCCTTAAGCGTGTATCACTTTGTCAAAAAAGACCAATTTCACTTGTATCATAACAAGTCTAGCAAAACTATAGAACTATTCACCAGCAATGAAGCCTGAAATGATGAACTTCATTCAGTATCCTTCTTAACATGTTTGCTGAAGTAATCGGATATGAACAGACTCTTTACTTAATCTTTAATATCTACTTCCGACCGCATAAAAGTCTCCTGGCTACTCATTAGAGATGTGCCACAAAACTGAACAAAATTTTTAAGCATGTTTCACAAAACCTGGTATCTGACAAGTGTTAGTATCAGGAAACTGAGGGGGGAAGAGGGCAATTAACCAGTTACAGGAAAAGAAATATAAAACTCGGGTTTGCCTACAGAAGTTAAACATCACAGCATCCAGAGATATTGCAGCATGAGGATTCTGTTCAACATACTTTAGATGTTCGTAATATTCCCATCTTATACAGCTTTTATGAATAAAATACAGATAGACTATTAGAAAAAACCAATCATTAAGAGATTCAGTCATTGGAAATGATTGAAATCATTCAGTCATTTCTTTCCATATCCTAGGCTGTTCTATGAAAATCATAAATGAAAAATGCATTCCCTTTTAAGTCAAGAGGATTTTTGCCGTTGATCTGAATAAATTCAGGATTTCTCTAGATCATCTAAATGATAACGTTACTTTTCTGAGAATCATTAATTAGGATGATCTTCCTTCTAGCAGAAGGAAAACAGAACTTACTGTAGAGACACTCACTGTAAAAACTAACTTTGTCAGAGAGATTCACTGCAGGATCTTTCAAAGAACAACAGATACTTAAAAAAGAACTTACTTACTGCCTCCAGCATTCCCATATGCTGCTGGTGACTAAAGGACAGGAATAGGAGATTTTTCCAGGAATACACACAAGCTGCCTATCACCCTGATACTAATCATCAACCAGTAAAACAGCAGGTCAGCCACTGCAGGACCTATTATCTTCCTGGTACTCTACAGACACTTAGCCCAAAATGCCAGGCTTAGAAATACCTTTGAGAAGTGAAATAGGTTAGCTGCACGGAGAACAAACCCTGAGACCTTCACCTTTATTACTCAGTTCTTATTAATGCCTACCTCCTTGAAGCTGGAAGAATTTTGCCCAATTCCAAGTGCAATACAAAACACAGAATTTGGCTAGAGATATGCAAAATACATGTCAATATATTTTAAAGCCTGCATATATATAAAATACATTGCAATGCATCAAATGCTTTTACATGTTCAGAACTGGATATTTATTGTTCAATTTTCTTTTCAAAACTCTGAGTCCACTTAGATTTAGGGGTTTTTGCAAAATAAGATGCTACTGCGAAAAGACCTAATATTGCACTTCTTTCTGTAGCAAGTGAGATGCATTTCTTCTCTACTACTCCATTAGCACCACTTCCCACACTGACTATAACTTTCAGTGTGGTAGCTGTGATACACAGTTATTAAATCCCATTGCAGATGTCTCAGTGCTTTGCACAAGAGCAGGATAAATAACCTCCTGTTACATCTCCAAATACTGCAGTATGGATAATTATTACAGTTCACATTTGGGCCTGCATTGGTGGGTTTCTAGAGTCAATAAGCTTATGGGAGTCCCTTGAAATCCTTTTAGTCCTACAAACTTTAAAGTCCAGTAGCAGGTGAATAGTTTCCCTGTTGCTAGCCAGGAAATGGCATCCTTTGACCGGATGGTTCACTGTCATCATGGTATTGGAAAGTTCTGTTTTCTTTCTATGATACATTTACATAAACCACAAATACATATTTGTCTCAATCATTTATATTACTGCATGTGTGTATTAGATGCATGCAAACACTCACATATATATGTTAAATTAAATATATTTTTGAAGTCACAAGCCAGAAATACACACTTGGATTTAGAGCTAGAATTCACAGAACAGAATGTAATGTACCCACTTTGTGACAAAGAAAGAAAGAAAAGAATACATGAGAGATTAGAAATCCAGGACAAAAGGCAGAACAACTTTCAGTGCCTTTCCATTAGAGAACATTACTATAGAAGCAGCTCAGTCTTTCATGTCGGTGAGTTAGTTTTTCAATTCTGTCAGAAGTGGAGTGATAACCTTGAGTTCTCCCTACAGGGATTTCCCTCCTCCTTTCACTATTTTTGTGTCTCATTCTGTGGCTGACAATTAGAAATGCTATTATGTCTTGACCCATACGACACATGAAATGCCAAAGCACCTGGTGCTCTGAGATGATGTTAAGTCACCTCAATAGGTTTCATCTCAAGTTCTAATGAGTGTGACAAAGTAACGATCCATGGAGAGGCTCTGTAGAGTTCTGGTAGGCCAAGAAAAAAAAAAAAATCATTGTCTGTGGAGATGTTTTCTTGCAAGAAACCAGAATGCACACAGATGGAAGAGGACTGACACAAGAAAATTAAAAAATAAAGGGTTATGTAATCTTAGCTAAGGATTAGGCACCAAGTATGTTTCAGACAAAACACCTGGGGCCAAGCTGTAGATTTGACAGCGAATCTGGAAATCAGTTTATTTACACCGGCAGTTAGATTGTGAAGTATTTTGGCTTTACCGTAATCAATAGCAGCTCCACTATTGACCTGTATAGGGTATTTCATCCCCTGGCTCTTGTAAGGTTATTTGCACTAACAGGTACTTGTGTGTAACCAGCCAAAATCTTTTCAGATTATAATTGTCAAAAATGCATTTACTTGTCATTGTACTAACTCTGTTTGGCCAGGCTGCAATCATATTTTCAGAAGGGTAGATCTAAATAAATTTATTTGATTTTAATACTCATAACATTTACCTTACCCTTCCTGCCACTTGCCCAGTTCCATTTTGATTTAACCTGTTATCTTTTCATCATTTAAGATTACAAGATCTTTGGGGAAGTCACTGTCCATTTTCTATATGTTTTATAGTACCCACCTAACTCTCCACTAATATAAAGTACAAATACTCAGTATTGTAATGGTATCACCCCCATCTATATTTTCATTATCTAAGATCTGAATTCACTGGTAATTTTATATTTAATTGCTTTGTTCAGTATCTTTCACACAGTATGCCACCATGAAATGATGTCGCCGACTAAATTTCTTTGCAGACCAGTAGATGTTCATTAGAAAACATATACCAAAATAGCAGTAATGCAATGTAAAAATTTTCAATACTTTGCGTTTAAGTGGTTAGCAATATTTTAAGTATTATGAAATGAATGGCATTAAGGTAATTAATTTGTGAAACAGATCCCACTTCAATGTTTTCATTCTATAATGCATGGCAAAAATTTGCAGTTGCAAATTACATCGATTTCATTTTCAAATAAAATGGAAAATATTTTGCCCATAAATCCTTAATCTTCAGCCTGTGAAAAATATCCTGGACTATGAAAGAGCATGTTCTACATCCTTGCTGTGCCTCAGCCAGTCTGAACAAAGGTCTAATGAGTTTGTGAATAGTGTGAAAAAATCACTGATTGTCTGACTAGCTGACTGTAGGGCAGGAAGAAATCCTATTCGGCTAGGTTTGATTGAAACTTGAGTTAACTGTCAGTGCCCACACAAACCAGAAAAATAGGATTAAAGGCCAAAGAGATATTAACAGTAGACATGTTGTACGTATGCTTTGACAGATGATTTTCACACTTCACAGGTTTAACTAAAGATCACTTTCACAGCAGTTCTTACAAAGCTAAAGCCCTTCTAAATGAAATGATTAAAAAACAACTGAGGATTAAAGCTTCAAAATCTAAGCTTTCATAAAACTATCCAAAATGTTAATAGTAATGGTAAACAAAGGAAAAGGAGAGCACTCACATACAAATTTTCAAAATAATTACATGTCTATACATCAAAATCCAATCAATCTCTTTGTACAATGCTAAGAGCCTTAGTCATCTATTTATTTCACTAACTTGTGAATCATTAAGCATACACCAAACTGATTTTTACCTGTGATTATGGAAGTACAATATGATTTCATAGGCTGTTAAAATTGTAAGGATGAGACTGAGAGAATGACTTTAGCTCCTTTCTGCTTGTAAAATGACTGCAACCAGATACCTTCCGAAAATTATGAGGTTATCCAGCACATGCGAGCTTATGTATGATGCTGTTTTAGTCTGGATCAATGGCAAAAAATTCATTGCAGAGCCATTGAGCTACCACAGTCAAATAAGACAGGGAATTTCTTTTCTGTTGTTTGATCTGATAAAGGGCTTAGTGTCAGAGCTGTTCAAGGAAATGCTACAAATCCAAAAGTGTAAGTTCAAATCCTGATCCTGGGTTGTGTGCCAAAGACCTCGCTCAGTCAGAGCAGCGGTAAGAGAGTACTTAGCTGTTTGAGCTGGAAGTTAAAAGGCACCAGGCACAGTAGTGTGCCACAAGTTACAGATGTGCCTAGCTTGATGTGCCATCACCATGCTGTGAAGAGATGAGTGAAATTCTTAAAACCCGGAGAAGATTTTGGAATCTCTTCCCTACTATATGAGGAAATGGCAAATAATTATTTTTCTGCAAGAATACTTTTAACCTTTTTGTAAGTGCCACAAACATTAGGCTGCAATAACATTTACTAATTTGCACCCACATTTAATTTTTAGTGTCATCCTGTCATACTTACATAAAATATTGTTTATGAATGAAAGCCCCTAAAGGGAATATTCTAAAAATAAAGGGAAGAGTAAAGGGAATATTCTAAAAATCTTGTCTGACTTACTTGCCACTGTGCTACAACTCAGAGTTGTGCTTTATAACGTACTGCATTGGGCTCAATCACCAAGCTTGTTCCTCCATTTTCCAAGCTAACAGATAGAGTTAATGCAACAGTGATGAAACTAATTGCTGGGAAAACTAATCATCTTCTCTTCTGATGATTAAGGAACCCTTGTTAGAGGTCGTAATATTTCTGCTTAGTCAGAAAGATAGTTCAAGTGTAGAATTAGTTATTGGTAACTGGCTTTTTCTTTTTTTCCTGGGCAGATTTGATACAAGGTGATGATGCTCAGGATATACAAAGATAACACAGAATGAGAACAAGCATAAGCACTGCTCCAGAGCAAGGCAGAGGGAGGGAGCTCTTGTGAATGAGGTTCATTACAAAATCAGATTTGCTCCACAGTTTCCCTCCAATTGCAGTAAAGGCAAGATTTGTGTAAGTGTGTCATTGCTGACTGCAGCACTGGGACTCCTGAATAAATGGCTTGATCTTTATAGTAAGTGTAACTTTGATACAAAAAGGATTGCTGAGCAGCAACCAGAGTGCTCCAGATTATGACGAGTAGATTATTCCAGTAAGAACCACTTAAAAAGCAACTGCCATCAGGACTTTTTGTCTACAGCACAGTTCTTTGTAGCTGCTGAGAAGGTTGGGCAAAACTTGTGAGATATTTAGTAACACAGAGGAAATACCACAGCTCAAAACTCAGAATCTTAACAGGGGTACACTCTCTCTTTAACATTATTCTCCTGAGCCATTGTTTTCATTATTGCAGATGTTTATTTTGAATTCGATCGAAACTCATGAGTACTGCCAAATGGGATACTAATGTCCAGAGCAGCCATGTTAAATGGGAGGTGTATTTATCTCTGAACTGTACTCATTCAAACTCAGTGAATACTCACATGAGTATGAGCCCCTGAGTTAGTATGCCGTAACGCACCACCCCGCAGGATACAGCTGCCTAGTCTAAGGCCAACTCAGCAGTTCTTGTACCTAAGCTGAAATCATAGCTTAGATCTTCTAGTAAGATACATTGTTTTATAATATGGTTTGTTTACCTAGTGCTCTTCATTCAGAAGCACTCCACTCTTCTAAAAATAACTCACTATATTGTATATATTTCTCAACAGACACTGAATGAATTTAAACACACATCATAAGACAAGCAGGGTAGCTCCAAGCTCAGTTGGGCAAGAGAAAGAGTCCCTAATTTGTCTGAAGCTAGCCTGGAGTATCTGGAGGCATTTGTTGAGAGAGGTTTAAAAATTCAAGTACTATTTAAAAGTCACACATGAAAAAATTATTTTGGAATAGTCTGTTTCACAGGATACAAGCTGATGTATCCTAGGTGCATTACTGAACTGTCAGAAAGTACTAGATGTACTGCAGTGGCAGCCTCTAATTAATCCATTGAGTACCATTAATCCAACTGCTGATGTGTGTGTATTGCTTGCATAACAAATACTTTGGAAACAGCATCTTGCATTTGAGCATAATGATGTGTCCTGGTTTTGGCTGGCATAGAATTAATTTTCTTCCTAGTAGCTGGTATAGTGTTGTGGTTTGGGTTTAGTATGAGAAGAATGTTGATAATGCGTTGACGTTGTCAGTTCTTGCTAAGTCGTGTTTAGACTAAGTCGAGGACTTTTCACTTTCTCATGCCCAGCCAGCAAGAAGGCTGGAGGGGCACAGGAAAGTTGGGAGGGGACACAGCCAGGACAGCTGACCCA
>JAVKLA010000061.1:11785677-11796769 GCA_034782735.1 Sagittarius serpentarius | reverse complement strand
CTTCTCTTGATGCAGCCCAGGATCTGGTTGGCCTTCCAGGCTGCGAGCGCACATTGCCGGCTCATGTCCAGCTTTTCGTCCACCAGCACCCCCAGGTCCTTCTCCGCTGGGCTGCTCTCAATGCCCCCATCCCCCAGCCTGTACTGATGTTGGGGGTTGCCCCAACCCAGGTGCAGGACCTTGCACTTGGTCTTGCTGAACCTCATCAGGTTCATACGGGTCCACTTCTCGAGCTTGTCCAGGTCCCACTGGATGGCATCCCGTCCCTCAGGTGTGTCAACCACATCACTCAGCTTGGTGTCATCAGTGAACTTGCTAAGGGTGCACTCAATTCCACCGTGTCATTGATGAAGATATTAAACAGTACTGGTCCCAGTATGGACCCCTGAGGGACACCACTTGTCACTGGTCTCCATCTGGACATCGAGCCGTTGACCACCACCTGCTGGATGCGACCATCCAGCCAATTCCTCAGCCATCGAACAGTTCACCCATCAAATCCATACCTCTCCAATTTAGAGAGAAGTATGTTGTGGGGAACCACGTCAAAGGCCTCACAGAAGTCCAGATAGATAACATCTGTAGCTTTTCCCTTGTCCACTGATGTAGTCATTCCATCGTAGAAGGCCACTAGGTTGGTCAGACAGGACTTGCCCTTGGTGAAGCCATGTGGATGCCAGATCTATCAAGGAGTCCTTGTTTTGATGCAAAAATGTATTTTATCCTTCAATTTCAATTAAAATTATTCCCTTGAGAACCCCAGCTTAAGAGGGAGATTCAGGATGTCAGATACTTGTTGCTTCCAAAAAAATCAGTTTTACAAGCAAAGAAAATTAAATGTTTGAAAAGTAAGCTAGAACAAGAAGGAACGTATGTCACTTCTGGGAGACCACATCCTTTTATCATTTACACTTGTGTCAGCATGAGAAATTCTTCTTTGTCACCAGCTTTATATCAGTTCTGAAGAAGTCCAAAGTGAAATTAAACATAACACACTAAATTTCAGTATAAAAATATAACCCTCTTTGCCTAGAACACTGCTGTGATTCCACATCATTTGCAGGATTTTGCAGTTGGATGAGTTTAACTGTACATAATAACTCTTGACATAAGAAAGCATTTTGACTTACTGCTTTGGTCTTCAGTAAGCATAGCTCCATTGACTTAATTTTCAGCAATCAGTTCACTAACTTTCCTCTGTAAAATGAATGGATGGATTTATTTGAGTTGGTTTGGTCTGCAGAGCTAAATAATCAGTTTCTTATACCCCTGTGGATAAAATCAGTCCTCTCTACTCAGTGAGAGGGTGATTAGGGCTTTGAGCATACAGATAAGCTTATTACAGCAGACATGGAATCTGTTCCCAGTAACAGTTGTAGAATTTGCTCATGCACTTGTAACACTTCATAGGTGTTCATCTAATCTGCTGCCAGGAACTGAAGCCAAAGGTAGGTCAGACATTTTCCTATTATTTAAAACTTTAAGTACATATTAGTAATCAAAAGACTATCTACTTAATGGCATTGGGACAGCCTATTAGTCTACGCAAAAAGAGTCTGTATAAAAGAAAATCTAGCAGTTTTCCTTTAGAAATATTTAAAGAAATTAAATTGTTCAATTGCCAAACATGGCTGATCTCCAAAGGTCAGTAAGGATCCTGGTTCTGCCTCTGGCTCTGTACTACGTTAATAATGTGTTCTTGCAGCTCTGTCTTAGGTCCTAGGAAGGCTGCTCAATAGTTATCCTTCCACAGACTTGCTTTGATAGCTTTCAAAAACATTTGCATTTTTATGTATTTAATAAAAGTAGTTTTCAAAATATCTGAGTGGAGACAGACAAAAGAAAATGTGCATGAAAACTCTCCTTGATGGCACCTTTCTTTCAAAGACTAAAGAATTTGTACAATTCCACATGGAGCTGCAGAAAGCTAATGACTGAGACTCATCAGACTGTGTTTTAGAAGTACCCAGAGTGTGAAGAAAATCCAAAAAGGGAAAGGACAAAAAATTTGGGAATGAACTATCTAGCATACAGTCACATCTCAGAAAGCAGTCAAATAACAGCTACTTTTGAATGGTGAAATGGTAGGAATTCACAGAGAGCCAGCAAGTAATTAAGTTACCTGGGGAAGTAGTCTTAATGTAGAGACATACGTGCTATCCTGGAGGAAAACTGGGAGGTGACTCAACTACATTTCTCTACTCTTAGTTTTCCATTCTCTAACTGCAGGAAGTATGATAAAAACTATGATGTCCAGATTACTGACCTCACAAAAAAGAACATCCATGTAGTAGCAGAAAAAGAGCTGCCAACAGAGTAGTATATTCTCTAATCCCCACCAATTTTCTAGCTGTTTGGCCTGCGCAGGATAGCCTGTTATACATGCCCTGTGCAGTCACCGTATGACTAAACAATATCTGTCGTAACACCCCCATTTTTAAGCTAAATTCCCACAACTATAAGCACTCGGTCACTTGTATATTGTACTGATATAAATCAAGATTTACAGGTTTTACTTTCCATTTCCAAATATGCCTCTGAGACATCCCGGTAGCATTTAAAAGGTATTTTTTCACTGTACATATATTAGCATATTATGAAAGAAATAATTAGCATATCAAATGCTGGAGATCAATTAGCTGCCAACGCACCAGTCTAGACACAAGCGCCTGACACTTGTAATAAAATCAAAGCCAAGCTGGCCAAATGCTGCTGCTAACTCAGTATGGCTTCTCAGAACAGAAGCAGTAAATGTTCTTTCATTACCCTCTGCACCAACAGTGCTGAAGCTGATTATCATCTGCTTCTATTTACTGCTATTGTTGAGCCAAATCCTAAATGACTTCACAGATTCAGTGACTATTCCTTTATTGTCTATGTCTATTGACTGCGTGTTTTTGTTCCACAATTGCCACTTGGTTCCAGTAACTCCTGCACTTACTTTGGCTCAGGAGCTGTCTACTTCTCCAGACCTCCCCATGCTGGAAAACAGAAAGCTGCTGTGGAGAGCAAGGGATACACTCCTGGTGCACAGTACAGTTCAGCTGCAAAAGTTCTGCTGTGTCAAGACCCTTTGAGGTTTTGAAGGAGTCTGAAGAGGATTTAACTCGTGATAATGAAACAGGGCCAGAACACTGCATTGCACAAAGTAGAGATCAAATACGTTTGCCGTCAAAAGAATCATAAGAAATTGTGAAAGCTGCAATGCCTTGGTGAGCTGAGGATGAATAGCCTGAGGCAATACACGTCCAGAGAGCAGCAAATACAGCAAAACAGCAGCTAAGCACCCCATTCTGCAGTTGTAAGTATGACCAATTTCTCATGAGGTTTTCCTATACCTAAAAAAGAGAGAAGGCAGCCTTTTCTTTTAAAGGAAATTTGATCAAATCAGAGACCAAATCTCTGCTCTGAATTCACCATACAGTTGTATATCAAATGCCTTCTGACAGCTAAGATTCTTCATTCATCACTGAAGCTTTGCCTTCTTTGAAAAACTTCTTGCACTTCTGTCTTAATCACACTTCCAGTGATACAGATGGCTCAAATACCCATTTACTTCCGTGGGACAATAATCTTTAATGTGCCATTATCAGATTTCTATCTGAGGGTACTGTTTAGTACGGAGTAATATTATATGACCATGCATTCAGGAAATGAAGGCAACTGACTGGAATTTCATCCATGTATTAAAGCAGAGACAATTCAGGAAAGAAACTGCAGACAGTGGTTTAGCAATAGACTTATTCACATTAAAAAGGAAAAACCATGCAAAAGCTCAATCTTGGTATGACTTGGTTACTTTATGACTCCCGCAAAGTATTCTCTCACACACAGCATTTTTCTCTTACTTCTTTTCACTTCATCCAAAGAATAAACAGCAGTTCAGCACAGAAATTTGTCACTGGTTTTATATGCTTTGTTTTGAACTATATCTCAACAGGATGCTAACAGACAATAAATACTAGTTTCTAGCCCTCAACTGGAACTTCTTCCTGAAAAGACTAGTCATACAAATTGACTACTTTGGGAAAATAATTCTGTTTCACCCTTTATTAAAATGTGCAATGGCCGTGTTTTTATTTTTATATGCTGCAGACCCAACATACTATCTTATGTGAATGCCCTGTGTATATATATTCAGTATTATGTACTGATACCACTACTATGAAATATAAAGATGAGTTACCTCCGCCATTGACCAACTCTCAGATCTATGCAAAGAAAGTATACTACAACAGTTGCCAAGAAAATACAAGGTTAACTCAATCTTTGCTCCTAAGATTTCACTTTGTCATTTTCTGACAGGCATTACCTTTTTCAGTGTTAGAAAAGTCAGTGTTTGTCTCTTAAGTGATAGCTGGAACCTTTTAAAGATACATGTGGTGAATTTCAAAGGAATTTATGAAGGATAGCTAATTTATACTTTTGTCTTGTGCCTAAGATAAACTAACACGAACCTTATACATTAAGGAAGCCAAACTGGAGGGGATAAAGGACTCCTAAAGGAACAGAAGTCAGTGCCACAACACGTCTTCAATTATTTGTGTGGTTAAAAACGTTGAGGGGTGGGAGGTGGAGGGAAGGGATGCATTTTGATTTCACTTACTGTTGTCATTAGTGTGGATTTAATGTAACGGTTATAACTCAGGTAAGATAAATTCACAAACATTATCCTAGTAAGAAAGCACATAAATATATTCATAATTTAGACATTTTGAATAAAATCATCTATTACTTGTCAAGAACTGAGAAACTCCTAAACATCTGCACTGAGCTCATACAAAATACTACAAATTGCTAAGAATTCCCTGAATATTCATTTCATTTGTTTGTGTTTAATTTGCAGCATATGATGTGTTATGCTAGTAATTATATAAAATCAACAGTTATGAACACAGATAAAGACCTTCAGAGAGTCTAGCAGAAAGCATAGTACTATGTAACAATGTAATCCATTTAAAGGCAAAAAACAATACTGGCATAATTTCAAAAACATAAACCTCTCTGTACAGCTGGAAGAAGCATTTATTATTTATACTCTGGAGGCTTTTCATTCACATATACCAACATGTTTACCATTTGGAATGAAAATTAATTAGGAAGGCAACAGCCAAAGATGATTTTTTTTTCCTCCAGTAAACGTCAAATCCAGTAATATTCAGGCTAGCCATTCACATTCTTCCTCTTTAGTGACTGACAGAAATGTGAGAGGCTTATTAAGATATGCTTGGATCAAAGTGGTACATGCTATGTCACACTATAATTTCTGGATTTGGATTTAAATATATATCTGAGGTTAAATGCTAGAAATACATTTAAGCTTGCCAAGGCAGGTTGGTGTCATGAATAATGTATTGCATTCTACAAGAGAGAAGCCACTATAAAGCCTTTTACTTCTATCCATTTAACTGCTGGTCCAACGTACAGAGCATGGATTTTTCCCACAAAAACCTGTCTGGGGTGGCAAGCGACTGTTCAGAGCACCTTTCTATCTAAGTCAACAGTATAAAAAGCTATCAAACTTGCAGGAAACCACACAGTTGTTTTAACATCTGCCTGCATAATTGGTATTATGTTGCACTTTTATCAGACACAGCAATAAAATACATGCAGTGCAACCATGTATGTACTCAGATGCACAGAAAATAACGTTTCAACAAATTGTTGACAAGCATTCAACTATCTCTCAGTGGAGATAATGGCTGCTGAAAGGCATTTGTCATTGCAACTAGTTAGTCTTCACCTTATTCCACACTGTAAAAACACACATTCTCCTGTGACCCTTAGGACAGTACTGGAATACCCCAACTTCTATAAAAGAAGTCTATACTATATGGAACAATTTCTGCATATACATCTCAAACTACAACCAAAACAGCCTTGCTACAGTTGCCTCCCAACTGCTGATGAGCCTCTGCTTCCCAGGCACTTTACTTTTGACCTTAAAGCTCCCTGAACACGTAGAGCTTCTCCTCTGTGCGTAGCTTGAATTACACACTCTGAGCAGTTTTAAAATGTAGTTTGCTGAGGGGTCTAATCTCAGGGTATGTTCAAGGCATCCTGTGGCCAGGATAATACAGAGTTGGTAAGTTTTTCTTGTAAGATACAGGTGCTTATGTTGATATGTGTATTTTAATAATAGCCTGGAGATCAGAAAACTCTTCCAAGTGGTGGGAGATCTAGGTTCAATTTCCTCATTAGCCTGAAAGGCTGCAAACTGCCTCTCCCACCATCCCAGGAAAAGCTTCCAGGCTGTGCCTGTCCTGGAGAGCAGGCAGTCCCCTCTTTCCTGTACAGCAATTGCTCTGCTGCACAGAAAGGATGCAGGATTCACAGACAAAAGTGAAAAAGCAAACATAATGCTATTATTCCTATAAATTATTGAATAGAAATCTAAAACTATTTTACCATTGGCTATTTATTGTGCACAGCCAAACTATGTGCTAGTTAGTATCAGCTGAAGGAACAAAGCAACTATCTCACAACTAATAACATTGCCAGAGCCAATAGTCGCAGCTTCAGCTAACACTATATGATCAAATTCCTGTCAATAGATACTAATGAAGAGATCCTACTAATGGTGTTGAAGCTTCTAACTTGACAGCAATCTGCCTCCACAAAACCAAAATGCATGTACAAAACATGCTGAGTGGGTATGAGAAAGTATCTGTTTACTGATTGCCGCTGAATAAATTAAAAAAAAAGTAATTGCCCTGTCATGTTCAAGTTTTGATGTACTTCAGAAAAAAATTTTCAACCTCCAGGCAGGGGAAAAAAACCCACTTAATATGGTATGGTTTCCCCAAATCTGATAAACACAATCCCAAAGCATCTCTTAAAAAACGTCAGAGCCTGTACTTTACAGATATCTATGCTCCTGGCAAAATACCAAATTATACTTAGCTGGAAAGCAAAATCTACACTCGGCATCAGGGACTAACTTAAAAATGTAACTGAAATACTTCCTTAGGAAAAAAAAAAAAGATATGTTATAAAGACAGAATACTCTGTGTTTGGCTTCATTAGTGCTCAGAAACAATTACCCCTCCATCACATGAACAGTGGATGAAAAAGACTGCCTCCAAACATAATATGCTATCAGAACGTGTCTGTATATCTAAAAGGGCTCAAAATGCAGGAAAAGGGAACTCTTTCCACAGCCATTACTCCCTCACTGATGCAGGCAAGGAGGGAATAGCCCAGGAGAAGAGAGCTGGTGGACCACGATCCCATCAGCAGCACACCATTACCAGCAGACAAGCTACAATGAAGGAGTAACCTGTAACACTGAATAGCCCAGTGCAGATTGGTTTGCTGTGCAGAAAACAGTGAGCTTGCAAAGAACTGCAACTGTGAGAGACAAGTTTGGATCTTCAGCCTGCTTCTGTGTGTAGCACCATGCCTCAGAGCTGACTAGGCCAGGTGGTACTTGGATTGGTCTCACTTGGTGTACCAATGGTACTCCCCTCCGTGCACTCGGGCTTCTTTCCTCACACACTACATCTGTGTATATACAAACACAGATTTTCATTCACTAGAACAGAAAAGCTACTCTAAACAGATGTGATGCACTTCAGATAAAAACACTTCAGTCCAGTTAATTGGAAAAAAAGGCTCATCGTTCTGTTCACAGTTCATACCATACCAAGGTAAGGCAATTCACAACATTAAGATCAGGGCTTTATGTACTTAATCCAAGCTAACAGTGAACCATCACTAAAAAGGCGGTCCCGTGCTGCCCTTGCCCCAATCATCCCCCAGATGCTGTACAGTCACCTCCTGTAAGGGATGCAAGAGCAGTGCTCTGATAAAGACAGAAAATGGGGGAGAATGGTTTGGAAGCAGCTTGCAGTTACATCACAATAAATGTAACACTGAGCTGTGCTCCTAAAACCCTGGTGAACCCTTGGATATACTTTACAGACTTCTTATCATTTGCATAATAATAAAAACACCAAACCATTTTAAAATGAGAATTGTAATAGATGTGACTTCCTTCCAAATTGCTTATAAAAACTGGCCTTAAAACCAGAAGGATCAACTCAGTAAAAATCACACAGAGTATGACTTACAATCTCACAAACTAAGCAGGATCATCTTTGTGAAGTTCATAGATGTGTAGAAGACCACAAAAGAAAAAAAAATCACAGGGCTGTAAGAACTGGCTGTGTCAATGAAGTATTGCTCTTCCCTCAGTCAGATCCACACCAATCACTGTCTGGAACAGTTATCTTTCAAACTGCACATCAAGTTTCTGCCATTTTATATTCCACAGGACCTTTTACTGGACCAGAAACTAGAAAACTCTGTTATGCTCATTATCTTGATGCAGTTCTTAGGTGAGTTATTAGAGGAAAGCACATGGACATGGACATACCTATGTGTGTATGTGTGAAAACGGGCTTATTTTACTGATAAACTGGGGAAAAAAAAAATCAACTTTGGCACTGAATTGGGTTCCCTAGTCTCTAGGCCAGCAAGTATAAAGACAAAGCACTGAATACTCTGGACATCCTCGAGTATAAAAGAAAGGTGTATATTCACAGTAGGATGTATGTAAGCATTTTGACAGATGCTGAATGATAAATACACATCAATATATAGGTGGGTCCCAAGGGTGGAGGTAAGGAGACAGCATCTAACTGTGGAGCTCTTAGGAGTTAACTTCTAACCTGGGCATAAGTTATGAGCCAGGCAATAAGTTGTGAGCCAAAGTTTTCTAAAATACAGAGAATGGATAGAAGTATCCTGGTTAGAAAACTAAAGAGAAGTTAAAGTAAGAATGCTTAAAATTGGAAATAACTATATAAAAACAGGACAGCAACAAGTCAGAACATGGACAGCACCTTCTTTAAATGTTAAAAAGAGATTAGAGCTTAATAAAGCTGAAATAGTAAACAACAAATAACAAGGAATTTAAACTCCTCTATCTGATTTAAGTAATACTACTGCAAGTTCTTTATATTGCATTATGCAAACTTCTTTCCATTGATCTGACAAATCAGATTAAATGTTTCTAAGCACTCCCCAAGCTGAAACTGAGGTCATGCACGAGGTAATTCTTTACAACTCAAATGACTACTGCATTACAGTAAGTCAAAGCAATGAACAAGGATATGTATTCACTAATGTTGGATCAAAATATCAATGTTACGATGGATGTTGACTACAGTTTTCCAACAATCCAATTTTATTATACCTTTTATTATACACTGTGCCTCAAAACTTAGTAAAACTTGCTAAGAAACAAAAGCTGCCCCAAGGAGGACTTTGCGGAGGAAGATTTCTTCAATATTAGATGTCTCCTGCATTTCACTGTGCAGGAAGTGAGCATGGAGTAGAGAGCTGGGGAAAGTATTCCTAAAACCTGCAATCCCTATGTGGGACTTCTGACACTAATACAAGTTACAACAGTCTTCTTGTCAGGGGACAAAAGGTTCAACACTAGAATAGCTTCAGGATCACGAGCTGTGACTGTAATTTAAAGCTTCTTTCTGTACCCTCTCAGGAGGGCTGAGCAGAGCTCACAGATGCATCCATTGAGGGTCCCACTAGAGCTATGCTCAAGTCTGGCATGATAATAGATGCCAATGTTTTGGCAGCTCTATGTATAATATTTCTTACCAGTGAGGAAAGGTAGTTGATTTTCCAGCTCAAGGATTTTTTCCTCATCTATAGGAAAGAATACAGTGAGTCAGGAACGTTTTTTTGGTGGGTTTTTTTTTTACATGTGTTAAAAAAAGGACATGGGAAATCCAAGGAAGCTGCATATTCTAGAGAAGCCAGCAACAACTGACATATGTAGAGAGGTATGTATCTCTGCGTGTTCCAAACTTTGGCTTCAACCACTGTTGACAATCCAGGAGCACAAGTATATAATGCCAAGTTTCTTCCCCTTCTCCAGATTTTGTTTTCATTGCCTATAAAAAGGCACCCTGACAATTAAGATTATGGCAACATAAACCTCCAACATTAATATTAAAAATCTATTAATCCATTAATATTCAAATCTATGCAAAAGGGAAAGAAACAGCTCACATTGCTGTGAGAGCCCAGCTGAATAGGTACGCTTTGCTGCATTTCAAAAAAGTCACAAGATTGTTATGGCACCTCCAAAGAAACAAGTTCCAAGTACTAGAGCACTATTGGTGAACCCCCACCAATAATCCTTTCCTAGTCAAACTCACTGATGCCAAACCCAATTCAATTCTCTACTACTACAGGATGGCATCAGGAGACAGATAGCATCTTAGACATGTCTCAAGATATATTTTTTCCTGTTTGTTTAATCAGAAAAAAGATATACTTCCCTTAGAATACATCTATCTTGGAAAAATCCATAGGACTAAAAGAATTTCATTGTTTTGTCAATATTTCAAAAGAGTAAGTAGTGTGACATACTGCTATGAGTCATCCACCTCAATATTGATTTCAAGGAAAATCATGCAATATCTGATTAAAGATAATTACTTACTCTTAAACAATTAATTATATTTTATAGTACTCAACAGGTTTTGGGGGAAGATAAGTCTTGTCAGATCAAATGCTCCCACTAACAAATGAGAGCAATTGTTAACAACATATTTCTGAACGTGTTTTAAGCTTTGAACTCAATACCACACAAGTTTCTGATTCTGAGAGACAGGAATACTCAGAAGTTATATGGCAATATCAAATTGGAAAATACTTTCTTGATACTACATTTCTTAATAAGTAATTATCAACTATTTAGGGTGAAAAGCTACCTAGAGGACTGATTCTCAGCCCATGACAAAATGTACTCTGTCACTACAAATATAGAATTTAAGCTGATAATGTTTGCAAAAGGAAGAAGGATGGATAGAATGCAAAAGACTGAACAATAACGCAACAGTAGTTTTCTTGGTAAACCGGACTCGAAGAGTTCTTCTAAACAGACAAATACTTGTAATGTGTCCTGGTTTCAGCTGACATAGAGTTGTCTTCCTAGTAGCTGGTATAGTGCTCTGGTTTGGGTTTAGTGTGAGAAGAATGTTGATAACACCCTGATGTTTTCAGTTGTTTCTAAGTCGTGTTTAGACTAAGTCAAGGACTTTTCAGCTTCTCAGGCCCA
>JAVKLA010000061.1:11699361-11783743 GCA_034782735.1 Sagittarius serpentarius | reverse complement strand
AGCAAGAAGGCTGGAGGGGCACAGGAAAGTTGGGAGGGGACACAGCCAGGACAGCTGACCCAAACTGGCCAAAGGGACATCCCATACCATGGGACATCATGCCCAGTATATAAACTGGGGGGGATTGGCCTGGGGGTGTAGATCACTGCTCAGTATCTAACCGGGCATCGGTCAGTGAGTGGTGAGTAATTGCATTATGCATCACTTGTTTTGTGTATTCCAATTCTTTTATTATTATTATTGCCATTTTATTATTGTTGTTATTATTTTCATCCTTTCTGTCCAATTAAACTGTTCTTATCTCAACCCATGAGTTTTACCTTTTTTTTCTCCCCGCAATTCTCTCCCCCATCCCACTGGGTGGGGGGAAAGTGAGTGAGTGGCTGAGCAGTGTTTAGTTGCTGGCTGGGGTTAAACCACGACAGGATCAAAGGCAAACCATCACTATTTTCTGCATAGTACACAAAATTGTTCACTTAGGAGGATTGCCAAAGGTTATGAAAGAGTGTCTTTGATACTGTTCAGTTCCTCTCTTTTCTCTGTAACCGGATTATAATGGTTAATTTTCTTAAGAACTGTTTTCTAAAATAGTGGCATTATTGCTGTCACATGATGAACAAAGACGATGCAAGGTACAGTGGATGGGAGAGGATACTGTCAGTAAGGCTCACTATACTCTGTCGAGCTTGGAAACATGAGTAACAATTGAGTAATGCTTTCTTAGAGCAAAATATACTTCCCAACAGCTGGAATTGCTGGAGTTTTGCAGCATGTTTCACACACCCACTTCTGCTGAAGGATATTTAAGAAATACTTCTACTAAGTTCTAAAAATAAGTAAGTCTACAGCAAAAGATTTTAAGAAAAGAGTACCACAGCACTCTTCACACCGATATCACTAATAAATGTTTATATCCCATCGAATTCCAGAGAACACTGAAGCGTTTCCTTCATTTAAGTAGTCTAAATGAACATATAAAAGGCATGTAAAGAGCATATAGGAGGATATTCTTAAATGGTTTCCTGACAAAGGAAATTATCTTCAACTCAGAAATAAAAATGAAATTCCAGAGTAGGTCTAATTATAGATTGAATGTGAAAGTTTAACCTCAAAGAGAAACCATTTTCAATCTGTAAAAAGGAAAATGGATCCAATCCAATTGCAAAGCATTAAAAAAATAGACAATAAGCAATCCAAAGTTTAAAAAGATGAAATGATCACAAGAACCATTTGTCTGAGGGTATTCTCATGCAACAAGAAGCATTATTTCAAAGTACATAAATAAGAACAGGATTAGGATTTATTAGAACAAGTATGTTCAACACTAACTCCTAGCAACAAAACTATAGAACAGCATCCTGTAACATATTTTTGCCAGGATAAGTTGGGATCTTCAAGCAGCTTTGTACTGCTACCCTTACTTTCACATAGTAAACTAATACACAGAAAATGAGGTGAAATTCCAAACCACTCAGGAGAGCCAGGACTAGTGACCTCTGTTTTAGTTTAGTAATCAAACCCCTAATTACGCTGCCTTCCAACATTTCTTACAAAGCAGTAACAAAGGGCTTTAAGAGGCTTCTGATGTTCAGTCTCTCTGAACAGAGTTCATTAACACAATAGCTTTTATTTTTAGAAGTATGAACATCTGGTAATAGGCTTAATAATACGAAGTATCTCACAAAATTACTTTATTTTTATTGCATGTTGGTAACCAGTGCTAACACTGATACTAGAAAATATTCTTTCTTTACAGATTACTTTTTCTTCTTTTATTTCTACTTCTTCATTATCACAATGTACCATATGTCTAAAAAGCATCAATTCCTAAACTAAAAACAGTATCATAAAATATACCTAATAAGAAGTTCCTGGGAATTGAATAAAAATTGAGTTTTAAGAGCCTACACTAAAATTATTATGGAACAATTTTATTCCTAAAAACAATAACCCTAAGAATTTTTTTAAAATTTCCAAATCCTATAATTAGATTACATTCAGTTGATTATTTTGATAAGGAAAATGTAACACATAAAAATATTAATTTCAAGAACTAAAAAAAAAAAAAGAAAAAAGAAAAATCTTTATGGCATTAATCTCATTAAGAGATTTTATTATCCTACAGAGATTTATACTCACATTATCTTTTACACCCACATAAGATAAAGCAAGTGTAAAACTGTCTTTCTCCATGCAGGGAATTTCTTAATGCTGTATTAGAGAGATGATTATTCTACCCTCACATTTCATAACACTGTTTTCTTAACAACCAGAAGCACTCTCATTTAATATTAAGACAGATGTTTTGACTGAGAGCAACTACAGATATATGCTGAAACTAAAAATGAAAACCCCATATGAATAAATATTGAAATGTACATTAATCCTTGTTCTAAGTATGATCCTGCACCACCAAGAAATATGCTTGGCCAAGATTTCCTCTAAATATTTGCAGCAGCCAAAGGGATTACATTTTTATGCAACTTTCATAAATTACATTTATTCAAATTGCAAAATATCCAATTCTTTCTTCTTCTGTTAATTGTAGACAGGGTAGGGCCATCACATCTGTGCCAATTTACACTCATATAAACAACAGAAGTACAGGCTGATTGCATCTAAATTTAGGCACAATTTTTAACAATGCAAACGGTATGAGAAGAAATTTTTGTAAATATGTCAAATTTGTGTTTGATATATTTTTCTATATCATCCCACAACATGACATTTATCATCAGTTCAGCTGTGATGGGCTTCTGACTGAAAAGTTAGCTGCCATCCATTTGCATGTGGTAACTAAACTAGTAAAAAATTTCAGCTGTCATGATGTTCCCTGGAGAAAAATGTGGTGTCTTGGGCAGATACAGTCAAGACTTTTGGGTCATTATAGATTAAATTCGTATTGTGACTTAGAGATTCAGGGTAAGACAGTTCAACCATTAGAAAATAATACGAAGAATTCCTAAAAAATTCTTTATTGGTATTGGAAATAGTTGTAGGAATATTATAATAAAACAGCAATATGCATGATTTGAAACATCCTAGGTTTCTTTCAATAGCACTAAAAGAACATTCTTTGTTCTGTAACACTTGTTAAATTTGCAAATTGCATAGTAATTGAAACGTAATTAATGGAGATATACTGCAGCATGGTTATACACGCCATTTTATAAATGTATATTACAGGTTTTTATATAAACTAATATTTTCATGCAAGAGAGCAGAGTTTAATGAATTGCAAAACCGTGTACTTGAAGCAGCAGTAACACACCTTAGAGAATACTCTCATCTTGATGCTTGAGAAGGTTTGCATGCAAAACGGTACTCCTCAAAACAAAAATATAAACCTCTGGCTTCTCAAATAAAAACTGTAATTCACAGACTGAATTTTTCATTGAAGCCAAGATGCACACCATGTAGACAAGAGAAGAGGGGGCACAGTCCCTCCTCTGTCCACTAATCCCACAGCCCTCTCAGACCCAGTGCAATAGAGGACAGCTTTAGGGATGCTCTACATTATGCCAGCCCCTCAGGTCATTCTAGCAGTTTACGATCACCTGTGCCCAACAATACTCCAGCCAAATGCTTTTCAGTACCTCTCCAATCAAGTAATCCCCTGTTCTAGTTCTGTGTCTCCCCAGGATAGTCTTCCACAGGGAAATCCCCAACCATCTGGTTAGCTCAGCTTTCAACTAGCTTTGATCCCACAAAGTGGCTCAAAGCAGTAAGAAAAAAAAAACCAGACAGATATGCCTCTCAGTATTTTGCATATATTGAACCAGATTCTGATTCTAGTTTGATTAATGTAAATCCAGAAGAACTTCACCGACGACAGGGATACAGGTCAGAGAATGTTACTTTGCTGTTCTGTCCAATATTAAGCACAGCTGGTTTCTAAGTAAACAAAGACAATACCACCACTGTGCAAAAAATATTCAGCCTCTATAAGTGTAGCTTCACTGAAGTCAACTGAGTTATGAAAATTTACATCAACTACAGATTTTCTCCAGTATGTAATGAATAGTGTTCTGTTTGCTCCCCTGGGCCTCAGCTCAGGCTCTATATGAATACAACTGGATTTTTTTTCCAAAATGAGTATCAACGCGTTTTCTCCTGAGTCACATATTCTTAGCTTCTATATGTTGTACATTGCCACAATGACTAAGAAAGCTTTAAAAAGTAATTAAATGCTTTTTTCAATAAAAAACATCAGTGACACAATTTCCTTATACAACTTAGAAAATTCACCTCATTTTATTGCCATTTATTGTACCAGAATGCTAAAAAGGCAATTTGTTGTAGAAAATAGATCTCAGGATAATATACAGTACTGAATAATATGAAAAAGGAAACTTTGAGAGAGAAGAAACAGCACCTCTGAAAAGGCCACAATGTGGACCATGATGTGGTATGACTGATTTTAGCCAGGAATTATAAAGAACAAGATACCAATAAAGTTATGATGAAAAATTTAAGAGTCTAAACACATGTGATCTTGGAACCAAAGTTGTTCTTACATTAATTTTATGGATTCAAATTTATGTACAAATATTTGGATTTAAAAAGAGAAAATAGACTAAGATCTCCTCCATTAATAAGGATTTGGAAGCGTGTTTTTCAAAGAAAGTAAAGGTCATATCTGGATGTCAAAAAAACATCACGTTATTATGTTTTCATAGAAAAATTTAGCATTAATATTTTCAAAGCATACATAATACATAATTTGCAAATTTCAGGAAAAAGTATAAATTTTAACAAGTCCAGACACTTCTGTGTATATTATTGCATTGTCTCATGAAAAAAACCTTCTAAGCAGACAAAGGAAGGCACCTATTCAATTTCAGATAATGTACACATAGTCTGTGTCAAAAAATATTATTGACTTGTAAAGTCAAGTATGCATGAGCTAGAAAGCATCAGAATTAGATCTGTTTGTGTTTATTCAATTTAGCAAATCCTTGTGTATATGCTGAAACACTCGGTTGTTACCTTGCTTTTCACATGATCTCTTCATTTAGTGCACAAAACAGCCATTCCTCATTGTTAGGCTGGCTGCAGTAATACGAAGGGTATCCTTTTAATACAGAAAATGTTTGATTCTTAAAGGCTTATTTCTGCTGCACTGAAGCCATTAGCAAAATGTCAGTCAAATCCAGTGAGATCATGATTAGTCAGTCATACTATACCTGCTTGAAACTCTACAGACCTTTGTGGCTTACTAACACTGCTTACAACAGCTGAGTGGTCAGGGCAGAGGGACAACCTTACCTTATTCCTAGTAAAGTTATGTGCAAGCCCATTAATCTGTACTACTCATGAGTCACAGAGTGACATAGCCAAACAGTCTCGGTAGACCTAGAGACTGAGAGACTAGCTAAAAGAAAAGTTACCAGCTCCACTAGGTAAGTGAAAATGATTAGGTGAAAGATTTTCAACTAACTCTAACAAGCTATGTTCCATCAGAAAGTTTAAAATAGAAATGCAGTTTTTGTTAATGTCATCACAAGAACAGCGTTGTCTTGTGGAAACAGACCTTGTGCAGTTAAGATTTATAATGGCAGTTCTAGGAATTCACCAAGGAGCAGGATACCATTCACAGAAATAAACTGAACAGTTTCATGTATAGTCAAGAATTGGAAGACAAATAATTCCATTTTTCCTTTTTTTTCCATTTTATAATAACTTAAATCTGAATAGAACTTTACTTAATGTAAATTTAAGGCTTTTCCTCTAATTTTGGTTTTGGTACAATTTCTATATATACAAACAATTATGAGATATATTGCAGCAGGAGGCATCTCTTTAAAAAAAGAACATTAGGAATTCTAATGTAGAAAAATTGGGCTAAACCACCTTCATTTGTATTGGTAAAAATGCACAATAAGTCAATTAATTTCAAAAAACACACTGGAATTACAGTGGTATCAACTAGTAAAAAAAATCAGGCTTGATGTGCTTAACAGTATACTGTTGCTAGAAACAAACAATAAAACTAGAAATTCTTAGCAGAAGTTTTCTCAGAATATTTACCACATTCTGGTTGAAAACTATAGTGGAGATGTTTGTTTTCTTCAGGAAACTAGGAACAGTTAGAATCAAAGGAGACAGTACAACACTTGAATAAAGAACTGGCCCAGACCTCTGAATTCATTAGTTTTCCTTCCAACGTATCATTAGCTTTCCAGGTGACCTTGGACAAATTGCTTCTTTTCTCTCAATCTTTTGTCTCAATCTCCTCATCTGCAAATAGGTACAACAATCCTTTGTAAAGCCCTTTTTTAAATCCACAGACAGAAAGTACTGTAAGAATTATCCTTTCCCACCACTAATAATGAGTGTTCACAATGGAATAGAGTCTGCAAGACCTTCTAAGCAATGTTTGCATGCACTTAATTTATGTTTAAGTTTCTTAATGCATTTTTGACCTATAATCATTATTTTAAAAATATATGACCACAATTTATGATATTTAATGATTAAGGAACACTAATACAGTTCTGTGAAACCATATGCAACATACCTCAGTGCCCCCGGTACATCTGAGTCTCCCTATTTGATTGCAAAATAAGGAATAAAACCCCATTAAATAGCTAAAGTAGAATGGCAGTTATCAAATAAAACACCTACATAAATATTTAGAATATATAACACAACCACAATGGCATTTTATTTTCTCTCATCCACCATGCAATCATCAAATACACATAATTTTAACTAGTAAGCAATAAATTTTGCTGAAATTACCAGAATATACTCATAGATTTGAAAATCTACATTAAAATGGTGAATTGCAGAAAAAAAAACCCACAGAAAGTACAAAATGCAGAACCTAATTTATGAATATGGATGTTTAAATAGAATATACAAATATTGGAGCTTGAGAGCAGCGTACTGCCAAGTTTTTCATGCAGTCTCTAAGTAGGCTAGATTCAGAGAGGAGAATGATCAGTAAGAACTGGCTGTGGGATGGCTGTATAGCAGTTCTGCTCATACGTGTGTAACCTGTGGCCCGGAAACCAAGCTGGGATTCCCCTGAAGTTTCCATACTAGCAGAGCTGAGCATGCGAGGGTCATCCTATGTAATACCCACACCATCACCACAGTGAAAGGAAAGGATGCAGGAAGGAATACTCTAAAATACCCTAAGTTGTGAAATGATTCCATAAGGTGAATTGCAGTGCACTGAAAACAAACTGAAACAAGAGACATTACCCCCCGAAACCCCAACATATGAAGAAGATAGAAAAGTTATTTTAAACTGCCTAAGTTTTTTAAGCACCCAGTAGGCTGTAGCAACAGAATTGTTTAAAGCAGTTATATATCTGCTGAGATGCCTAAAACCTGAAAATAAAAAGATTTCCCCTTTTATCAACATGGGCAGGTAAAAATACTCCACTCCTTAATGATTTGGCAGTTGTTGCAAAGTAATTATCAACCTGTGAGATTAGGAGATAGAATGAAAAAGCAGATTACTGCCCAACACTCAATTTTCAGTGGTTTTTTTCAAAAAATATAATGTAACAGTATTTTCTGTTTTAAAACTAAAATATACTCTCATCACACCTGAAGTAAACAAGACCTTACCAATATACCCATTGTGAACTTTGGGAAAGTCTTGTTTCTTCTTTGAGCCTCTCTAGTTACTTCATTGGTTCTACATTTCTTCAGAACTAGAGTCTCCATCATTAATTCCAGTCCATGATTATAATTTTGAATACTGCATACAGTATCTTCATGGAAAGACACACCTAAAAAAACTTCAAGCTTGCTGCAGTTGCTTAAGACCCAGGAAATCAGGTTTGTAACTTATAATCAGAACCAAAAAGAATACTAATCTTTGTAGTAATACAGAAGAGGTAAGGTAATAGCCCATTAGGATTTGGAAGAGATCAGGGGATCATTTGCTTAGGTGAACTGACATTATTGACCATCTTATATCAGGACTATTTATGCTGTGTTCTGTTTTGCTTGGAAGTCCAATTATAGATGCTGCTGTTGATTTGTAAAATCTAGTCAGAAAGTTGCAGACTGTTTTTGGCACAGAACCACCAAACTTGGAACACTCTCTGACCCAAATTTGTTAATTTTCTTTTCCCGGCATGAAGCTGAGGAATCTCCTCCTCAGAATTTTGCATGAAAGGGATTCGGACTGGAGGCCAAAGTCACAATAGCTGATGGCAGTTAAGTCATCTTATTGCATTTGTTAAAAACAGGGTTGAAGGATATCTGTTCTCACAACTAACAGTTGTCATTCTGACATAACACTTTTTATGATGTGAAAGTGTTCACAGAATTGGGCAACACTTCATTTTTAATATATACAGAATCAAGAAATACTTTGATTTCTTCTTTAAAAGGATGAAAAGTTTAAAATATTTCTAAAACTAAAAAGTAATTTTATTCTCTTTTAAAAGTGCTTTCAAAGAGGGTGTTAACAGCTGATTTATTTTATTCCTCCTACATTCGTCTGTTTGTCTTCATCATTACACTTTAAGGAAAAGCTGTTCCACTGTTTTAATTTGTGGGCTGTTTTTTTTTTTTTAGACTGACTAGCATGTCACATCCAGTTTCTCTGTAAAACACTCCATAAGGCCCTGCACCTTTCCTGAGTTTTACTTCTTCTGCTACTGTTATCTGTAAAGTCTGTATCAGAACAATGATTCTGCTCGTCTCATATGAACTGTTGTACCGTATGTCAGTGATACGGTTCCAAAATAATTTTTAAGCTTTACATGCTAGATAAATACTCTCACATATGTTTATTCACAGCAGCAGCTGCTTCAAGAATAACTGTTGTGTTGGGCACCTAGAAGTATTCAGCCTTGGACAGAAGTGCAAGTGATACGTATGTATCTCCTACTTACTTGATGTGAAATTTGCTGTCACTGCTACCACCCATCAGTAGGTAAACTGAGCAGTTTTAAAACATCCATTTCCACAGGCCCTCCTACCTTCTGCTATATGGGATGGCCTCCAGGAGGAAGCATTAGTAGCCTTCTGTTAGGCAAAAGAAAACAATGCAGAATTCAGGAGAGCCACTTGGCCTGGAAATGGAAGCAATTAAGCTGAATGGCAAAGCCCACAGCAGCCATTCATTTATGAGAATATCTTTTCAGTGATACACTATCTGAAACAAGTTAAAGAAAAAAATCTGATTTTAGTAAGTTTTAAAAGTACACTGGTATTGCAGTGAAGAGCACCCTACTTAAAATGCAGGTTTTATTGTGTTATTTCATTTGATTCAGTTCTGCTTTTGAAATAACACAATGTTGTCTACAGGGATTTTTATCACAAATATGTCAATGATTTTACTGCCTCTAAGCATTAAAAAAACCCTGTTTTCTAAGTGGGATGGAAGACATTGTCAAGAAGTAATAATTTGGATTCACTTCCACGCTCTAACACAAAAACTATGCTATATTCAAGTCGTGTGACTTCTCTTTGCCTTAGTTTTCATGCTGTGAAAGAAACAAGAAGTTTCTGCACTTACCACATAGTACTACTGTAAGGCTTTATTAATTCAGACCTTGTTTTTTCATTCCTTACAGTGTGTATCATTTCTACAACTAGTCCCATTAATTCCAGTGAAAATTCTAAGGTGGACTGCTATTGCTCTTTGTGCAGGACATAGAAAATTTTTTATTAAGAAACAGCAGTTGTTTTACCCTCTTCAATGCTTTTGTCTAATTAAAAGCACATTAGCAACTTGAGAGCATCAGAAATAAAATTGTGTTCTCCAGAAGTTGTATTTCTTACCCTGACCTTCTTAAAGGGGAAAAACTCACCTTACTAAGCTGAAGCCCTGGCAGCAGAAACAGAAATTTTCCTTTCTGCACTATACTTAAACATATACAAGTTCCCTTTTCTTTTTGCTTTAGCCTGAGGCTTCCAGTATGTAGAAATCTGCTGCCTAAAATGAAACTTATATATTTAATAAGAATTCAAGGCTGCCTGAAGAGAATTGGCTCTTTTATTAACTACATAAGTCTGAAACTCAATTAGACACTGTTCAGAGTTCTGTAAATATAAGTCTATATTTCACCATGGACACATTCAGTGACTTAACAGCAATATAAACAGGGTAATTCCCAAATGAACATGGCATCTTTTTCTCAGTGCAGTCATATCCATCCCAGTTACTGGGTACTTTACTTTACTATATTTTATTTCTTACAATGTTCTAGTAGGGTTTTGGGGTATTTTTTTTTACAGGAAAAGAAACTTGCAAAGAATAAGCAGCATGTGAATAGCAAAGTTACTGCTCATGTTTTTATGCAACATCCAAAATTACCATTACTATATAGACAATGTTGGTACAACACATTGTTTTGGTTATGAATACAGCCACATTTCTGTGCTACATAAAAAAAAACAAACTAAAAGAGACTGCAAAGGGAAAGAAATTCCTTCCCTGCCTACACTGTAGTGCCATAATGGCTCCATAGCAGGATAACATACACATGCCATACCTTATTACAGCAGCCCTGTCTTCATTTAAAAAAAAACAAACACTAAAGAGAAACTTCTTAAGCCTAACACTTCAGACAACTGTTGCCATTGGCAAAAACTTTTTGGGTACAAATATTGAACAATTCTTAAATCTAAAAAACCCCTCACAAGGTTCTCCTCAGAAACTCAGGAAAAACGCATGGCTTTTTTAGACATATTGAACTGGCAATACTTCCCTACAGAAAAGCTGTGAATCTGTCTGAATCTGCAAAAGATGTGATGCCTTGACCCACAGCCAGAGGCTGTGTATGTGGAGGACCAACAGTGTGGAAGCAGCGAGTTGGAAAGACGAATGTGCAGCTACTGGCACAAGCACTCTATCAGGCTCTGGCTATTTCTGCAGCCTCCACAGAGAACATCTTCTCACTGGCCAGCCTTACAAATTCATTGACGATTTCAAACTGCAGTGCTGATGGAAAGAGGCAGCACCTCCCAGTTCCAAGTACTCATTTCCCTCCCTGTGCCTCTAATCTCCCTTTGAGCTGACACAAGTATCTGTAGCAGTAAAACACAGCCACACGACAGATTACGACTAACGAGCTGAGTCTGCTCCCTGATCCAATCTACCACCTGAACACTGTACCCTGCCACCAGGGAGGGAGAGGCAAGAAGGTGGGATCGCACAGCCAGAACAGAAGTTAACACAGGGCTGCAGCCTTCAGTAGCAATGCTGGATTAATTTTCATAGAGCTAGAACTATAAACTAGAGTTAGCAAGGAGAGGAACTGTGTGTAAGACTGATTGGACCCTCAAGATTTGAACAAGCATAAAAATTATTTCCATAGAGTCTAAAGATAAAAAAGGATGCAACATAAACTCTGTGCAGTGAATAAAAAGGGCATAAACAGGGACCACAAACATGGAAAATACTTGTGGGCCATAAGATTCACAATGTTGAAGAACAAAGACTGTAGAAACTACAAGAACATACGTTTCCTACTGAATATGTGCAAATAACTGCAAAATGCAGACCATCCTAAAGAGTGATATCAAAGGATTTCAATTAAAGATAGAAAGGATTTATTGCTTCCATAATTTTACAATAGAGTCATCAAAGACAATGTATAAGGACTGAAATTTTAAAACATTTTAATGCTTCTGAAAACAGATATAGAGGAAAACTTTTTCTCCCAGATAGTATTAAAACATTAACAGTTAGCAGTCTATATTAATCCTCTGTGTTGCAAAGCAAGCTGGTCATGTATTACTTGGGAGTGAATGACAGATTTAGCTGTACCGGTGAAACAATACAAAACAAAGAATTCCATCAAAATTATGTGCAAAGGCAACCAATGTCATTTAAGATGGCATCAAAACCTTACTTTAAATACTGTTCCTAATTTTTTCAAATATCCAGAGACAACCAAAAATAGAGGCTGAACTTATTCATTATAAGGCTGTGGAACTATAGCCAAAATTAACTGAGTGACTAAGCATACTTCTCTCGCCAGCAATGAAAAAACAAATGGGACATCCTTTATCCATGATGATTTGAAAATAGTTATTATTAACACATGACGCAAGTGATCAATGTCCTCTCTCTAAAATACAGAATTTTTCATAATAACAGGTGATAAGCATTTGACAAGGTGACCAATCTCACTGGAGCCCAAGTATAAATGGATGCTGAAAGGGAATTATTTCACACTGAATATGAACTGCAAGGACAACACAAAGACTGCTGAAGTGTTGCAGAGAGCAAAATTCCTCTCCAAGACTTCTACACAGTAGGCAGGGATTGATAAGCAGCGGAGAACGTGTCAATAATGTCAGAATCATCAACAAACACAATAAGCCGACTATTACTTCTTCAGTAGGCAGCAAATCAATGTATATACAAGGCTGCATGATTTAAGGTTCACATTATCAAAGGTGCTTTTGTCATTGCTTAAAGGACTGGGAGTTTTGGAATACATTGTGGCAACAGAATTACATGAGCATATAGGGAATTTCCAAATATTTGTTCATAACAGTATGTTTTGGCCTTCCTTTTTAAACCCATCATCATCTAACTGGGATCGTTTCCCTCTTCAGTTTAATTAATATCTTATGTGTAGATTAAATATATTCTGTTGCTTAAAATGTATAAAATCACATGTACTAAATAAAATATCAACAGATAAAATCCATCAGAAGTTTCTACAGAAATTGTGACATACTCTATATTACATTTATCATTTCAACTATATATACTGCCACAGAATACATACTCTTAAGACTTCAAAAAATGTAATGTCATGTCTACCTGATACTGATTCTGAAAAACCTTCTCTCTGGATTTAAATCCAAACTCTGCAACTTCTGAAGTAAACTAGGCCAAAATGTTTAGCCTTTACGTAAGATTCCAAAAATTAGATTCAATATGCAGTCCCATCTTAGCATTGTTACTAATCTCTCTTGTGAAATTCAGTTGTAAAAACTAAAATAAGAATAACCCCAAATATTTTTAAAATGTTTTCTTTTAAGCCAATCCTATGATTTTGGGAGGTCTGCCTTGCTTCAGAATTCCCGAGACTGGCAGTACTATACTTGGACCTTGCATTAATGTTTTCAGCTAAGTACTATGCATTATCCAATAATATTGCATCAGATGGAAAAACTGAGCTGGCAGCTAAATTCTTTGCTTAATGCCAGAAAAGAGTTACAGCTCCTGTCCTAGATTTTGCAAACATAAGACTGTAATTTTTCCTCAGCCAAATTTCTATAAATGTTTAGAAATTTCTTTCTGAATGTATGATTTTGCATGAGTATTTTTTTAAACAGTCATTAATTCTTTCATTGTAGAAACATCAAAATCTGTTCCTCCCTTTTGAAGCTGTTGCTTTTGCAAGATAATGTTTAAAAGTACTGTTGTTATTTCTATTAATTATCTCTGCTCCCTTATATTAACTGTTGACGAATCAGGTCAGCAGCATAGCTTCTTCCTACTCTACGCACAAATTGGAAAGCTCTTCTTTCCCTGGTGTTAAGGATTTGAAGGTTCTACCAAAAGAAAATGCTTCTTGAAATTGCTTAGTTTTTCACTGGCAGTATAATATACAGAGTTTTTTTGCATAGAAATATCTTCAAAGACCTGAAGGCAACTGAAAATTGATTTTTCTATTGTGTAAATCACTGTAAGTTTAATAACATTAATTCCCAACGTAATGATCTTTTAACTTCCTTTATCATGGCTTTTTTTTCCCCTATTGTCACTGTGGTATTAGCTCTGCTTTATTTCTATAGACTGTTTGACATTAGTAGATTAAATGTTTTAAATATGAAAGACTGTAACAAAACATGGGCAACAATATAAAATTTCCATATTTTGCACTTTTCAGGTTTACTATGAATTATTTTCATATAAATAAGCAACAGGTAGGGAAAAACCTAGAAGTGATCTATATCTTACAAATGCAAACAAGAAATCAAAGGGAATTCACAAGCAAAGATCTGATTTAATTTCTTTTAAACAACAAGATTATATAATTTCATTATTTATCTTTGGCTGTGGTTATTTTCCAGTTCTACAACTTTTGCTCCTTTTTAAGGGTATTTTAAAAGGCTGGAAAGAGCCAAATAGCAAATAAACATGTATATAATGCCTACACATACATATATGTAATACCAAAATTTCCTTGTGAAATCTGAAGGGACATTATAGTCCAGTCAAATTTGTGTTTTGGTTCATTTAAAAACACTTTCCTCATTATATAAACATCTAATGTAGCAAGCAGCAACTGGCATCATAGATGACTAAGCACAAGGCTAAATGCTATCTAAATCTCTTCATATTGTTTTTTGAAGATAAGATCATTCCACAGACAAGATTTTAAATTGGATTTGCCTTTGCTCTCCAGAAGAGCTACACTATATACCAGCAGAGGAGTTAGAAAAGACTTAGGGTCAAATCTGCAACTATTTAGTTGTAAGCGCTCATACTGTAGACACTTGATAGCAGTTACGATATATAGATTACATCAGAATTTTCATTATAACACACAGGTCTCTCAATCTTGCAGGTGGTACCCTGTGCTTACCACCTGCAGCAGAGTTTCTGGTGGTTTCAGGAAAGCAGCAGAGTTGAACAACACTGAAAAAAACTGATTTCCATCAGGTGGGCTGAAATTTCCCATCTTGGATTCAGTTTAGAGCTATTATTTTTAAGCATTCAGAGATATGAATTCAGACATCTTTTCATTATGGAAAGTGAAAAATGATGCTTACAGTATTACCACGTACTTGTAAGGCTATACCCTGCTCATGCAGCTTGACATTTTGGAACTTGCACATCTTTACGGAAATAGCCTCCCCAAGCTTGGTTAAATCCAATACAACTCAGAAATCCATTCTCCAGCAATACTTAAAACATATAACCACCTAAATTCAATCAACACCCATGTTTTGAACATGAAAACTCAGATAGGTTCAGAAGCATTTCAGTGCCTATTCCTACCTAATTACAATTCAGAAATTTTATGTAAAGACGCTGCCACTCTGCCTACATCTCTGTAGAAGCCAAATACAGCAGGATTCCCCTTCATACTGAAACTCAGCTAAGTAGGGAAAAATGTTTGTTGCACTCCCAGATCCCTGGATTATTTGTGCTTCCTGACCAGTGAATTCCCTGACCACATAACTCCCAAATAAATAGACTGCAGAATCAAGTGTTTCTATTCATGCTTTCCTTCTGGGCCCATTTTGCACTGCAGCCCAGCTTCAGTAGACTGAGGAGGATAACCCTCTGGCTGCTCACCACACTGCCCACAGCCGGTGATTGCAACATCCCTCATCTGGATCTAAATTTTGCTGATTTGGGGAGCTGTGAAACAGCTTATTATTGTAACTAGTTAGCATAATTGAAAACCATAAATATAATTTTCAGAACAGACCTATTTTTCTGGTTCAAAGATTATGACAATCTGTGCTTTTAAAGCTTTTACCAGTGAGGTGATATATTCTCTGTTTAGCTTTGAAAGTCTACAGACTGAAAGGTCTAATGTCCCTCTGTACACCCAGGAGCCAAGAACTGAGTCCATGTCTGAAAGGAGAGACCCCCTAATTTCACAGGTCTGGTGTCAGAACAATGAGCTTTGGAAAATCCATGACCTCAATATAGTAGGAATTTTTAATTTTTTCCTTTTGGGAGAAAAAAGACCAAAAATTTACATTAACATCTGAAACTTTACTTTTAAATCTACAAGCCAGATACCAGCTTGCCAAGCTGTCCTTTGTGAATGGGACTTCTGTGTTTGTATGAACCACTCGAATCTGACACAGCCTCATGCACCTGGAACGCTTTATAGAATTGCTATAATCACTGATCAATAATCAATAAGTGCAAGAATACAGCCCATATACTTTTAAAATATGTATGCCTTTATAGCAATTTTTACTATAATCTTTACTTACATAATCAAAACACTCAAAAAATCCAATATAATATGCACTTTTCTTAAGGACTAATTTAGAACTGCGCATGCTGAAGTGATTTAGATTTTAATTCCCATGCAGTCATCTAAATTGAATTTAATCTGACATCTTATTACCAAGTTCTATTACATTCTCCTGGAGCTCTTAGTAATCTTTTATAATATTGCCTAATTCAAATAAATTTATGACATTACCATGTATTGACATTGTGCTTTTCATCATTACTCTAGGCAGATAACTTAGTAATATATCAGTTGGTGTACAAAGCCTCAAATAACCCCAATGTTTGTCTTCTTTTTAGTCCTTCCCAGTCAAAGATCTTGCTCTTTATGTTTCCTACCACTTCATGCATTTTGCATGACGGCAAAACTTTCCCCTTGCCCTAGTTTCTCCAATTTTCCTTAAGAATTTTGTGTGAGTTACCTTAGCAAAAACCTGCCAAATGTCTAAATACATTGTAGCTCTCAGTTCTCTTTTATTCTATGTTTCATTAAATCCTTCAAGAATTTGTAGCAGTTGAAAAGATGTCCTTTAACTTTATAGAAGCTATGCGGATTTGTCCTTTGAATTACTTTATATAATATCACTCATAAATACATATATAATAGATTTTTGTTCCTTTTATGATCTTCTCAACTGCTTTTCTGGCTCAGGACAATTCTTCATATTCTTCAAGACAAGTTGTTATCTTTTAAAAGAATGACTACAAACCTGAGTACCCGTTAATCTCTGGCACAGACACAACTGGTAACAGGAAGTTATGGTCTTGCTATAACTGTTGCTCTGAAAAGTTCTGTAAGATTTCCACCAAAACTTCCACTAGAAATTTACCACAATATAGATTTAAAGCCTAATTTCTTCACTTTTTCCCTCCTCTTTTCTCAATTTCACTCCCAGCAGTATAAGTACTATCCTCCTGGGTCAAACCAAATGAATGAAATGCCAGCTAACATTTCTATAATATCTCGAAGAACATCTTTATTCTCTTTAACATGCTTCTTTCATACTTGCTATGACTTAATGAGCAAATAGGCTTTGCATCATGACTGAGCTCAGCCTTGACTGACTCTTGAAACAGACACAAAATTAAATAAGCCTACTGGGCCCTTTTTTGAAACAACTAAAACCTGTGGAGTTACTCTAAAATTGCACTGTTAAAGTGAGAACAAATTGCCTTCTACTGCCATTTTTATTTAACATATCTTAAAGTTATCTTATGAATGACAAATTTTCCTTAGCTAGAATGCAACTTACGTCAATATTACATAAAAAAGCCTCTAAAAGCATATCACTGCTATAGTTACTACTGTAGTTATTGGTTAACACTTTAATGAACAGAATAATGCTGCTACAGAGCTTTAAAGATGAAAAATAACTTCATTTGCAGAATATTGAGGCAATAAATATTTTATACATATCTGGAAAAAATCTTATTTAAAGATTACCTGCTTGAGAAGGATAAAAATACTAGCAATTCGGAGACAAACTGTAGGTAACATCATATGCAAAATACTATTTTATTCTGCTAGAGATTAGATAGCTTGATGAAAGCCAAAGGTATTGCAGTTTAGTAAAGGAAAAAATCATGTTAGTACAGGATAGCAATCCAAAACATATGCAGCTTCTTCTAATCTATACATTACAAAAGAATTTTCTTTTTAATTACGTAACTGTGAAGGTTTTAACCATTACCAAACACAAGAGATGATCCCACATAAATAGAATAAATTATAAAAGATCAAGAACTTACAAGTTCCTTTTCTTGTTCTTGACTTTGCAGCAAACTTTGTACGAGTTGTGGAAGCTGCTTAAAATAAGCTTTAAATTTCCTATCTTCACAAAGGCCTTGAGAGGCCTAAAAAAACGGTTTTAATTGAAAACATCTCCATTTGTAGTGAAGAGATACTATAGGAGTGTAAAGAACCACTTTACTGTTTCCATCGGTGATAATGGAGTGTTTCTGAACTAACACAAATAAATAGATCAGGAACAAAGCTATCCTACAAATTCCCATGAGAGAGGACAACAATTTCTTACCTAAAATAAAGACTTCTAATGAATTACAGTATACTCGCACCAGCAGTTATAACAGTTTTGGCCCAAAGAACAACTATATTACCTGCCTCAAAAGGTCTCTGTTGACGTGGCAACACATTGTCATTACCTGAAACACAAAACTATCATCAAATAAACCCAACAATACCGTAACAGATTATGCTGGTTTTTTACAACTTTTAAATGAAACTGCAAATAAATATGGAAAGGCAAAACACTGTCTTCCTAGAAAAGAGTGTGCCTGCAGTACAGATAAGATTCTTCCATAACACAGGACAGATGCCTACACATGCTGGTCAGCACTGAAAAACACGTTTACTTGGCTTTGCTATAAAAGCCTGTTAGAGGAATGATTCCTCAGAACAACAAATATGACAGATGCTATACTCATTATTCTAAGATTGAGTAAGTAGAAAATAGAAAAGGATGCTATTCTACAAAACAGGCTACAATAAAGGAAAAAGGATGCAATAAAGGACTTGGCAACATAAAACCTAAGCATAGCTAGCTTTTAGGGGTGACCTATGTCCTATATAAAATATGGAGGGAAAGTTAGACCCCTCAAAATAGCATGCAAAACAGCAATATGCTAAGCACAGAGATGCCTAAAGTAAACACTTGAAGCAGTTGTCTAAAACAAAACATTGGGATCCATAAGGATAGGTGCAATCCCTGTCTAAATAAAGGGGCTGCAAAACACTACAGCTGCAACCATATTTATAATAGGAACATGACATTACATGGTATTAATAAAAAATGGGTATAGAGGTTACAGATGCTCAGGTATTTCTCTCATACTTTCAAACAACTGCCATCACCTAAACCCTGCTGGTTTTCTTTAAAAAAAAATTAGAAAAAAGGGCTATGTACATTCTTCCAAAAAAAAGCTGCAAACACTGTGTTCATTCCACTTTCAGTTTTACAGCTCTTACCCAATATACAACAGAGACAGGCTCAAGTCCTGCCTCAAGGTGAAGTAACACAAAGCTATAGTTGACATCTCTCATGAGAAAATTACTATGCTCAATTAGACTATCGACTGTTTCTGTATTACATGTAAAACAGTTATTGGATAAGAATTAAGTAACTAGACAAAATATAAAAACAGCTCTAGTAATAAGGTCTAGTTTTGAAGGCTCTATACTCACAGCTGACTTTATGGATCACTAGAATATTACAATCTAGTTTATCTCATCCTTATGTTCAGTAACAATGAATCTCAAATATTTTTCATGGATAGTGGCAGACTTCTGACCAAAAGAACTGCAACTTCATGTGTCCTAAGTTGAGGCCTCAGAAAGCTTTAAGATCACAGTTTTAGACAGGAGAGCCTACACTATAGCTAAATTTACTCAGCTCAGAATCTTGTTCGGCTCTGACATTATATTACTGAATAACTGAAATGCATTAACTGTCATTTTGTAACACATTCAAAATAAATGTCATATCTAGTCTTCCCATCATTTGAAGACTAGAGTTCCTCAAAATTTGTGGAAGTTGTAACATCTGGCACACTTAAAGACGGCTGGCAAATGGGGGCTGAAATGGCACTTGCCCCCCCTGCTCTCCTCTCTTGAAAATACTCAAGGTCAGTGGCCATGCTTGGGCTTATTGTAAAGACAGATGTCTGTAGAGAAATGTTCCCCTTGGAGTTCTTAAAAGTCCATAATAAAGAAAATAACAATGAACATTCTTTGAATATAAATTGAAAAATGTATTTCAGTTCTGTAAGTTAATCAGACTTAAATCTCCATGGGAAACTTGCAACACTGTTCTCAGTTTAAATGCTTCCCAACAATTTACAGCTTCATTTTGCAAACTTTTTCCCAAACCAAACTCCCCTGAATTTATACCACCTAGAAGTCTATTCATACAACAGCTCCACAAAGCAAGTGAAGAAGAGGTTTAATACGTTGATGGGAAGTACTGCAGGAAAAAGCAGCAGCAGTTCCTGTAGAAATAAAAGATAATATATTATTATAGTAAGTATATTCAGGTAGATTAAGTGACACCTAAGTTCTAGTGCCCAGTAACTTCCGAAAAGCAACACAGAGCCCAGGTAAAGCTCTGAGCAGGAAACCACCTTGAGTAAACCAGTGGGAAAGTGTCAGGTGGGATCAGACCATCTCAATACAGTATCTTCTAGAAATAAACCACACAGTAGATACTTACTATGTTATTTTCCTGCACTCTAGAAGATGCTATCTCACCCTCAAATGCCACCTATGCGTTTTAATCTACATTATGCTAATGCTTATGCATGTGTTTATACTTACACAAATATTTATACTTTATTATAAGGAGACTGAAAAATAAGAAGAGATGTAAGAGGGTACAGTGAATGTGATCATCTAGCTGTGTGTAGGCCTGGGCCCCTTCCTCCTGCTTTCCTGTCACAACACTGGGAATGTGTAAATCAGGGCCACGGACTGAGAGAGTACAGCAGAGAAGTTCCATATACTGGACAAAACTGCAAGACAAAACAGCCCCTGAAGAAAGGCTTGAAGTGACCACGACTAGGAGTTACACCTATCTTTGCCAAATCAGAACGATCTGCCTCTGACTTTAGACTTGATTCCATGCAAAGTGGACTTCATTACATGTACTGACAACCACAGAAGTAAGCATTGCAAAAAAGTAAGTGGGCTCAGAGATTAAGGACCTGCTAGTTAAACAATGAATTGTCAGCTTTGGCAAATAGAGGAAATAATGTATATACATTATCACAATGTATTCTTGTTATACTGCAATACTTTTCAATTTTTTCAATTTATAGTCCAAAAATTCTAGCACATCTCTTATCTTACACAAATGATTATTCATATTTTACACAAATATCCAAGCTGCATACTACTTTTAAACTGCAATTCCAGGTGCCAGAAGGTCTATGTATTTCATTTCTAGATAAAATCAAAGGTCCTCCTTTTTATTCAGATCAAAGATACCTTAGTAATGCATCACTACTTTCTACATTTTACATCAACATGGGCATATCAATTTTCTTCTCACATTTGCACATCTCTCCATAACCAGAAATGTTAATTAGCATTAGGTTTCTTTGACCTAAAGCCCATCATTTGCATCAAGGTGAGAAAAGTATTAGGGAGGGGGACAGACAGAATGACGCAAAAGCTACTTAAAAGATGAACAAAACTTATTAGTTTCTCACACTTTGTGTAGATCTGCTAAATTGATTCGAGCTGTGAAACTGTCATAGCATAGAATCTGTTCAAAATCTGTTATATGGAGACTAGGTAAAGCGGAAGTGTGAATCAACAATATACTATAGCTTAATCTATTTTTCATTTTCCTCTCTGAGCCAAAGCATAAAAATGTGTGACATTGGAGTAAATGCCAACACTATTAGCTTCAATACATTTTACTTACAAAGTACATAGGGCTTTATGATCACCATAGGAAGGCAATGCTGCCAATAGATCAGCAAGCTTTGATGATCTTTGTTCCTTCTCAGCATGTAATACAAAGAAATAGAGCCAGTATCTGTTGAATTTTCTTACCAGGCTCCAAAGGAAAGTTAATTCCAAAAGATGAGTTTTGCATTTAGATACTGTTTCAGTTCATGGAATTAGCAAAAACTGAATCAAACTCTTAGTGCTGAATGAATGCAGTGAAGGAAGAGGGCACTTGCACCACGAAATCTGCATGTACACCACGAAATCTGCATGTACACCACTCTGCTGGAAAAATTCTTTCTCCTCCTCTTCATGTCCCTCTCTCATACACAGTCAGCATTCAATTTCCAGTACAATACAGTTGTTGCATAAATGTCTAAGTATAAAAGGAAAGGGATATAGCAGGAATCATGAAGATGGATGAATATTAGGCTGTGGTCCTTGAAGGGGATTTTGTGTTGTAGATTACTTATTTGAATATAATCAGAATACACAAATACACACATATATGTTTTGCAATAAAAAGGAGAATTTCAGTTGTATTTTCACTACAGATTTTGGGGGTTAAAATGCCTGTTTCCATAGTGAAACAAGACAAAAAGGCAAAAATTAAGAAAAAAAATTAGGAACTGATAGTTCTGTTCCCAGCCGAAGAGAACTGTATCCAGCAAACACTTTTGATGTAGGTAACATAAAATGTTTCAACATATTTATTTCAGATTTTTATCTTCTTTTAAACAATATGCAGAAATCCCAACATAAAAAGATTTTTACTTACTGTAATAAATGACATCTAAGTAATTTCAAGACTAAAAAAAGTGGAGGTTTTTTCCAAAAATTAAACCATCTCCCATGTAAAAGTTAAATTTCAATTAAGTAGTCTTTCTAACAAAAAAAAAAAAAAAGCAATCAGAAAAAGAATTAACTGTTCCAGCTACCAGTAGCTTACACACAATTGGTAGTTATTTGATGGCTTTCTTGGCCAAGATACTGGGAACTTGGTGTGCATCCACTAGTTGCTGAGTGTTACAGGCAGCTCCTCTGGAATTACATTTTCATGCTAGTTCCTCAATGAAAGACTGAATTCTATTACCCGCTTCATCGCTGGTTGTATTTGGTTATTATTCTCACTTTCTTTGCAATAACTATACTTAAGCTTAACTAACTTGCCTTCCCCAGGAGCAACTTCTGCTACAAGTCAGTCAATAGATTAAGTTCCTGTCTTATTTTAGAAACTCTATGTGACAGCACAGTATTTATAACTGCAATCCAAAGTCTGCATTTATATACAGTAATAACTATTGCTCTGACCTCTGATGATTACTTTTAATTTATATACAGCTTAGTCCTTTTTCACCTTTTGGTCTTGTTTAAGAATATAATAACACAGCAAACTTGACAAAATTGGAATCAACTCCTAATTAGCATTCCGTTTAATAGAGATGAAAGTCAAAGCATTCTGACTAAGAGGATACTGCACAAGGCATTCTGACTAAGAGGATACTGCACTTATTACATTACATTATGCTATATATAACTGCATCAAATGGAATATTTAAGCATTTTATCTTGAGCATTTTATGCGTTAGTAGTTCACTTGATTATTTTCTCTAGAGAACAAGTGGTATAATATCATGCTGATGCATGGGGAGTTATACGAATAAATCTTCAGGCATCAGGATAGGATGAGATACCCAAGAGCCTCACTTAAATCAATAAAAGCAGGAGGAATTAGTGGGAAGGATGCTGCTTCTGGCTTATTTCACATCACTGTATGTACAGCAGGTACACAAATCATGCTGGAGACCTAGTTGCCTTAATAAAAATGTAACTCAAATTTTCACACTTTCATAAAAATAAAGAGGTACCTATCTATGTTACATTCTCACTTAAAATGTATCTGCTAGCCCTCTTGCTTCATGATAATCATGTTCTAATGAATTTGAGCTATTTAGGTCACATTATATTTCTACATGGTCACTACAGTCTCAGAAAATAGGCGAGAACGAATCAGTAGAGTGAGAGGGCATAAACAAGAAACTTCACTGACGATTCCCTGCAGAAGAATAAATTAATGTGTCACTATTTTCCAACACATAACCTCCCTAACTCAACTAAACCAGCCCCTCTCTAAAATATTTTCTGCACTGTGGCCTATTTTTATAGCTCTGAATTTGATATGGGAAATATTACATCTGTAACCAACAACTGCAGAGAGAAATTGAGATGGGAATGAGCCACAAAATGAGCAGGAAAGGAGAAAGGGAACGTAATGTTAGAGATCTGAAAAGGGAGAACAGGACTTCTGTTAGTTTGTATGTATGTGATTTATTTTATACAATATTTTCATTATATTTGTAAATAGTACCTGTAGGTGGGGCAGGAGAAACTGAAAATTAAAGAAATAGAGTAAGAGACTGACTCAAAATTGGCAAAGAAAAAGGAGCTCAGAATTTGAAGTGTACCTGATCCCAGCAGCATCTGATACTACAGGCTGGGTGGCAGCCAGGAAGCTCCATCTTCAGACCTCAAACTCCACGGCAGCTGTGGTGAAATCTAGATCACACTATGAGTCAGATCAGCATTAACATCAAACAGAGTTTTGCCCTAATTCATGTGCTGCTACCCACTTTCTTGGTGGACTGTGCTGATAGCTGAGACTAACTCAGAAGCAGAAACAAATTTCCAGCTCGTTTTTCTCAGGAATTTCAACAGATTGGACACTGGAGAAAAGTTTACATTAAGCTGCTGTGATAGTTGTCAGTTATCAAGATGCCTCCTCTGTAAGTGGAATTCCTACCTAGCCACTTTGTCTGCCTTTTCAGCTGTTTTGTGCTGCTGCTGAAGAGGAGATGTGATTTTGGCCCACATTGTCTAGAAACTAAGAGCTAACAAAATACCACATATTTTTACATTAACCCACTAACATTACCCAAACAGCACAAACTGTTGTCTGCACTTAGCAAGCCGAATATTTCTGAATATTTTGGGAAAAATATCCAGCTGCTAGCTGGTGAATCACCATAACATAATGTTCATTTCTCTAAAAAGTTATCCATCAATGTAAGCAATGTGTGGGTTTAAATTCCCAATTACACAGCCCATCTGACTTGATCATTTTGATGTCATTCCTGACATGATGCTAGGTAGTTGCCATAGTTCTCTTGAAGTCTTGGAAAATTCACCACAATGAAAGAAAATCAAAAGAAATTAACTATCTTTTCTCCCCTCCTTGCCTGCAGTTATTTCAGTAATTAGTTTCATTGTTGCTACTAATGAAGGTGTTCAAGATCTCCTTGTCCATTTGTTACAATGCTGCCTATCTTTCACCTTTTTATTTTCCATGAGTACAGATTTTGGTCCTTGACAGTCAAGGACGCTTTTATTCTTTTTGCAAGCATTATTACATTATGAATACATAGCCAACCACAATAAATGCGGATTTCAGCCCTCCCCCTTGCAGTCCTTCTAATGTTGTCATTGTTGCACTGTTACAGCTCTTACCTTACCCTTATAATTTGCAATATCTTTTTTTGCCTAAAGAGCCATCCATGGGATATAGACAGACCTAAAATGGTCACACTCCCCAGAACGCAGCGCTATCAGTAAAGTAGTTCTGCTGCTGAAAGGCTATAGGTTTATATAATAAAGTTTGGGGAAAAGAGGTTGTAGATATGCTCCCTGTACATTTCCCCTGCGGTGCTGAAGAAGTACTACTTGCATTGATATTTTCATCAGCAGTATTAATTCTACACACCATCTTGTCCCTTAGAAATTTCCAGAAAAATCAACAAAACAGGTTAATACTTTAACTGTTACTTGAAGCATTAGCCATGAAGTTGAGAATTAAAATGTTCTAGAGGTACAGGACATCTTCAAAGAAAGATCTATCCCCAGTTCCTCACAGTGTGGATTTTGAAGGATTCAGAAATTGTAGGAGATAAATGAACCATCTGTTCTGTCAACTGGGGGAGGAAACGGACTTAGTATACTGATCTGGAATAAGCTCTCAGTAAAATATTACATCTTCTCTGGGTATTCCAAAAAAGGGGACAATCATAATTGTCTTTTTTTAATTTATTACTATATATGGTAATACTTTTGTTTCATCCTTGTGTCTTGGTCTGTAAATGCTATATACAGAACACCCAAAAGCAGAACCAGGTCACTCTGATGACTTTTCACACTTAAAATTATAAAACCAATGTCAGATCCCTGAACTTCTGGAAATTTCAGATCCAGACTGAAATCTGAATTTTGCGGCTTAGGCCCTTCTCTCTATTGTAAAGAAGGGGGTTGAGTGTTTTTTTGTCATTGTTCTTGTGATTTACTTCTAGTTGCTAAGCAGTATTACAATAGTAACAATGTGGGCAGACATAAAAACTTTATATAAGGCTTTAGCTGCTAAGTATCTATATTCCTTGATACTAATGAAAAACAGCTTTACAAAGAAATTCCATCTCCATACACAGCACAACCGATTCATGAAAAGCAGGCAATAAAAATGTGGCATGTACAACAGTTATGTCCTGGTATTTTAAGAGTCAAAGAAGGAAGGTATAGTACCAAATTACGTTTCACAAGTCCCATCAGCGTAAGAGTTTCAGAGGAACTGTTTTCTCTCGTAAAAGCTCATGTTACTCAAAGTTTAACACAAATCAAGAGAATAAAAATAAAAGCTGAGCTTCACTGAAATAAATTGAAAACTCCCATTGACTCTATTTCAACCAAAATTTTGTCCTATGTTTAAGAGAGACATGAATCTCATAAACAAGATTGGTCAAAAGAAGATCTACTACATGCCTTCTTTCCTAGTTCGGACAGGTAGTATTGTACAGGTGTTCTATATGAAAAAGAGCTTCAAAATTTAACATATCATTAACATAACATTTAGAAACCCATGAAGTTAATGATAATCTTGATATTCGATTCAGTGAATTTTAGGGTGGAGCAGCAGTAAGCAGCAGCATAGAAGCAACTCCATTTATCTCCTGCACCCAGATGCAAGATTCTCTGGTTCCAGGACAGTTAGTGCTAAAAGATCCCTGAAACTGAAACTGTAGTCCTTATGTGAAAAGGACAAAAGAAATACTAAAATGCTTCTTCCTCAGCAGCCATACAACTGAGCAGCTGCAATGTCTATATTGTATCACAACACAAAAAATTCTTACCTAATAAATTATCTATAAGTCTAATAATTCACTGGCTTAATATTATGGCAGAATATGCCTTAGAACCCTACTGAAAGTTAGTGGCCTACTGCACCATTATCAGAAGCCAAGTGCTTTCTTCTTGGGTGTCAGGTGAGGATGACAAATAAACTCCTTAGTTCACTCCCACATCCCAGTCCCCTGATCATCTACATAACACGTTACTTTACATGCAGGATCTCTTTTGCTGCTAACTTAACTTTAAAATGAAATTTAAGCTGCACCCTAAGAAAAACTCATTGCAAGGACCCACCTTAAAGGCCAAACACATACAACCACATTGCTTTTAGCTGCCTCCACTCAGCACACTTCTGTAATGCTGTAGAGCTAAATCTGCCCTCAGACTCTCGCGCCCCTCGTGCCAAGCCCCAGGGCATGGACCATGTACCTGCAGTATCATTCCATGCAAATGCTACTCAGGCAAGCTACAACTCAGCCCTCAGATTAGTTCAGACACTTTGAACTGAAAAACACAAAACAAAGTAATGGTTAAGGGTTTACAGCCCTATGGATGGATCCCAGCAGTGACCCAAACCCAATGTTAGTCAGCATGGATGCAGTCAGTATGCCCTAGAGCAAACCCAAGAGCCAGGTGGATTTCAGCCATCTGACACCACTTTGCCTTGAGGCTAGGAATCACTCCTTGTGAAATAGCCTACACTTTTTATTTTCGAATGAGAAAGCTGAGCAGAAATTATGAAGATCAGGCCAAACTCTTTCACCAAATCCATAGGAACTGTACTGACTTCAAAGATGACAGTTAATCAGGAGATGAGAAGCCACCCATAATCACTCTAATTTCCCTAAACATGCTATTTTCCCTATCATAATGTGACTGGAAGTGAGATAGTTTGACCCTGGAGCTACTGCCTTTCAGAGAACCAGATTAATCATCCTCTCCATCAAAATCTCCAAGACTGCCTTTGCCAGTCTAATCTAATCATCATCTTCCCATCTTTGCACAACAGCCCACTGCCTCCAACCATGTCCCTTCTCAGGCAGTTTGCAAGCCAGATGCAAGACCTCAAGTAGAGACAGAAACTGTCAGCATCTGCTTTGGAGTCTGCGATGGAGACACACTCATTGCACACCATCAGGCAGCACACACGCATGTGATAGGCATGATTATAAATATCCATCATAGGCTGCATGGATTGCTCCCAAGATTTGCATTGTTGACCATCAACCATCACTGCCCATACATTTTCTAGAAGCATTGCTAGTATTGCCACTAGCCAGTGGGTGTCTAGAAAACAAGGAGTGGGCAGGCACAGCAGTGTTATATTCTACTTCAGCAGCTTCCTGGAACAGCAACTGAACATAAGAGGAGAAGGCAGGCTCATAAGGAGTCCATACAAAGAAACTTCAGTGTGGTTCAATCCAAAAATATCCATGTATGGTTTTGGAATCATGGTATTTTTATAACCAAAAAATTAAAAATGGATTACATTTTGCTATCAGTACAGCTTCTAAAAAATGTTCACAACTAAATGAGAAGTTACAGGAAGAATGTAATGGTATTTTCTTTGAATTGTTCATTATTAATACAATCTTCCCTAAACAACTTTCTAATAATTCCCCATTACAGTAAGGCTGCATAATAGAGAGGGTTTAACGAGCTACAAGTTTCTTTTCAATACGGAAATGCAGCTCTAGGATTTTTGCCATTTTTAAAATACAATCAAATTACCACTATTATGTACTTGTTCTGTCTTTTTCTAGCTGTGAAAAGGAAGAGGTAAGGACAGCATCAAAATTTATGTTCGAGTTCTTTGAAAATACTCACAGAAGTGCTACTTTACACCTGGTCATGTTTAGTTCCCAGCCCAGCAAGAGTATCACATTCCAGATGAGGTCTTTATGTTCTACCCCATAACAAACATTGATAATTCTTACTCTGGTTATAATACGCAATCTGTTGATATTACTAAGATGAGAATGTGCAGATGCTATGTTTAGCTGCAGTACTCTACATTCAGCCTCAGGCAAAACCAGTTTATCCATTTGGAACAGAGTACACCTCTTGTTAGTTATTCCTCTGTTGACAAATTACAAAAGGGAGAATAACAAATATGTAGTTATTTAAAATACTGTGGTTTTGGCATGAGTCACCTCATAAAACCCTGGAACCTAAATGGATTAGAAGTTTATAACAAGAGTTTCACCAGGATGTTGGCTTGCTGCTAGCGCTAACTTCCAAAATAAAGTTACAGATCCCAAGGCGTATTTAGATTTCAATAATATGAACATCCTAACAGCACTTACACTCTTGAGAAAAAATTCCAAGGCTGTGCATAAGCAATATAAAGTCTGTTCCATTTGCTTACCACTAATATCTACCTTGTTACATTATAAAGCACTTTGAGAAAGCCTTGAGCATAAAGATTATGCGAGTTTATTTTGTTCCATCATGCATAGCTTGCTTGCCATCTAGTGGACACAGCATATGAATTAAAGTAAGCATATGTACTTTCAGCAAGAAATGAGCAGTCAAAAAATGTGTGGGTATAACAGTTTTGAATTAAATATTTCAATTAGCATCAGAAAAAGCTTAGCATTGCTAACAGTACTGCCTATTAGATTCCCTTGAGTGCCAAATTTTGTCTAAATCCCAGGCAATCTCCAAAAAAACCTACCTATACTATACATTCTTTCCAGCCTCAAAAAATAAACCACAATGAAGAAATCAGATTATAATTCATTTCATAATATTGCCAAAATAATTCGCAACATGAGACAACTGAGATGCAAAATACAAACATCCAAAGCATTCATCTATCTCCAAGACAAAACCATCATCCCATTTTTAGTCTGGAGAAAGAAGAGTTCACAAAAAGCACTTTGCACTTCCTGGATTCCCCCTGCATAAAGTACAGTGAATTAATTACATGTTTAAATTACGCATTCAATTAAGTGTCTTCCTTGATCAGAGAGCACAGTATCTTATTGAATTGACCTGTGGGTCTGAGTTACAGCTCATTTGCTTTGAAACCAGCTCAGGACAATGAAGAGCAGGGAATAAAATTATTTTGTGCTTGCTTGCGTCAGTTTAAAAATGGAGTAAATCCATCTAACTAACCAGAGCTGAATCAGACCAAAAGGTTCACTAAGCCTTCAAAAGTTTTATATACTTCTTTCAAATGACACTTTGTGTGAGTTTTAGCGTGCTTTTGTATTGTCAGCTTGAAGGGGATTAAAATACTTGAAAAATTCCTTACAAGTGTCAAGAGAACAAAAAATATGTATCAATCAGAAAAACAAGCTGGTAGAGTCACTTTAATTTCCTGTTCAGAAAATTTTACTCTGACTCTGAATGTTGTTTGATATCACTAAATAACACACGGTGTACATATTATTTTTTTGCTTAATCGAATTAAATGTCTGCTAATGACCACAGGGAATGAAATAGGCCACAGCTGGCTATATCATGCATATGCAATTGCTGCTTAGCCACAGTTTATGTAATTAGTTACATTCATATTAAGCTATTTAAAACACATGTTAAAGATCCAACAATGAGCTGACATTGATGGGTCATTACAGCATGCTTAAATCTTTTCCCAGGAATATTCGTATATGCTGCTGATATGCAAATAGACACGGAAAACTATCATACATCAAGATATTACTGGTTTTAAAGAAATACATATATTTACTTAAAGGAATATTTCTGAGTATGTACTTTTTCAAAAGAGACATCAATGATACCATTTTCTCATTACAATTTCAGTTCCATAAAGCTACAATGCATAGGGAAATTTTTATTGTTGCTACTCATGTTCCAAAGCTTAAATGCTACAAAGGAGAACTGGCATTCTGTATGGAATAAATATAAGCACTTACTTTGAGTTAGTCCCTCAACAGTAGTTTTGCTAGCAAATCTATGCAATTCTGCCTTTGGCCAACATGGAATCAACTGCCAGATTCAGGCCCAGAGCATGCACTTCACAGAAATACATGTAGGAAGATAGGTCCAGATTCAGATGGCCTCGGCTCCAGGCCAGTCCCTGTGCCTGGCTGCTCCTGCCAGCTATGTACCTGTGAAAGGCCAGAAGCGTCTTAACCATTGCAAGGACTAGGTCAGGAGACGCTGAAGTCCAAGTCGTCTCTTTTAAACTGCCAGTATCAAGGGGGTCTGTTGGAGATTATGCATAATTACAGGCCTACAAATATTTCTGTTTGACATCAGGAAAGTGTAACGTGAGGCAGAAGACAGATAGCGAGGAAGGAGTTTTGTTTTCTCAATAGGCAATGTGTTACAGTCTAATATCAAAGCTCTAGTTACAACATGGAGGATGTCTTTTAAGGACAGGCAACTTGGATGGGTAACATACTTCACGGGATAGCACCACATAAAACGTAACAAATATTGTCGCCTGTAACACTGTAGAGTATTTTCTTTACTTGCTGAGTTACAGGTTGTTTCAAATAGAACTGTTTCAGTTCTGTTCCTCAACTTTTGCGTCCTGGAGAGTTTCAAAAATCATCTGCATGAAGCCCTGAGCAACCTAATGCTGAAATTAGCCCTATTCTGATGGGAGACTGGACCAGGTAAGCTACTAACCTGCCAGGTTCCCTCTAACCTGAATTATTCTTGAGATGCAGTCCAAAGATAGAGTCAATACCACAGGATGGGTTCACCACTCAAGTAAGAATATTTCCTTCTTCATGTTTTCTGGCCAATGAAACCATATATGTTAAAAGTACGCATCAAAAAAAGTAATCAGATTAATTTTAGTTCCAATCAGTTCAGAGAGCGTGTTCGATTAGTGATCACAGCTAGACTCCTGCTCTGAACTGCTCCCCAGTGCAAAGTTAGCAAGTACTCTTTAGAGTCTCTAAGAAGCAGTTCCAAAATGCACAACCCTGAGTACTCAAACACTGCTGCACCCAAAATTCAGTGTTATTGATGAATATGATAAACCAGAAACTTTTAAATAAAAATAATACATCTCATACCAGTATGTTTATTATAAATGCTTACACTAGTATGTAGGCAACAGAGCATAAAGATGTATTCATTAAGGTTTCAGTTTTGCAAGCTGTTAAGTATTCTGTCCTGATCAGACAAACCACTTTGGTACGTTACTAGAGGACTACTGCCCACACATTTAAATGTAAAAGCATCCTTAAGTAACTTGCAAAAATGAGATCTCATTCAACTATTCTAAATTCATGGGTTTTACACTCATCAGGATTAGTTCCAGCTAAGTCAGTAACCTAACACTAATCTTAACACAATGTAAGATCAAAAATCCCCTATAAAAAGAACAAAATACTTGCATTTGTATTACAAGCTGAAGCAGACCTTTTTTCTGAGTGAATCTGAAAATTTATGATTTATAGGAAAGGTCTAGATACTTGTAAATTAAGAATTGGATGTGCCTGTCAAGTTTCAAGTTTTTCAGTCACACAGTAAAACACAACACTAAACTAGAACAGAGCAATACTACTAATTATTATGATTGATATATAAAATATTTCTAACACTACAACAGAAAGAAAATACAGAAAATGCTTCTAAATGCTGTATATACTTGTAAGATTCTAAAGATTTGGCAAAAACAATACAAAACTGTAGTGACAAAGGAACACATGAATAAAGATATAAAAATTATTTTCCACACTATTGTTTTTATACTAACATCCAATTTCAATAATAAAACAAGTTATTGCTTTTTTTCTCAATAAACAAATAACCTAATCTCATAATGGTTCTGTAAATTATTACTGCTAATGCTTATTTCAGAAATTTGAAGAAAGTATTGTTAATTCTTTTACTTTAAAAGACAGGTCAGTCCTGTTATTTTCCATCTGTTAACATTTTTTCCGGTGTTAATTGTCTCAACTATTTATGGTCATTTTTATTTTAATCTGTACACAGATTAATTAATAGAAGCAATCATTACCCCAAATTAAGGATTCTTCCTTGCCAGCTACACTTCTCACTCAGGTATTCTTTAAAAACTGCTTCTTCTTGTTTTCTTTTTTTTTCTCCACTACTTCACTATTGTATTATTAATTTCAGTCTTTATTTTCCTTTTTTTTTAATAGTTTACAGCACTAAAAACTTAGAGAAGATTATGTAAAAACTCTAAAAATTGTATATACATGAAGACTGCAGAAACTAATACCAAAGGTCAAGAACACAAGAGAATATGAAGTTCAGTAGACCTTTAAAATACATACATCTTCTTACAAAGTAAAGGCCTTTAGAAATGTATATTTGAAATGTTGAGCATCCCCACAATATGTTAAGTATCATATTTTCAAACAATTCTGCCTACATTAATTATCCATATAATTTCTTTCTCGTATCCATATTTCATTAATATTTACATTGCCATTTACTATGACTGAACTTGGCATGCCAACTGGAAACAAACACACTGAATCCTAGGTGAGTTCCATAACATTCAGAGGAAATAAGACAAATGCTTTGCCCCTAACAGGAATTATACACTCTTTAGTACACAATATACTCCCAGCTCCTTCAGCAGGAGTCATGAAAGCAAAAGTCCTTTTCTACATCCTCCTTTGGGTACCTGCTCCCTCAAATTTGAATGCCAGCCTGTTAGGGAGGAACATCCTTTTCACGCATTGGCATATGGTAACACAAAAGCAGTAGTACCCTGGCACAATCTGTTTCCAGAGTTGTAAAAGAACACTTCAGACAAAAGACTTGGGAATAAACAGTGCGATTCTTCATCCCATGCTCAGGCAAGCAGTTACATCACATTCAAGGGAACTGTTTGCATGAGCAAACACTGCTTAGTGGGAATATAAATTGTAGACTTGGGCCCAAAATAATTCACTATGCCTATAGGATAACATTATAAATTGGATTATTACAGAAAGGCAGTTAATACCATGAATACCAGAAGTCTGCAAAGACTTTACCTGGGAGTATGAAGTCTCATGAAACTCCCTCTCTACCCAGCATTTTAGCTGTATTCAAGATAATGCTCTAAGTGCCTACTTTTTTCCCAGAAGGTAAGTTGTAGTTCTAAAGGTATAAACACTTCCACGTGCTTCAATGAAAACATTTTTACAGCTCTTGAAAGCTGATAACAACCTCCTCCCACACCAGAGTCCAACATCTAGGCTTCTGTTCCAAGTCCAGTTTTTGTTGCATGCCTGTCATTATTTTATTGCTGCAATAAAATGGGGGGAACAGAGGGAGAGACAGTGACCAAGAGAAGCACGTCCAATGTGTAAGGATGTTGATTACGCTTCACGCACTCAATACCTAGCACTGCATCTGAGTTTTAAATATCCAAGTTTATGAAAGTCCCACAAAGTCCTTCAAGATAGTGCTGGTATTACATTATCACAAAGATACTGCAACTAGCATACTTTAAATTAATCTCACAATCTCTGGACAATTTATGGTCCACAAAAATTTACAGCTTACCCCAGCCTTCCTCACCCCCACCCCCCGAAAGGCCTCATGAGTCATTTCAGAGGAAAGATGACTGGGTACACTGTTTTATAAGTGTATATTTAAAAGAAATAGAAAACTTAAATGTGTAGCACAAAGCTGAGGTGGTGTACTGGACCAAGATTCAGGAGAAAGACATTTTTGTCCTTCCTTGAGAGGCCCTGAGGGAGCTGCCATGCCTCTCCCTCATGTGGGGCTGCTGTGGGAGAAAGGGGACCATCCCCAGCCTCACTAGCTGCGCTAGAGTTGCACTAATTAATTCTGACACGACTAATTAATTAATTCTTACAGAACCCTCACTTAATTGCTGGGAGGAAGAGTTTACCTCCGACTTCGCTGGGCACCCACAGCAGAGCCTCCTGAAAAGGCCTCCGCTGAGCCCAGGCTGCGCTTTTGCCCAGAGGCACTCCGCAGGGCCACGACCGCCGGAGCCGCGGAGCAGAGGCTTGGCGGGGACTCCCGGAAAGGGAGGCGAGGAGGAGGAGGCGGTGCGAACTCAGGTGGAGGCGGAGCGGGCCGCCCGCCCTCCCCGCTGAGGCGAAGCCAGGTGAGGCGATGCCAGGTGAGGCGATCCCCGCCCGCCGAGCCAGTCCTGCCGCGTCAGGCAGCAGCGGCCCCGCAGGCCCCGCCCGGCGCTGCCCGGCTGGTTCCACAGGTTTTTGACAGTTTCTTAGCGGCGGAGGGAGAAGGCGAGTTTGCTGTGGCGGCGCTGGGCTGGGGCCGAGGCGCTCTACGGAGGACGAAGTTCTTCCCACCAGCCGCCTCCCCGCTGGCACCATGTCTCGGGACCCCGAGGAGGTGAACAAGCTGACGGAGAGCACTTACAAAGTGAGTACGGGCCACCGGAGGCGGCTGAGGCGGGGGCTGTTGGCCGCCCCCTCACAGGCGAGGGCCGGCGGGAGGGCTGAGGGCAGCCTCGGTTCCTCACGCGGAAAGGGAGCAAACTTTTTTCCTTCTTCCCCCCACCCCCCTTTCCTTCCCTTGTGAGTGATCTCGCCCGTCCCAGTGTGTCAAAGACTGCTCGGTGCTCGCTTTTAAATAACCCGAAAGGGCTCGGGGTGGAGGCAGCGGGGAGGCTCGGCTCCCCTCGCCGCTCGGCGTGGTACGGCTGAGGCGGCGGGCGTCCCGGCCTCCGCCTTCCCGCCGCCCGAGCGCTCCGCCGGCGCTTCGCCGCAGCCTCCCCCGGGCGGGCACGGCCGTGCCCCCAGCCGCACGGGTTGGGCCGCTTTACCGCTGGGAGCCACAGCTGCGGAACAAGGCAGGCTTTAAGACTGGTTTGTCCCTCTCTAGCAGGCTCGGTTCTCTAGCGAGCTGTAATTCCCTCCGTGTGTTTTGATGACAAGGTGGTTTGGAGATCCTGGTGCTTGTGGTCCTCTGCTTGAACCGTTTCTTCATGCGGGCCAGAGCCCAAAAATGGCTTAACAATGAGTTAAGTTGTTTGCCTGTGTCCCGAGCTGATAATCAGATTTATGATGGTACGCCCTAGCACTGCCTCAAAGCACCAACTGGCGAGGGTAGTCTAATTTGTGTCAGTAGGCTTTTGAACTTTCCAAAGTGCCTTGCTATTTGTAGAACTAAAAATATTTTGCATGTGGGCTCTAGGCACTAGTTTTGAACTTTTTCTCTCTATAAACTCAGCCCTTACAAAACACACCAATTCTAAATGGGCAAAATTCCCTTAAGAAACGTACTTTTGGTTGAGTAGCAATAGCAGTGTTGGATCTGTACTTCATTCTGTACAGTGTGTTGTACTAGAGAAAGCACTTAAATTTGCAAATGCATTTAATCATGCAAATGAACTTATAGTTGCAATGCATTGGCAGCTTTGAGCCCAAAGGAAAGCTTTCTGGGGAGTTGTTCTATTTTACTATTTACTAAATCTTACTGGTTTACTATTGAATGTTTTTGTATTTCTGAAGATGTTGTTATCCTTCAAAGGTCTCTAAAAACATTTACTGGAGTATTTTGCTGTTAGTTTTGTTGTTTTCCAACACACTTAGGTCAACTTTACTCCTTCAAGTAGTCCAGTTATATTGGTGTCATGTTGTATTTGCTGTTTAGTTTCTTTGGACTGAAATATGAAATTCATGCAAAACTACTGAAAAAATGAGATTACTTGGCTATGAATTTTGTCCTCTAGAATTGGTACAGGTCATCTTAAATGGTCTGGTGCTTTTTGATATCAGTTATGTTCATGGCAAGGCCATAAGCAAACATAAATTCCTCTTTCTCAGAAGAGCAGCCTGTAAATACAAGCTTGAAGAAAAGAAACCTGGGAAGTTGACTGTTAAGGGCTGTGCCGACAAAGGAATGTCCGACCCTGTCTATTGACTTCCAGAATGTAGCTAAAAGCTTTATGGAGGAGAGGGAAGAAAATTTCTTGTGTGTTTTAATGGATGTAATATAAAATAGGCTTTATAGGAATGACAGACCTATAAATAAACAAAACCTTCCCTGTTGTTTAGTACTTATTTCCTGGGAAAGTTTAGCCTTTTATTTTTTAAGCTAATTCAAAGGGATACTCAAGACTGAAACAACTAACAAAAACACAGTAATACGAAGTTAATGTTGACAGTGTGATGAAATGTCTTCTATGTGGGTATTTTGAGAAGTCTGGTATGTTGCATCACATAGCTAGTACTCACAGGCCTGGAAACCCTCCTGCCCTGCCGTCATTAAAAATTGAAACTTTATGCAGATAAGGTATAAAGGCTGCTTCAGATGGAGAATGGATTCTGGGTCTACTTTAGAGCAGTTATTTCCATATCAAAGTTAAAATCTTGAAAATAGTTCTGTACTCCTTAAGGGCAGAGAGCACTAGCCTGTGTATTCAGCATTTGCTGTGACTGTAATCACAGCTCCCTCATCTAAAACAAATGAACACCTCTTTGTGCTGTGCTTTAGTCTGCACGGTTAGCATGCTCTCCTTTGTTTAATAATGCTCATGTAACTTCTACTCTTGCTGTGTGCCATCCTAGCAATACAGTGCTTAAAACACTGTGCTGGTATTGATAAAATTAGGAGCAGTGTTTGTGTTTCTCCTACCAGTAAGAACAAAGGCTTGGTCTGGGGAAACTAATTCAATGTAGTGTAGTGATGGCATCTGTGTGCTGCAGGACCAAATGCAGGCTTTCGACTTCTCAAAAAACAACCACCTTTTGGGTGACCTGGAAAAATAATAGAAAATGAAATTGATTGCTTTGCTAGTCTGTTTGCCTTTTTTTTCTTTCTTACAGTGGTAATCCATTGGAATTATTAAATACGTAGTAACCTGTGTTATATAAAGCTTCAAAATATACTTACAGAAGTCATCAGGTGGCTAAGTAATGCCCTTGTATTTTTATCTTGTTCGTCCTTTTTGTTAGCAACAGCATTGGAAAGTGAATACCTCAACGTTTTTTTAGCCAACCTGACTAAAAGAACGACATAACTGACAAATATGTGTATGTGCGCACACAAAAAAATCAAGGCTGACATTTACTCTTTATGTAATACCTGAAGAATCACTTTAATGAGTGATAGGAATGGCACGTGCAAAATGAAGCCTAAGGGTGTGGGAGCCTATGACTGAAGAGGGCCACAGCCTCCCTTTTGCCAAGGAACTGCTGGGAGGTTCACTGGTATGACATTGCCCTGCCCTTGTAACTTACTGCAATGATGTGGCATGCTGTAAGGGGACATTGTATGACCCCCTCACACACAGACTGTGTCAATTGGTAACACCAGGAAAGTCGTTACATGTTGGTGTGTCACTGCAGCTCATGCAGTTTCATTTTATCTGCTGTATGTGGGGGGAAAACTATTTGGCATCCAGCTATGATACACACAATGCAGGGGAAAGGGGACAAAACAGGAAAGTACTGAGTTACAGGCCTGTCATTCTGTCTGCGTCGTCCAAGGGCTGGGCAAGCAAAGCAGCTCGCATATTGCTCCTGTGTTTTGAGGCTTCTGGAGCTCTTGATAATAGTGTGATAGCTGTAATTCATTGGTATAGTTAATCTTCGATTTTAAAGATCTGGTTTTCTGTGTTCAAGTAAATTCTACCCAGAAATTTTGATTATCAACCAAAGTGTAATTTAAAAGAAAAAAAAAGAACAAAAAAAATCCCACCTTCCTTTGTTCAATGGAGTGCTGTGTTTTCCTGAGGGGCATGCGTTCTCGACAGGGGCATGTAGAATTATTTTAGTAGGTTATATTGTTTTATCGTGGAAATGTAAATTCAGTTTAAGGCCCCAAATTCCATGTTTCCATATTTTAAAAAGACCTGCAATTAGATTAAACTACCAGACATTTACCAAAATTAAAATTCCCCTATGGTCCTAGGACATGCTGCAGTAAAGCTATTGTTTTGTGTCACTGAAATACAAATCTAACTTGGGGGGAAGAGGAGCCTTTGAGAGTTCATGTGTGTATGAAGTCCAATTCTATCTTAGTGCAAATTATCTCTTTTGACCTTACCTAAAGTCTGTCCTAGGTCATGTGTTCATAACTTGAAGAAGTTTGTATTTGAAACATGCTGATGGATGACCTATAAATGTTTCTCTTAAATAAGAATGTTCCATCAAGCTGACTAATAATTAGTTATAAGAGTTAGTCTTTTTGAATAAACACTGGCATCCTGGTTTATTTTTTCCATTCTGTTAAACCTGTTTTAAAACAAAGCTAACTTCCAACTGAGATAGCTTAATATGAGATGTGTTGAGGGTTTAATTGTGCCCTTCTGAAAACTATTGTGGATTTAAAAAGCTAGAGGAGGAGATGAAATGCAATGATGTACAAAATGCTTCAAGTACAGCAGAGCACAGTATGATTTACTTCCTGTACGGCTTTTCGAATCTTCTCAAGTGGGTTCTCAAACATAGTGTAGCAACACTACAGACTTTTTTAAAAAAAACATAATTTTACTGTTTTCCAAATTGAGGAATAACAATTTAAACTAAATTATTAGTAGCTATATGAGGGTTAGCTATGAATAGCTATAGTGATGGTAATACAAGTGATGTTAGACATAAAGATTTACTTTTCTGTGCTAGTTCTATAATTTCAGGTTTCTACCCAAATACATTCTTATCCACTATTGCAAAAGTGCCTGCAGGATGTAAACTTGAAACTACAGGGAGTCTATGCATTGTTTAGTTGTATTCATACCTGCTGAGCTATTGTTCTGTGAGGTGTGTCTTTAAAAAGCAAAGCTGAGCATTTACAGGAAGGCACTTTTACAATGGCTGTCATTTGTTTTGAAGATTAACGTTGTTTATATGACTATCAGGAATTGCGGAAGATATAATACCTATACGTAAGGAGTGGAAATACAAGGCTTGTTCCTCTTCAGTCAGCTCCTTGCTACCAGGCTGCTTAACTCATGTTGGCTTCATGCGGTAAAAGGCACATAGCAACTCTTGCACCAGATTATATGAGGATTTAATGACTCAAATGACCAGAATAGGTTTTTCTTACACTTTTTCTTGGAAGGTCACTTTTGCCAACTCTAAAATTCTCTGCATAAAAAGATGTTTCCAGTTGCCTGTTTTGAAAGTGTTTCCTTTATTTCCATTCATCCTAAATAATAGAAAGCTGTAGGATCTGATCATGTGCCTCCTCTTCTCTTCTAGTTAATTATTCTGTTTGTGAGAGGTAGTGTGTCACTAGAATATAGGACACTGGATTGAGAATTAGAAGGCCGAGTTTGTATCCCTCACTGTACAGGGAAATGATGCATTGTGAACCACTTTGTCTCTCCCAGTTTTTTTTCTTACTTTGTGATGTCTGTTTGGGTTAAGACAACAGTTTTATTCCCGTGTCTTTGTACAGCATGGCAGATAACAAGATTGTGGTATTTTCTGAGACTTTTGACAATTTTAAATTAGTCGTTCTCTTGATCAGAAATTCTTATTTGTCTTTGCTTTTTTAGAAGTTTTGAGGTCTGGCTTTAATGTATGACTTGCAATTTTGCACTGATGTTCAGTCCCACCCATTTTCATGACCTCTTCCTTAGACTGCAAGTAAGAGAAGCTGTAAAACTGTAAGACATCATAAGAAATAATAGCTATACAAAATGATTTCTGAGTGGCTCTTTTCCCTTATAACTTCTGAAGCTGAACAAAATATTACATCATTTTAGCTGATCTGAAATATCTTGGCAATATGAAATTTATACCTGATCCTGAAGAGGGAGTTGCCAGGGACAGTCTTCCTTTTAGAAAAAGGGCTCTAGATATTTCTTCCTGGACAGTACTTCAAAGACAGCAACAGTGGTTAACTGTATAAAAAAAGCACTAGAAGCAGAGCCAGGTTTTTGCTTGCTTTGAGAATGTAGTCTTCAGTAGAAAGAAAAAAAAATACATATTTTTCTTCTTTTTAGTGTTGAAGAGAGGAAAATCATCTAAGAGCTATTTCATTTGATCATCTTGGAGACCCAGTGGGGGGGGAAGCTAAGTCTTTTAATCAAACGCAAACCCTTAGTAGGAAAGTAGATGAGCCTTGCACAGTGTTGTGAGGATCAGCTAACCATACCCTGTGTTAAACCAAGCAAATTCCAAAGGGGAATTTCCATTGCTGCTTCTCGGGCGTTCACGTCTAGAGGCTGGTGCAGACGCTTCTGCTAACAATCAACCACTGTGGCAGTGCAAAGACTGAAAATCTTCCAGAGACTGCTTGGTCTAATGGAGAAAAGATCCATTAGTTGTATGCCTTCCAGCTACTGAAGGCACTGAGCTATAAATTGTTTCTTCATCTTTCCCAGCAGTTTTACATATATGTTGAGCAGATGTGATGTACTGGAGTGATTCCTCAAAGTTCTCTGTGTTTCAGTGGACCCCTTGTGTTTCCACAGCATGGTCTATATCTGCTATATATGAATGCCTGATATGTATCAAGTTGGCTAGTGAAAATAAAGAACTATGGGGTCTGGCTTCAGAGAGGGGAGCTGCTGAGGGCATTTTTGTTGGCTTTTGTTCACTACCTCCTAAATGAAAACAGCTAATGACACAGGTGCAATCACCATTTTATGTTTGAAATCCGAACTAGATGATGTCAAGAAAACTGGAATCTTAACCCCTGAATCCTTAAGAGAGTCATTCCAAAAATCAGTATTTCAAGACCAATAATTATTATGTCACCGTTAAAGTTTTTGGGTAGATGGCAGTAAGGGGTTGCTCTTGTTGTGAGGAGCAGGGTAAGCAGGGACAGGATCTGTCTTTCAGGAAAATGATTTTCAGTATAGGGTGGCATTGGGATTCCTACCTGCCATGGATACACACAGTTTCTACATCATGTACCCCTTCTCCCCCATATCCTTGGAATACAGGACTCTCTATCCTACACAATTCCCTAATTCACCAGATTTTTTCCTTGCGATTCACTAACTCCATATATGCCAAGAGATATCATCTTTAGTACACTGCTGGGAAGAAATAGCAAAAAATTGGAATAGGAAAAGAACTTACCTGTTGGAACAAAAGCCTTACAGTCAAACTGCCTCAGCTACGGGGAGGGCAACAGAGGCAGAGCAGCAGCATTTACAGCGGTAAATTAAAGAGTTGGGGTGGAAGGAGGGATGTTCCCAGACACTGGAGCTTGAAAATCCGTACTGTTAAGTTGTTGGAATAGCCCTTGGCATTGTTGGCCCAACCTGAAGCACACTTTCCCAAGTAATTTCTAGATGTGGTTTGTGCGTTAACACAAATCAAGGGCCTGGGGAAAATAGGTAGTTTGCTTGCAGTGATTGTGTTTGAGTGGGTAAGAGTTTAATGGTATAGACCAGAAAACAATCCCAGTTGCATTTCATTTGTACAAATAAAGGCAGTGGGGCTAGGTATTGTTGTTCTGTGTCTGCTTTTGATGTCATATATACTTATACCAGTATCAGAACCTAATAGATATAGATATTAAAAAAAGATATAAAACTTTTTTTTTTTTTTACTCAACATGACTGTTAAAGTATTATTAGTGAAATCTGGAGTCAGTTCTTTACTTTTTAAATTGACTGGAGTTCAGATATAGCACTATATTTGAAAAATAATAATAAAGTTCTGAATGACCTTGCCTGAAAATAAGACAAATGTGATGGTATTCCTGTTCTTTCTGGGTCCTTGCATGTACTAAACATAAATATTTTCATTCTGTTAGTAGTATAACAGATAAAAGCTTGATACTATTTCACTTGTCTTGTGTCTTGCATTTCTTGTAAACAGAACATGTCTGTTTTGAATTCCTTGCACTTGAAAGTTCTGCTGCGTGAACAGTATCTAGAAAGATGAGCTGCGTCATAAAAATAGTAAGAATAACAGATTGGTGTCTTCAGGCATCTCATGAACTTCCTTTCATGAAAATAAAATTTTAGAGTAATGTGATAGCTATAGTTTTGTTAGGAGGGTTCCAGGAAAAGAAGGTCTAGAATCTGCAAAAACTTATAAGGTTCTCCCCTATGGAAATAGAGAGCTTGTATTAATTTTATTTTTAAAAGAAAAAGCAAATATTCATTACCAAATTGTTCCTGAGACTTAGCAGCCGGTGTTATATGAAATTGTATTTTGTATGGAAGAGAGAAAAGAAAGGATTAGAACATTGTGGTTATTTGACTATTAAATGACCAGGCACATACAGCAAATTCTAGAATACTTGTTCAGAGGTAGTTATTTACATATGTAGAAAGGGGTATTTGTTAAACAAACATGCTGTGTCTTTAATTCAAATAGTGATTCTACCTGAAGAAACCAAGAAGCCACCGTATAAGTGAAGCTCAGAGGGCTCTCTGTCAAATTTATTTAGCGTTGTTCAAAAGTTAATTGCAACATCCAATATTTTGGAATACCGCTATTTACACTAATGTGTTTGAGACATTTTGAAAGGCACGATTCTGAGGAGTGAGTAACTACTGCATTTATATCAGCATGTCACCTTTTTTCTTTTTTCAGTGCTTATAACAAGATAAAAGTAATTTTGGAATATTGATTTGGGGGGGAGGAGGGAGCGTTATTGTCTTTGACCAGAAAGAGGGAAACAGAAGCTTTCCTGTCCATAGGGACAACTCTAACTTTGTGGGTGACTTTCCTTTTTGGAGTGGGCGAAAGATTCCGCTCCTCAATTCTTCAGCCTCCAACTTTGGGCAAATTCAAATTTGGATTCATACTTCATGGCTTAACTTGTTTTCTACTTTTTGCAAAGACTTGAAACTCTTCTATTTAATGGTGTAGCTATTTTGCCCTATGAAACTGCCAGTCACAATTTCTACCACTTCATCAGTTTATAGAATTTGTTAGGTATGAGAGTAGTCATGCTTGGAGCTGCTGGATTTCAGATTCTGGTTGTTTCAGCCAATAACTGTATTTAACGGCCAAAGCAGCTGCAGTGGATTTTTTTTTTTCCCTCCTATTTAAATAAGGTCATAATTTTCATTTTCTTTCTGAAAGAACTACAGCTTTGCACAAAAAAATGCATCATTTTCAAACAAACAAACAAATAAAAAAAACCCAACTCATTTCCCTAAATACTATCTGTAATTTAGAAAAGATTAGTAGTGTTTAGTCTTTCCCCAATCAGATACCTGGTTAATTTATTTTCTCTTCTTCCTTTTCCCAGCATTATTTTTTTCAGTGCTGGGCGTGGTGGGGAAAGAACTCAAATCTTGATCTGTTGTCAGAAAGTTCTTGTTATTGTCTGACTTTATAAAATAACTAGAGGATAAAGGTTTTTTCTCTCACTTTTATTTCACCATCACCTACCATAAAAGAAGGATCTGTGCAAACTTTGATCACATACTTGACATCCTTTTGTATTATAAACAGCCAGATTCCTTTTTACCCTTATTGAAATAGTTTTACCTCTTTTTCTTTTTCAAGTGTGTTGATCTTAAATGCTCAGTTTCTTTTCCCTTCCATCCTTTTCTTTCCTCTTCCTCCCAAGTCTTCCTTTTTTCATCCATCCACAGACTTTTCAGATATATGCTGTACCTATGAAACATAAAACTAGACCTAAGTGACATTGAGATAAATACTTTCATCCACTGTTGAATTGCCTTGGTTATAACACAAATTTTGTTTTCTGTTCACTAGAATGTTATGGAACAGTTCAATCCAGGACTGAGGAATTTAATAAATCTGGGGAAGAATTATGAAAAAGCTGTTAATGGTAAGTCTTCTGGGTGCTAACTTTAGAAAAAATGTTTCATTTTCATGTAAATATACATATTGGATATGAGGGTTGTGTATAAGCTTAATTTCTAAGTTGAACTTTGGATGTGTTTAATTAGGAAAAAAAACCCAACCTAACAAAAAAAGTGTGAACACCCAAACATATGTACCCTTCTCCCCCCCATTTATTTTTTTTTTTAAACTGTCCTGCAGAAGTTGCGTCCCCAACACTTAGGCACAGAGCTACTGCAAAATAAATTGAACATAAAGTGTAAGTAACCCACATTAGAATAATAATATAAATGGAAAAAAAAAAGTTATGCAAATTAGATGCTCTTTTTTTTCCCTGAAAATATCTTCCAAAGATATTTCATATTTTTGGATCTCTTCCTGCTCACCTATACACATTACTACCAAAGTAACCCTGTGAACAGAACAACTTGAATAAGTAGGAGTTGCAGGAGTGTTTTTTTTCTTGTCCATACTAAACCTGATGGTATCTTTTTAATGGAGTCAAAATCGTAATGAATAAATTTAAATCTAAAGACCCAGTCTCTCAAACTTTTTATAATGTGGTTGTTTATTTCCATTATTGACTTCACAGGAACTATCTGTCTACGAATGGGTTTCCAAGACTGGGCTGTAGATTCCCAAAGCTTATATTGTGGGACCTGTTAGAGCTTGCTCCATTGCACCTATGCAGACCTGTTGAGCTGCTTGATACCATATTAAGGCAATGTAAAAACTCTTTAATTTTGCTTCATTCAAGTCTGTGGCATATCTTTCCCCTACATGTAATCTAGTACTCTTGAGAAATGTGATACTGCAGAAGTAGTGCATAGCCAAATAGACATTGAAATCTCCATGCAAATTTTAGAGCAGGCTGGAGAAAAAGATAAAACCTAACCCTGCTGGAGATGAAAACTGGGAAATGTTGACTTATTTGCAGTAATGCCTAACCTGATGGATTAACATTGTGGTAACCTAATACCTAACCTTAGGGATTATAGGTAGTACCAGAAGTAATAACAAGTGTTTTCGTGTTTGGCTGAAAGATTTTTTTTTTTTATACCGGTTTCTTGAGGATTCTGCTTTTAACATACTCTACTGGTGGTACTGTTACATTGTGCCTCTTTGCTTTTAATTCGATTCGTCGTCTGTAATTCACAGTATAACTGCAGAGCAACACTGGAGAGGCTGATAGGCATTGTATTCTAGCAAGCTTGTCTTTTAAAACTGACTGATAAAGCATGTCTAGCTAGCATGAATGCTTAATTTCAAATGAATAAATGTTTACAATGTTGCAACAACTGTTGAAGAAACTACACTAAAGTCATCTTTGGACTCTCATAAATTGTTACTCTTTTCTCCTTAAGTTCGGAGTGGTATAAATAGATCTGTAACTAGGCATAAATACTCTGTTGCTAAACAAATACTTTGCAGCTTTCCAAACAAGTCAGAGTAGGCTGACAACGTAAAACTTAGAAAAACTTCTTACAGGTTTATAATGTATTTTTATACATTTTGAGGATAAAAGGTCAAAACTCCTTTTCTGCAGAAGTAGTTTACTAGCTATAGTACTGGTGAAGAGACTATACACGTGGAGTTCTTGATTTAGCTTGGTTAGCACAGGAGAAATCACACATTTTCTTCCATTTTTGTGCCTGTATTAGGATAAAAGGTTGACTTGGGGGTAGCTTGAGAAAACATTGGATAAGAAGAGCTGGAATGGCATAGAATCTTCATGTACAGGTGGCATACTGCTCCATCAGTAGCACCAGTATAATTCTTCTGTACAGAAAGTTTGAATATAGAGCAACCATGAGACACAGCTTAGACCATAATTACTTCTGTCTAATGCAACAGAGCCTCAAAAAGAATCTTTGTTTCGTTTGAAAGTGTTGCAGGCTTATCAGTGAATATACTGTTAGTTAACCAAAGATGTCACCTTTGCTAGTAAATACTGTACAATACAGACCTAAAATACTATAATTGGCAATTGCCAATTATATTCCTCTCAGAAAAAAAGTATTCTAAAGTCAACAGCGAGAGTCTGCTTAGCTTCCACTTTAGGTTAAAAATGTACTAATACAAAAAAATTATAAAGACTTACGTCAGTAAGTATTTTTCACTGTCTTTTACAATAAAAGCTTGCCAATTTGTCCTTGTTATTTCTTTTTTTTTTGTGGTATGCAGACCCGTTCTAGATACTGTGAAGATGCAAGGCGACCAGTGTTGGTCTACTACACATGTAAAATGTTTCTCACAACTGGCCTCCCTGCAGTTTGAATCTTGATGTTTCCGTGTTCATTCTAGCAAAACTGGCTTTGCTGTTCAAATCAGCTATAACCAGGAAATGATTAACTGATAATAACTGAAAACTCAGTGATATATATTGAGAGCTTACTGGTTCCTGTAAAACTGCATTTGAATTACAAACAATAAAAGGGGGGGGGGGGGAGATGAGTGTCCAAGTGTTAATTAGGGTCTGTCATTTTGGTTGGGAATGTTAAACCTTCAGGTTTCTTCTTAAACTGTATATGCCCCTGTTGCCTGAGATTTTTATTGCTTAATGTACTTGGAATACAGATTTCTCTGGCATACTGTGTTCAGTGACAAAGACAGAAGTAGGCACTTTCCTGGAGTATCAAAATAACTGCAGAAATGGTATATATCTATGCTAATTTTCTGTGTGTGTCCAAGAAACCAGAGATCTTCCAACATTCAAGCTCACTAAGTTGCTGAACAATGTAATTTATAATAATCTTAGGACATTGATGATGCGTTGAAAATTGAGAAAAGAATGCCAAATGGGTTATCTCCATAACCTGAACATCATCTTTCAGAGACTTAATTCTTGAAGATTTAGGTTGTAAGGCCTAAAATTTCCTTAAAGTGGAAAAGTTGGTGTTTATATGTAGGATCCTCAGAATTCAATGTATTGTTTTGACAAGAAATTTTATTTGTAATTGCAGTATATGATGACTGTACAGTGTTATCCATAATGGTAATTTTTAGGAGTGGCTGTATCAGATGTATCAAACCTTTCACATTTCACTTTTCTTTTAAATATATCCCAATTGGCAAACTGTATTTCATCATAGCTTTTTTTTGAAGTGAGTTACTCTTTCAACTCACTTAAACAGTAAATGATGATTTGTTTTTGAAGGGCTCCATGTCTCCCTGTTGCAACTGTAGGTCCATTGTCTCTCGGCCAGCAGCCGTTTCTCAGATCAGTGGTCTGGCTGGCCAATACAGGGCAGAGATCTTGGCATTTCTAGTAACTTCAGGATTGCATTTTGCTTTTTTCCCAACAGTTTTATCTGTACCAAGCAATTTTGTTATGTCCTAACCAATGGCTTATGGCTAAACCTGCCCACTGGACACTGATTGCTCCTGGATATGTGTGAAAGTTGGAATTAAACATGCTGAAACTTCATTAATATATTCGGGTCTTGTGTCTTTGTCACCTGGTTTCACAAATTAGTAGGTAGCACAGGGACTTGTGTAACTTTCTCTGATAGCAGGATTTCCTTATTGCCATTTACCCCTCTCTTACTGTGTGCCCTAGGTTACAAGATTTCATAGGATCACAGATTAATGAAAATGAAAAATACTTTGGTTTATTTCAAACTTTTTTTTCCCTTCCCCTTCCCCCAGCTATGGTAGTGGCTGGAAGAGCATATTATGATAGCCTTGCAAAGATTGGGGATATATCAGCTGATTCTCCAGTTTCTAAAGAACTAGGTAAGTGAAATCTCATTTTTTAAAATTACTTCAAAATATAAACTTTATTTTTGTTTTCCTGCTGGCAGTTCACAGAACTAATGTGAAGCAGAGAAGGATCGGGAAACGTGTGTTTTAAATAACATGTAGGTGAAAGGGATTAGATTCCTTTAAGGTATATTATTTCTCAAGATACTTTTGTGAATATATTTCTGCCTATGCTTCAAAAAGCATGGGATTTTTCTAAGATCACATAATTCTATAATAAATAAATGGGGGAAAAATATGTAGCTTGATTTTTAGTAGAGAGATGAATGTTGAAGTATTTCTACAACAGGTATGAGGAGTCCTAGTGTTCCAAACGAAAACAATTTTCTGAATGAGTTCTGTTGTGAAGAGTTTAGTTCTACTTCACTATTTTTGACCAAGTAAATCACTAAATGTTCTCAGGTGCATTATTTATTTTCCTGTTGAGCTTTTGAAAGAGAAATTGTAGAGCCAAAGATGTAGTACATTTACATTAATGTAAAATTAATCCAAGTTCTGTACCTTTCTGAAAACAATTTTTGAATTTTTGAAAGACTGTCATCAGCAATTCATTTTGTACTCCTTTGGCTGGCATTGAAATGATACTGCTCAGTCTACAAAAGTGAAGTTATCATCAAAGTATTTGTAATATTTCTGACAAAGGATTCCAACATCATTATAAAACAAAGCAGCAGGAACTATACTGTGAAGAGGAAATATTTGTTTAAAGCCTTCATTTTCTTTTTGACAAAAGTAACTTGATAGTGTCTTGTCTCTGAACTTTTGATTATGGACAACATAGGACTCACTCTTTCAATGATATACCATGCCTCTGCTCCTGTAACTCTCAATAGTATGTTAATTCAGTTGATTAGAAAGGATGTTTTTAGTAAGTGTTTTTTTAATGACTCTGCTGAAGCAAAATTGAGGGGAAATATTCTTCTTGAGCGGTGGCCACTGATTTCTATGTGCCTGCATATGTTTTTATGACTTGTTCTGAAACTACTTTTGGGTGAGTGTTAACATTCTGCATTGAAAGCTGGGAGCGGCAGAACAGCAAACAGTACAAAGCAAACAGTTCTAATGTAGTTACTTTCTGTATTTGCTTTGCAGGTTGTTTACAGACAGCAGAGTTGCTGGTTTCAAACTATAGAACAGAAGTATGAGAAAGTTGAAAGTAATAACCATACAGAGTCTTATAAAAAATATCAACAAATGCATAATTACAATTTTTGCAGTCAAGTAGTTAGTCAAATGCATGGAAGTAATCAATTTATTGAACTTTGTATGACTGGGATATCGTCTACTTGTTTGAAAATATTATCATTGGGTAGGCTTGAGCTGAATTCTGAAAATAACTGTTTTTCCCTATTATTGGGGACAATACAGAACTGTGATAGAAAATATATTTTTGTTTAACTATAAATTCTTCCCTGCAATTGTAAACTTTTTTCTAGATATACTGTATTGAGAAAACACGGCCTTCTTCAGGGTCAGACCTTTAACAATGCCTTCTGTTCATCTTCTACTTAAACTGTTACTGCAGAAAAATCTTTTCTTCTTAAGGAAAACAGCAACTCTGGATTTCTTCCAGCATACTCTCTGATAGAATACTTAATTTAGAGATAAGGAGAATCAGTGAACATTGGAAAAGGCAGGATAATGTGGTTAGGAGACTGAGAGTTCATTTGCATTTTCTTGAAAAAGTCTTAATAGTTCTGAAGTTGGGCTACAATACTGAACTATTTAGCAAAGAAATATGATACAACCCAGATGTCTCCAAAAGTGTCTTTGCTTAAAAATAACAAAAAAAAAGAATTTACTGCACCTTTTAGTATTTTAAAAATATTAAGATGCATGTTGAGAAGTACTGGATGTGTAAAGACTAGGTCAAACTTTGCTGTGATTTGCTCCTTTGTGGACCCTACTAACCTTAGTGGAGTTACCACAGGCACAGCCCTCTGTGGAATTGTCTCTTCTGTGAGTTCCTTTAGACTTGCCAAAAGACACATTATTGACCACAAACAACTCCATCATGCATAATACTTCTGCTGTCTTTGCCAAAAAAGAGGTCAGTAGTCATCAGTTAAGTTTTGTGATATGCCTGTGAACTGTTTCTCTAGAATATATTCTCCTGAGCATCAAGTGAGCTGACACACTAGCTTGTTTTATAAGGGCAACAGTCTAAAGGTGACTGGCAAAGAAGCAGAGAGGAGTGAGTTCTGTAACTTTATGAGTGCGTGTTATCTGGAGTATTTCTGTAACTTTTTACTTTTCCCTTGTTTAAAATCATATTATAAGGCCTCTTCCTATATCCTGTATTAACAACAGTCCCACAGACGTCAGTAGGAGATCATTACATTTTTTTAATACTTAAGACATTATTCTGACTCTTCACAATGAATTAGATAAACCAACAATGGCCAAGTTCTAAAGTGTTCTAGAATGCTTTAGTAATAAGAGCACAACTTGAGGTACTACCGTGGTCTGGATTTCCAGTGATTAGGTCTTTGGACAACCAGAAAATGTATATGTTTTCATTTGAGTAATAAAAAATTGAAACATCCAAAGTAAATACTTAAACTAATGCTTGAAACTAATCCGTTTAAAAACAAAGAAGCCCCTCCCCTCCATGGCTTACCACTTAACCTCAGTCAGGACAATTGGCTTATGGATGACAAGACTTCATAGTAGTCTGAAATCCATGGTGCTGTTTTTTTACCTCATTGTATCATCTACAGCAGAAATGAAGGGAAAGCATATCTGCCAGTTAATTATCTTTGACTCATCTTAAATGTATGTGCCTCCTCCATTAGCTGTGTGTTTCACCCATCAGCCAATAGGTACTTTTTGGCTGTAAAAGAAGGTGTTAGAAAAAGATTTCCCCCTCTTCCCCTTTCTCCGATAGTTAGCATAACAAGCTGTAACTTTTGCAGGTACAGTTCATATTAAAATCAGCTTTCTGAATAATGAATAGGGAAATGAGGCAGGAACCAAGGTTTCAGGTCCTTCTTGTAGCAACTTCACCTTTAGTAGTGGCCAATGAAAAAAAATAATGTATTATTCTAAATTCAGTCATGTTGCATTAAACTTCTTACACATAATTATGAAAGAACTACAAGGCTCAGATGGTTAAAACACAGTATTCTTTAGAATTTATGGAGAATCTTTACTGGAATATTGCACTGAGTCATTTTACAGTTCAAACCCAAACCTGCTGGGTGACCTAGAGCATATTTACTGCCAAGTCTGATGTAAAGGTTTGTATCAAAAACAGTCAATCCTTCCTTCTCTTAAGGAAACACAGAACGTGGTCTTCCTGTAATGAGACAGTAAAATGGATACCAACCTCGCAGCAGGGGAGAAACAGAAATGGTAAAGAAATAGGGAAGACATTTTTTGAAGTAGAGGGTAAAATGCATGGAGGGCAGAGTAGTCGGGCAAAAAATCAAGTAAAAATGCCAGGAAGTGCTTTCTTCTATCAAATGAGATTGGATCAGAAAAGGGAAACAGGAAGAAATGGAAAATTGGATATTCCAGCTGATTCAGAGCTTTTGTACTGAATATCTGTATCTTTCAAGTCTGGTTGAAGCTCTCCGATTATGAATGTAATCATTAATACAGAATAACTTAATATGAGTAAGTTGAGGAAGTAGATGAATATACTGTATTCATAATACAATCCTTATGAATAAGGGATAAGTTGATTTAGGTCAACATTCTAATTTTTTATTTCCCTAAATTTCTAAGCTTGTAGTTACTCAGACTTGGCTATGAGCATTTAGGAACATAACCTGAATTTAGGTAGTTCAGGTTATTCTGCAATATGGTATTTGAATATCTTTCTTTCCTAGGCACCTTTTAGAAATCCCACTAGGAAGAAAAGATAGGAAACAAGAAACTGAACGTTTAAAACAGTGAAGACTTTATACTATTCAAATTTCAGCATACCACATCATCATAATAAAATCTGCGGTTTCAATAATGCACTAAAAATAATTTCGTGTAGAATACTATACCACTGATACAGTGTTAAAATAGTAACTTTCATGATGTGTTGCTAATCTTTTTTTGTCTCACCCAAAATGTGGGGTTATGAGGCTTTGTCTTATTATTTTTAGTGCTTATAATTTTAGTAAACTCTCTCTTCTAGTAACATAGTCTGTCTTTGTAGCCTTCACTTGCTCAAGGAATCGGGAAGTTATTTCCTGCTCACTCACTGAATACTACTTCTCATATCTTCCCAACTATCTTCTTTAGCACCTGCCAGTTATTGTAGCTACAACTCATTTATTATATTGTGGGTGTAAAGTCCCAATTCATTTGTTGTGTGGCAACTGTATCTATAGCAGTCACCCACAACTATATTATGAGTCTGTACCTAGAGCTTATTGCTCAGGAACTACTAAGTACAAACTATTCATTGCTTGTCAAAATATAAAAAGCCAAATTGTAAGAAAAATATTACATGGAGTTGTCTTGACTAATGGAAATAAATTGCAGAAGTTCAGCATGTTAAATGGAAAATCAGGAGACAAAATCTCTTCCCTAATCTAACCAAGACTCATAATTTATTTAAAGATTACTCTGTGTTATAGGCTTACTTTTTTCATAGTCTCAATCTGTTAAAACTTACTTGGAAACAGGTATGCAAAAGCTTATGCTCATCTGCAGTCTGAAATGTAAGAATTTGGAAAAATTTGGGTTCTTTTCAGGAGAAATATTCTGGTTAAAAACCACTACAGGTAATCTAAAGAAGAAAATATTGGACTAAAAGATTTCTCTGTGTTGTGGTAGTCACAAGACAGGGAGAAAAAAAACCAAAACTTCTTACGGTGTGCATAGAAAGTGGAATTCTTGCCTGACAGAAGATGAGCCCCGAACAAAAGAAGGGAATCTTCTTCAGGTCTAGAAGACAGTATTTTAACATATTCACAAAATGCAGGTTTGCTCATAAAGTGGTGTAATTTTAAAGGTCTCCAACTTTGTCATGCTTTGTCAAATATAAAATTTCAATTGTGAAGTGATACAGTAATACACATAGTAATACAGTAACTACAGTAATACTACGATATGGGCAACTAGGGGCAAGGGTTCTCTGCATCCATATTTCCTTTTTTCTGAGAGCACTTAGGCTTCTCTACAGTTAGCCAAATGTCTATAGTTATTGGGGTAACTGCATATTAGTTTGAGAGTCAAAGTTGATAAACCATTGGTCCGTTAAGAGAATAAGCTAGTGATCAGTGAATAGGCCTGCAATTTATCCAATAGTTAGCATTTCTTATGAATCTGTGTGAGTAAGCTAGTAAGAGCTCTTGAGTAACATCTAACAGGATCATAGAGATCCTTTGGTAACTATTTTCTAGCTTTTTTTAAAGCAAACTAACAACAATTTGATAATAATGTAAATTTAATACTAATGTAATTAGTAGTATGAAGTTCAATCTATAGCATTCTATTTTATTTTTTTTTTTTTTTTTTTTAGTCATAACCACTTCATTTTACTTTTGCAACTAAGAGGAAACCCTGTGGACTTTTCTCTCTCCTCATTCTATCTGCAGAAATGAGAGATTTTCTGTATCGGAAACTGTGAGCTTTAAGTGCCCAACTCATATAGAAAAATTTTTGGAACTGAATTGGAAAAATCCTTATTTTGCTAAAAAGAAATATCTCCTTGCTGAAAAATTTCTAATCAGACTGTAATGTAAGACAATACTGTCTTTTTAAAACAGTATCTGCAAGTATTTGTCACTCAAAACTGTCTATTTCCTTCTTGTTTAATAAGCAAAATCACCACTTGAGCAGGTACTTTTCAAAGCTATAGCGCTCTCTTGCTACTTCTGTGATATAGCACTTAAGTGTCACTCTCACTATTGAGAAAGCCAAGCAGAAAAAGAGAAAATTCCATCATTTAGGATGAATGTAGCTAGTTGCACTTCAATTTAAAAAAAAAAAAAAAAAAAAAAAAAAAAAAAAATTTTGGGGTGGCATAGTTGTTGACTCACTTTAGCATATAAATTGACCCTTTCAGCTGGAAATAATCCTATTTCACTTGTCTTAGATGACACCTAGCACCCTTCCCTTCGCTGGCTAATTTAAACTAAAGGAAAGAGCTCTGTCATCTTGTTCCATCTTTCTTACTGCATCAGTGTCGTCTCTTCTATAGTATAAATGTGCTGCTTTTGGAATAGATTATGTTGGAGAGAAAGGCAAGTGAAGTGTGCCAGCAACTACAGAACCCCTTTAGCACCTCATCTGGTGGAAACTTCTGGGAAACAGGCTTAGAGGCTGCAGTTTAAGTAGTTAGTGTATCAGGCCAGCTTTTCCTATGGAGCATTAATAAAACATTCTTCTACTATATTTATAATGAAATTGCATTGGAAGAAGCTACTCCATTCTCTTCTTGTAAAAGGAGAGTATGCAGAGAGCTATCTTGAAAAGGAAATAGTAAGTAGTCATGTGTTTTTTCAGGAGTGAGGTTTTGTATCTTCTGATTTTACAGTAACATTCTGGGCTTGTGCTATATAGACCTCCAGTCTGCTGTAAGAAAGATGGAAGGAGATGAGCCAGCCTTTCTAGATACTTCTTTTCTAGAAAGAAAAACTTCAGTCTTAGGTTCTTAAATATGAAAAAATTAACTCCACATCTAATAATTTGCCTGACCATCTATTGCAGAGCTATGAATATTCACTGATTTATAAACCAATTTAAGTCTTCAAATATTCATGAGCATGTGCCCTGCCAATGGCCTGGCAAAAGCTCCTGCAAGTCAGTGTTCATGAATGGTGGAGAATACTTGGCACTGTACTATTAATAAACCAAAAAGAAAGGCAAGAGAAACTTGTTACTATGTTGATATCCAGAACCATAATTAACAAACAAACAAAAGTCACAAAGCAATAAATAATCAGTGAAGAAGGCTGCTGCAAAACATATCCTGGACAATGAGTGATCAGGTGGCAGGTTGCATCACACAGTGGAAGCTGGACAGTCATTAGCTTAAGATCTTTCAGTGATTGTTATTTTTAAGTTCTGTAATCTTTCTCTGCTAAAATATAAAGCAGAAGTGATTCTACCAAGAAACGGAGTGAACGTGAGGCAAGTTTGTTATTAAGCACAAAGAATGTAAATGCTTAAAAACGGATATTGCAGCTTGTTCTTATAGGACTACCCCCAAAAAAGTTTGTTCTGTATACAATCTTGTTGTTGTAACTTCTTTTAGGAAGACTTCCAGATAAGGTGCAAATTTTCTGGTTCTAGAAATGGCTGAAGGGAGGAATAGAATATGAAAATACACAAGGCTTTTTGGGAACAATTGCAGTAGCACCAGGGGAAGAAAAGACGACAGATTCATAGGACTTTAGTGATACTTTTCCAGTTATTTTTTTCAGATAAAATTCTAGATAATTGGTCATATTTCTCAGTAAATTTCAGTATTTTATTCCTTTTTTTTTTGAAGTCCTTACAGCAACCTGTAAACTGAAGCTGAATTTCCTGATTTTAGTCAGTGATAAGATACGGGTATAACTCTTAAAGTATATAGCCCTGAATTTCTCAGGGTGGTTAACTTAACAGTTCATAGGTGGCACTGGCAGTACTGTTGCTTGTGATGCATCATTATAGTGTTATAGGTATGACACCAGTGCATGTGTCTTTGCAGCTGCTACTGTAAGCACACAGACGTGTATGACGACTCTGGAGTTTAGCACAGAACATCCGTAATGATACGTGTGACCACACACCCTCGAGGGAAAAATGAGATATTCAAAACACCTACAGTGAGTGTGTACTTACATGATATCTTCATGCTATGCCTCAAAGGCCTGAGAAAATAGCAAAAATACTATGAAGGGCATCCTTAAATATTTCCTGACTATATCGAAACAGTTAAATTTCACGTGAGTCTCATAGTATAGCGAAAACATCTTTCATCTTGCAGTGGAAACCCTGGAAAGGATGCCCTGAACTTCAACTGTGTGGACATGCAATGTTTTCTAGATTGTGGCTAGTGTCTGTCTAGAAAAGAGTAATTTGGAAGTGTGAGAACTGGCATTCGGCATGCACGGCAGGTGTATGTTCCCCAGCAGCTCTTTCAACTTACCCAAACCTAGTATAAACACAAGGTGCCGGGGCTATACAGCAGGCAGGAGGTTGTTCTCTCTCAGCTGGTGCTTAGCAATCATAGTTTTTCTTCACTGCCACCCCCAGATATGTCTGTTGGCAAAGAAATAAGCCTGAAAGCCTGTGTAGAGAAAATATACTTAGTTGTCTTCTCTGAGAGAAATAGATGGAAACAGAAAGTAAATGACAACATTGCGAAGAAATACAACATACATGTAACTAGCTTGTAAATCCTTTAACTGAAGGTCTAACTGTATTTTGTATCTACAGTCAGCTCTCCTGATGAATTATTTCTGAACAAAAAAAAAGTTCAGTATCAGTTGTAGATGACGTTAATGTTCCTAAGCTGGGGGGGGAGGGAGGGGAACCAAAACCAGTTGTCCTGGACTTACAAGAAAAACACTTTTATCAAAACTTTTGGCTCAATTTGGCTGTGAATTTTTTTTTGGACTCTAAGACTGTGAAACTTGGTGGCAGTTCCAAAGTGCTGTAATAAAAATTGCAGTGATTCCTTGCATTTTATTTAATTTCATGTAACATTTTTAATGATAACTTAAATATTTATTCTCTCTAGTACTGAAAAACCCATAAAGAACTTCAGTTTTTGCTGTTAAGCATGATTTGTTTGTTCCAGTCCTGCTGAAAAACAGATTAGCTCTGTTGTATGATCTTCCCTAACTAATCTGCCCAAAACCAGCAGGGCTTCATACAGGCAAGTTCAGGCTTGTGGTTGTATTGTAACTTATTTTCTTTGTACCTGACTTGTGTAAGGATTACAAGTCACTTGTTTAACACCATTGCAGCTCAAGTATGAAAAGCTATTGTATATAAGGCTTTCAAGGCCCTATGCCTATGAAAGATCAGTCTTTGACATACATACTTTAATATATTGTGGTTTTATATAACTGGGTAAAAAAATAAATGCCTGCAGCAGTCTTTATACATATTAGTAATGGAGTAACAGGCGGAAAAACAAGTTTGCCATCTTTCATGCATTATTTATGTGGCATATGCTTTTCCTTGCCTTTTTTTAGCATTAAAATTTAGTTACTATGCTTACCTATCATCTGAAACAAGATGAATATTTCATGTTAATTAACATCTGTTCAATGATACAGTAGGTTTAAAAAAATTCTAATCTGAATTTTTTTGACTAAAAGATCAAAACAGCTTGGGAGAGAAAGGGGATTTAGACTAGCAGACTGAACTTTGCTAAAACTGTAATAAAGTCACGTTCCTCTAAAATATAATAAAGCTAATCTTTGTTCAGTTTAAAATTGTAAAATAGGAGCATCACACCAAGAACAAACTCAGAACAACTGGACATTGTAAGGGTCTTGATAATCTCTTAAGTATTCACTCCTGTAAAGACTTAGGTGGCAATAGCTAATTTACGAACAGTTCATTGCCCATTTTACAGCATGTAGTGCATTTGTATGAATTTTGTAGTAGTTCTTAAAATCATTGTGTCAAGCTGAAAGAATTTGGCATTAATTTTAGTCTAAGTAAAGTATATTTAAAAAGCAAGTTGATCCTTGGGTTTAACTGAATATGGCTTTTTTTTATAAACAATCACAGACTTTGAGGTATAAAGAGCTGAGGGGTTCTTTGCGTCTTTTAATACTTAAATATTCCAAAGTTTTAAAGAAAAATCATAACTTTAATTCAAGTAATTTTAATTCTGTCTTAGGTATTAGGAAAGTACTTAATTATGCAGTCTTACACTATTTTCTTTCACATGATCATCAACAAAGTTTTAGGACAAGGAAAAGATTACTACATAATTTTGACCCCGATCTACAAAAGAAAATGGTATCATAAATAAGAGGTACTAGGCTACTACAGTAGAAGTGAACTGTGATCTATCCCTTTGCTGTTTGTCTAATTATGAAATGGGAAAAGGATTTTTGAATAGCAAGATTCTTCGATTATATTTCTCACTCTGAGAATAACGTGTAATCTAACAACAGGGGAAGCATTAAGGAAAGTATTGCCAAGTATGTGTTCTAGCAAATTTTATTCCAAATGACATACAGCTAAGCTGCTGAGAACTGGTGGTTAAGGCTTTTGTTTTTCCCTTTAGAGATATAAATTCATTTGGGGTAAAATCCCAGCCATCATCTTGTAACTGGTCCTGAATGCATTTTTCCAGCCAGTTCCACAACATAATAAGCCTGTGACTAGAAGAGAGAGGTTCTTGAGAAGATGGTGGCCATAGTTGAGCTGTCACAATTTATCCAATTGGCTGTATGCTCCTGGCTGGGTCTAAGAAGCTTGCTAGGAGAGAGGATGACCAAGAGAAAATAGCAGTGGCAGCCTGCTACTAGCCACATTTATTTTTTGTCTTTTCCCCCTGGTACTATTTGGCCCTGGTGCAAAGGCAACAGGCTGTCAGTGAGATATAGATAGGTATTTTTATGTATATGCTACATATGTACATACAAATATGTACCTATCAAAATAAAGCAAATATTTTGGGAAGCATAGAACTTAGTGTACAGTATTTGCTGTAAAAGCAAAATGGTAAAAGGTCCTTTTCTTCCAACAGAAGAAAGTATGTTGTACCTAGAAAGTAGTCTCTGCTGATCAAAACGGCGGTGGACTCCTGTTAAAGTATGTTGGCTATAATGTAACTGGAAAGAAATTATTTGACTGGATAAAAACAGAAGCCATAGTGCTGCTTTTTTTTTTTTTTTTTTTTTTTTTTTTTTTTTTTTTAAACAACATCCCCCCACACCCCTGCCCCAGCCTGATTCTTAACTTCAAGCAGATGAAGTTTTGACTGTGGTCAAACCTACATAAAAACACTGTGCATGGGCTAGAATATATTTTTTTCACCAGGGAGCCATATGAGTAACATGGGCAGTGAAGCCTTATGAGAAGGAAGCAGAGCACTAGGAGTTCATTGCCACCAAACACCCTATGTGCCCAACTCACAAAATTACCAACGGTGACTTGTACAGTCCTATTTATTGCTTACTGGTTTTGTCTGGACATGAAGGCAAGATGCTTAGACTTGGGAATCTTCTAGGATCTTATGAACTTCGGAAGAGTATTTCTCTTCTGTATCAATGAGACTGTAAAATATCTAAAAAGATTTTAAATATTTAGAAGTAATGGAACTTGTGGAAAAAATAGTGATAAAACTGAGCTATGGAGAAATTGACACTTCTTAACTCTGAGCATTAAATCAGTTTCAGATAATTACTTGAAATACTGTGAGCTAACTTTAGATGAGAAATGCTGCTTTGAAAGCAACTTCATATGAAATGCTTACATAGTTAAAGGGAAGCTGAAAGCATGAGACTATTTTTATGTTAAATGAATAATTGCTGCAGTTTATTTTGCGTGGGAGCCTAATGTAAACACCTTTGACAACACATGCTGTTAACAGAACTACATTTTTATCTTTATATATCTTTAACTGTATAGTACTTAAAATTTTATTTTTACATGTCCAAGAACATAATGTTCAGTTTCATTCCTCATGGTTTATAATCGATATCTTTTTTAGATTTTATTTTACTGGACTAATACATGAATACACAGATTTCAGCCACTGTGTCATGGGAGGGTTTTTTCATTTCCTTTAACCCGTGTTTAATCTGTTTTAAATTAATCACTTGCTTGTTATATCACAGAAACATATCTGTTGTTCACAGCCTTAGTGAGAGCTCTGCATCTTTTAAAATAACAATCAATCTGAGACTGCCATTTAGAATGTGAAATTCTTGTTGCTTCTATTTTTGTTTTATTTACAGATTTTATTTACTTATTTGCTGTTCTAGCAAAGCATAACTATCTATTTGGAGGTGCTGCTTCAGGGTACTACATCTAGCATGTATAGTAGACTTAAAATACTTTATTATGCTCTGAAATCTCTTCCCCTTTCCTCTATTGTAGGTTTTATTCTTCTTTTTTTTTTTTTTTGTCTTCACCTTCTGCAGTCACCTTCATAAAATGGCATTGAATGGTCATGTGTCAATGCCATTTTATAAAATGAACTACAGAGAGATTGACTCCTTGCTTCCTATTTCATGTTCATTCATGCAGTAAGGAAAGGCAGACTTGACCTAGTCCTATTGATTTATGTGCAGATTAGTATTAATTCTACAGATTGCGGGTTCTTTTTAAAGTATTCTGGACAAAGTGTATTAGAAGCAAAGTACAGTTAGAGCTTGGGAAGATTTACATTACTTTGTCCTTCTTTATGATTTTATTCTTTCACATTAAATTCCATTAACGCTTTTTGCCTTCTTTTAAAGCATCTGTTGCACAATTAAATCCTTCTGCAATAAATTCTTCCTATGACAGAATGATAAATTTAATGCCTTTGAGGCTTAACAGATGTTTTGCTCAATCATATTTATTTGTTATACCGTATTCCTTTGAAACTTTCTAGTTTACTACCTTTCAGGGGCTACTGGGTTCAAAGGACTTTGTTTCTAACTTTCTCTTGTCATAAATGCCTTTCTCCTGGGCAAACGGTAACTTGGAAGAAAGAGAGCATCTTGACAGAAATGGCATCTAATAATACACTTGAACTATATTATCTGCTTGTGTAGTTTTGACTCAGCCTTTCATTCTCTTGTTTAATGTAAATAATTATATGGTTTCATCTCTAAGACACGATCTGCCCTGAATGCAAAATAGGACAACAGGAGATAAATGAGTGATATAATTGAGTGATATAATTAAGCACTTTGTTCCCAGACATCTAAGAAAGTCACTCTATTGAGAGACCTGAAATTATTCAAGAATGACCTCCTCTAAATAAAAATTTAAGTATATTTCAAGTAAGTTGATGCCATTAATACTTTTATTGATTCTAACATAGCTATTTAGTATTTAAAAAGTTTAAGTGATTTTATTGGTAGCTGTTAATACTTGTTTCTATGACAGAACTCTGTTGACTGAGTTCCATTTTTGTTTCTAACTTGAACTAATTCTTCTAGCCTTCTATTCGTAAGACCAGTCAACATAAGCTAAAAAGATAAATAACCAGCACAATCACCCAGTGCGAACAGTGAGGCTGAAGTGTAACTGCTGCAGAAGTTCTGTATTCTGGCCTTACAATGAGTATTTCTGTTAGAAATTGCTTTCCTTGTTTTTCATCTACTGTGAAGACAATCTTTTAAGGATGTCTTCTTGCTCATGGGATGCTGTGTATGGAGAAGTAACTGTTACACATTTTGGTTTAGTGATATTATTATTTTTTTTGGTAACAAAACCAACAGCAGTAATGGAATTCTAGTCTGCCTTCTTTTCTCAACAGAAAATATAGATACAACAAACAGCCTTGGTTAAGCCTAAAAATATTCCACAAATTCCTGAAGTTTCAGCTTAAAAGATCTTTCTACCTGTGCATTGAACCTATTTGAAACTAAAATAAATTTACCATGGAACTTCTCATCTGTTCATGGTCATATTTCAGATTATAGCTGTATTACGCAGCATGGTTTCAAGCACCATACGTGAGAAATGTTTGGTTTATTTTTAAGTTAAGGTATTGGAGATGTTCCCCCCAAAATCCTTGTCTGAAAGAGCTTGTTTCTTCTCTTCCCTGTAGTGGACTTACAAGGTAATAGCAAAATGACAGAACAAGTATCTATAAACATTTACAACTACGTTTTTGTTTTCTAAAACAAATGTGGGAATATTTAACGTACCTCTATTCTTTTAGTCACAAAGATTTCACAGGGTGTGGGGGAATGGACGGCAGAAAAAAGTATTTTTGAAAGACAAGTATTTTAATAGTTATGTTTATCACCAAGACCGGTGGGTTTGGTTTATTAATTAATGGCATAATACGATGCCTAAAACTGGTTCAAGTGTACAGTATGTCTGCCACAAATTGGACTTAAGAGGTCTGTTATCATGCACTCTAGTCATGTCATTATGTTTGATAGGTTTGGGGTTTGCCAATAAATGATGACAAGGTTAATATTTGGCTACTTTGTATTTTAATACATAGCAAAATATTTTTAGTTGATGTGAGAAATACGTGTTTGTCTTCACCTTAAGTAGTTTTCTGTATCTTTTTACAACATGAGTAATTACTGAACATTACAGCCTGGTCTTAGGATATGCTGTTATTAATCTAGAGTAACCCATTGTCTTTATTAGAGCTATTCTATAATTCACCATTGTAATTGAAATCAAAATATTATATTGAAGTTGTTCTGTTTCTATTCCACTTGGACACTGTTACATGTAGGCTAGGGGTTGTGTTGCCTTTCCTGAATTAGACTATGGGTTCTTCTCAAAATGTTGATACAAAACATGAAAGAGGAAATTAAATGCGTGAGCCAGTACCTACAGTGCCTGTGGATTACTGGTGGCAGTAAGGAGATTCCAGCATAAAATGGCTTTTACCTGATGCACAGCATACAGGGAGTCTTTGGTTGAGGGGAAAAAGAAAATGGCATTAGAGATACAGTCACTGATATCTAAAAGTGCTATTTAAAAGTGTTCTAGAACACTCTAAAATAAACTTGTAAAATAATCCAGCACAAACCATTTAGAAGGAAGTGTAGTTTTTAAAGTTCTCTTCATTTCAGGACATGTTTTGGCAGTATTCTTTGTAATAAAGATGAAAAAAACCCTGTTTTTAACGAAGTATTCAAAGCCGAAAGACTTGAAGGCTGCAGTCAGTTCAAGTGCTGTATGAGACAAAAATAACCTCTGAGCGTCAGGTTTTCCATTCTTGACGCACCAGGTGAATGGGTTGTTTTATTGAGCGTTTACACTGCGGTGGCAGGGCAGGCCAGAGGAAGGGAGTGTGAAAGAGCAATGTGAGAGCCGAGTCAATACCCAACGTTGTTGGATGTCTGTCAGTACCTGGAACTCTAGGGTTGGCTGTGTTAGCATTGCCAAGTATTAGCTAAGTGTGCTGCTTTGGCAGCAGGTTCTCAGAATTTACTTTTTACAAAGAGGGAGAATAAGTTCATTTTAAAAAGAACGAAAAACTATAAGGGCAATTATTTTGAGAGCCATTTCAATACTCACCCTGAATTTCTGTAACTTCCCAAATAACTTTCTAGTCTGCATATTTAAAACCAAACAAACTTTGTAGTTTTATTTATATTTCTTGAATTTTTTCCTGATTTTACACTATTTTCTTTTTTAAGTTGCAAATAAATGTTTACAAAACTTTTCTAATTTTTAAAGCCTGTTACAGTTTAGACTATAATCTTTTCAGTTGAGTTTGATGAAACAGAAACACTAGAGACTAAAGTGCATTCAGTTCTACAGACTTAAAATAACAAGGTGGCTTCCTCATGTCCATTACCTCAAGTGTTTATGTAACTACATTATATTTACTTTTCTATTGCATATGAGTAACTAATTACTATAGCACCTCATAGTATTTATTTCTGTAGTCACCAGCAACTTTAAATACGAACAAAAAAGCATAGCACTCTGTAGGCTGTATAGAAGGACTCATAAAAAACAACAGAGACATATATAAAATAAATAGACCCCTCTGTCTTTCCCATCTACCATTCTGAGTGCAAATTCCTTTTTCTTGCTAATCAAGGGGTTGACTCTTCTCATTGTATTCCGATTCCTTCTTCCAAGTCTCCTGTAGCCTGTTGTGCAAAGAGATGTAGAGGTGGGGATTGGGGCATGAAGAGGGATTCCTGAAAAGTCAGGAGACTCATGTTTTTCTTACTGAACTGCCTCATGTTTCCCCATTCAAAATAATGCAGACCCACATTATACATTAGTTAAAGATCTGCTGTGTCATGCTGCTTCACAGGACAGGAGATACGGTTCTCATTTTAAAGAAACTAAAATTGTGAGATGGTATAACTTGAGAATGACAGATAAGAAGGGAGAAAGGTTATAATACATACCCAGGCACTATGGGAATGCATCTGTCTTATATGGGAAGGTTACCAAATCACTAGCATGCATGATGAGGAGACAGGTTTTGATGTCTGGGGAGATGCTGAGAAAGGAGAAGATGAGAAGGTTCTCCTGAAAAGTTCTGTCATTCATTTTAGCCAATTTTTTTAATTATCTGTGTTAATTTTTCTGGAGCTTTGGTGTGCACCTGAAGGATCTGAAGCATTATAGGACGATAAGTCTTTGCTGACTAACTCAGGAGGGGTTCTCAAAGAATATGGATGGTAGAAAACAAGACTTGTGAAGCAGCATGTTGAAGAGTTAACGCATTCTTTTTTTTTCTCTTTGAAAAAAGGAAACTGAGAATCGCATAAGATAATAAGTAGGAGGGGACATAGTCTCATGCAGTGACTCTGCCAGTCACATGTAATCAGAACTACAGAATTGTGTGTAGCTTTCTAAGGCCTGCCTGTACATTAGGACAGCATGGGAAATTACAGAACTATGGCAGGTTTAATACTGCAAGCACCTGTATGGCAAATACTTCCAGGTTGACTTTGGAATAGATAGATTACTGGAGGAGGCATGCCAGTGAACCAGCTGTGGTAATGAACCTGCCATTCTTGCCATGGAAATGGAATGACAGTAAAACACATCTGTAGTCAAGACTTCAGGTGTGACGCAGTCTAGGAATCGGATCATGGTCCTGGCACTTTCAGTTTTTTGTGAAGGCTCCTGGTTGAGACCTGGTAACTACTTACAGGGCTAATTTGGGTGAAGTCAAACTGGGCACTTCAGGACACTTCCAGCTACTCTTCTCAGCAGTGTGTTGCAATCTCCCAGACAAGACTGGCACACACTCACTGCGTTAGTGCTAGCACAAAGAAGGGAGCGGGGACGATGTGGCCATCTGTATCCAGAGCGGGACGATGTGGCTGTCTGCATGTAGGGCAGGACCGCAGCACGCAGTTTACATTGCTTTGTGCATAGAACAGCGCCCAAAGGATTGAGGTATTTTTTCCTCCATATTCTCCTAAAGCAAAAATGAAACAGTTCAGCTTTTACTGCTCACAGTTAAAAATAAGCTGTGTAACTTTGTGCTGGATAGAGCATAATAAGTATAGTTAGGATCCGTTGAGAGGATGCCGAGAAATCTGCTGCTTCTTGGGTGTTAGTTAATGCCATACAGTCATGCTGTAATCAGCTGATAAAACAGCATGGGAAATTAATCAGCATATGTAGCCGATCTGTTTTAGCAGGTGTGCTGCGAATGAATGTGAAAGGTTATTTTGTTAATTCTGAAGGTCTGGTTAGTTAATAAACATTAAAGTTTAATTTTCAGACTGAAAAATGGGTAGCAGCTATTTGGATAGTAACAACTATCTCTAGTTCTTGTGTGCTATTCTTTAACTTGGCAAGAAAAGAGGCTGTTACTAAATCAATATGAACTACTCTGGAGAGAAGGAAGTATTTTTTTTGTCAGGCGTTCATGTCACTTTTGCATAATAATGCGTGATTAATTATTCTTCTGTCACTTACAAGCTGCTTGGTTTGTCTGTGGCCAGATCTAGTTATTTATTTAAACTGCCGTGATGAGCAACAGCAAGAAGTTTCCTATCCCTCTTAAATATAGTCCAGTTAATAAATATACTAGTTAAATATATTTTGTTACTGCTTTTGGTTAACCAACTTCACAGCTCTATGAAAGAAACAAATATGGTTGTATGTTTATCAACAGGCCAAGTTCTGGTAGAAATTTCAAGAACACACAAGAAACTTAATGACAGTCTAGAGGAGAGTGTAAGTTAAACAATTTCTTTTTTTTAATTTATTTTCCTTTTAAAAGTATAAATTACTTTTGCCAATTTTTAATAACCCTTCATTCATTTGCTTTTAAAGTTCAAAAAATTTCATAAAGAAATTATATCTGAACTGGAGAAGAAAACAGACCTGGATGTAAAATATATGAATGTAAGTACACTCATTTCTAAAAGTCATTTTATTTACCTATTGCTAGTCAAAGAATTTTTCAGAAATTGTTCCCCAAGTTAATTAATACATTAGAACTGAGCTTTAGATACATGAACATGGCAAAAATTTTCATGCTTATTTTGCGTTAAAAAGGGAACCAATGCATGACTTAATAGCATTTTTAAACTAAAGTTGAGAAAGGCAATTGCCTAACTCATTTGGTGTGTATTAGTGATATCTCATAGATTATGATAATGCTTTTTAGTCACTTACCCAGTTATATGGCTGAGTGCATTATGAGATGTTTTAAATGCTTTGATTGCAGGCAACTTTAAAGAGGTACCAAACTGAACACAGAAGCAAATTAGATTCTTTAGAGAAGTCTCAGGCTGAGCTGAAAAAAATCAGAAGGAAAAGCCAAGGAGCACGAAATGTAATGAAATATGAGCATAAAGAAATGGAGGTCAGTGTATTATCTCTTATTTGTTTCTTTCTTTGTATGAGAACTGGTCAACAGAAAATGTTAAGCTATTACAGGTCACATCTGAGTCTGTTTTAAAACTTGACTTCTGAAGTTTACCACAATTTTTGTATATGCAATGTTATTAGTTAATACACATAACTCCTCTGTAAGTTCTTTGGCAACAGTTAAACTCTACAGTTTCAAAGAACATGCAATTTTGGTTCTCCTCAAACTTAGTTTATATTAAAGGCACTCCTAGAGTGTGTATTCCTGTTGAAATTAAACTCTGGAGTGCTCTGCTGTATGTACTCAGAGACTTCTGCTTCAGTTTCTACGTTTCATCCCTTGACCACTACTTGATTTTTTTTTTTTTTCCCAAGTACCTATGTAACTACACCTTTATGCAGAGGTTTACACAAGGAGTCAGCTACACTATGCAAATTCAGTGGTAATTTGCTATAAATTAATTTCCCACAGTAGGCAAAATGCCAACTTCTGTTACCACTTACTACCTTTCCTACTGATCCTAAAACAGCATTGCCATCTTGAGGCGAAATAAGAAATGGCAAGGCAATGAAGAGAGTTTGTAAGTCATATTCAGGTTGTCATGGATCTCTCAGAAAACACTTGCCATTGATATTTTTATTTGCACAATACTTTTACTTCGTGCTAGCTTACATATTTTTTCTCCGTATTTTTCTACTTTAATTTTCTTTTCAAAGAAAGCTTTGTTTATAACAAGGTACAGTAAACACAAATAGTACTAGCTCCTGTTTCTTACTACTTATCTTTTAACTTGCATTCATAACAGTTCTTTTTTTTTTAAGGTATTGGACTGAGAATTCAAGGATTAGCATTTAGTCACAGTTTAGCCAGGAATCCTCATAACTTCAGATAAATATAGTTCAGTCTTTCTAGTAACTCATTTTCCCTCTCTAAAATGAAGTAGAGATTCATCATGGCTTTGTGAGAGTAAATGTAACTGCTATGGAGCAGATGAAGGTAATTAATTAGAACACCTTAAAACTGGCCTTAATTGCTCAACACAGTTGCTGCTTTGATGTCATATTCTTATTTACTGCAGCATTTTATTTAGAGGCTAAGAGACTGTTTCTTGTTTTGCTTCACTTCCCCCACTCCCTAAATAGATTATTAACTGCCTGTAATGAGAATATACATTTACCTGGTGAGATTAGGGAAGTTAGGTGTGTGCATGAAAAGAGAAAGGCTTGGAAGTAGAGCCACGCTACCACACCTGCCTTTCCAAAAGCTTTTTCTAAGGCTTTTGGAGCTTGCGTCAGTAATTGGATATAGCATCAAATAAAACTCAGACTGTATGTGATATCTTTTTTTTCTTTTTTTCCTTAGTATTTGGAAACCGTGAGTTCTCGACAGAGTGATATTCAGAGATTTATTGCAGAAGGCTGCAGAGAAGCTCTCCTTGAAGAAAAAAGAAGATTCTGTTTTCTGGTTGACAAGCACTGCAGCTTTATCCAGCACATGCACTTCTATCACATTCAGGTCAGTGGCATGAGTGTAAACAGAAATGAAACTCCTGAAATCTAATCATATAGGAGATCAGCCTGCCATAAATAGCCAAGATAGCACTTAGGAACACTGCAGTGCCAGAGAAGTGTTGTGATAAGTTCATAGAAAATGTTTACAATGCAATATTCTCTTAAATGTATTGTAGCAAAAATCAAGGGTTACTGTGACTTTTTAAAAGTCATATATTAAGAAAAACATGTATGGACTGATCCGGTATTTCCAGTATCTGACCCTGAAAAAGGATAGTCTCTTTCAACAACATATTAGTTGTTTCAAAGAGGTATTACTTACAAGAATCTTTGAGAAGACTTCCATTTTGCTGGTGTTATCGTTTTGGCATAATAAAAATTAACAAGTAGGTCTGTGCAATTTTATGAAAAAGCATATCTTTAACAAGTACTTTTTAAACTTGGGTGCAGTGTGCCGACTTCCTAAAATCCAAGCTGCCGGGGTGGCAGGAAATCTGTAGCGACGCCACCAAAGTGCCTGAAAAAGTCAGAATGATGATAGACGAAATAAAGACACCTGGTTCCACTCCAGTATCAGGAACTCCACAGCCTTCACCAATGATAGAGAGAAATACCATGGTATGTTATTGTTTGATGGTTAAAGGTTCTGTCTCTTAAATGGGAGTAGAGTGGTTTCACTAGCTTCTTTTGTACCTAAGCATCTGGGATCGAGTCTATAATGTACCTCAGTTGGAATATACTGGGGTTGGCTATGAAAGCAAAATCATTAAGCTGAAGCTCTGCTACTGGAAAAATACACAATACAGTAGGCAGAAGCACATACTCAAACAAGGGTCAGTTTTCAGTTGGGTGCCTAGGACTTTTTCTGCAGAGCCCAGCCTCAGGACTACTTTTGCTCTAACCATTCCATTTCCTATGTTCTTGTCTGTAAGTAATAATTATATACTCAGTAGTTCAGTATAAGCTTAAACAAAATGTTATTTTCTATTTTCTTTCCTTCTTCCTTCTTCCCTCCATGATTCTTATTAGAGTACAGGTTAAGTTCTAAATTCTACCTCCTTGCATGTTGTGTCACCATTAGTTGTTTAATTTCTAAATTATATTAGTAAACTTCTAAAAAAAAAACAAACCTGGAGATTATCTAGGTGTAACTGTGCTATTTGTGGGGGGAAAAAGGCTATCGTAGCATTCCCACTAACAAAGGTTTATCAAGGGACAGAAGCCTTTTACAAACTATTCTATCAGCAATTTCATAGGAACACGAGGACTTTGACGAGTCTAAATATGTATCATTTGGGAATATTTAAGCATTGCTTTCTAGAATTTAATGTTGCAAGTAAGTTGTCACTGTCTCCTCAGTATTGTGATGCTGTTGTTTTTGTGACTTCAGATTGGAAGTGATTTTTATCCTCAGCATGAAAACGCATCAAAGGTGCCCCCTGCTCCTATAGGTAGGGCGTACACTAGTCCACTAGTTGATATGTTTAACAATCCTGGAACAGTTCCAAAGACATCTTCTGAAAAACTAAATAGTTCAGCAGGTGAGTGTCACTTTGTCGCAAACTATCTAATTGTAAATGACGTACTATAGTGTTTGAAATTATCTTAGGACTTCTTGACTACTATGATGATATGAATTCCAGGATGTGTAGAGGAGTAGAAAATAGTCTTTACAAAGTATTTATGTAAGTTACCTAACGGGAGAAATACGTGTTACAAGAAGAGATTGTTTGCAGTAAAATGCAGGTCATGATAGGTAGAGTCTATTTTAATCACTTTCTGTGTGTCCCTGATTAGCCCAGCTTAACTACTCTTATGACTTCCAATCTTATCAGAAGAATATATTCTATAATTTTGAACAAGTTAAATCTGAGTGATTATTTCAGTGCACACAAGTAAACATAAACTACTGTTACAGTCTCACTTTGGTTTCCTTTAAGGGCATGTAGCAGTTAGGGAAGAATGCATGTGGGACAAAATGACTTTTTTACTTTCTCTGCTATAGGGAAGGAAGGGAAAGAACTAGCCTAGATCACAACATAAAAAATGTGGTAATAGCAATTCCAGCATTTCTTCCTTAAAAATGCATGTACAATATATTGTACTGGTCAAATAACATACAATTTTGAGACCTCCTTTATGTTGTCTTCTGGTAAACATCTGGTGCCTGCAAAGTGCCAAGCATCTGCAACTCTCATCAGTTCAGTTGAAGCTGAGTGCTAGGCACGTTTGAAAATGAAATCATGGACTTCATACACAGTTAAATTTTTTTTTTTTTTAGAATGGAAAACTTTCAAAGGTCTTTTACAGCTGTGAACATTTAGCATTTTTCATGCCAAAAGAGGAAAGAAGTAGCAAGTTAAAACTTAACATAGCTTTTTATGTCTGTTGGTTCAACTTTACTGTGATGGGAGGTGAGGGTGGTGTGTATATATAAATGCACCTGCTATTAAGAACTTCATGGTGATAAGAAACACTGACAGATAATTGAGAGGTGTCTAAGTGGAAACCAAAGCAGTATAAAGTCTCAGAACTTGATTTGCACTTGAGTATTCCTTTACTTTTTTTTTTCCTGTCAGATGACTAATTGTATTTAATTTTGTTAGTGTGTGGCAAATTTTTCTTTTTTTTTTTTTTTTTTTTTTTGCTTTGCTTTTCTTTTTGACAGAGAATTCGGATGATGCCAGTTTATCACGTTCAACTTCTGTTGCCACGGGGCTAAATATAATGAAAAGGCAAAAAGTAAAGACAATCTTCCCACATACTGCTGGAAGTAACAAAACGTTGCTTAGCTTTGCACAGGGGGATATCATCACACTTCTTGTAGCTGAAGAAAAGGACGGCTGGCTTTATGGGGAACACGACACAAATAAAGTGTAAGATAATCAATATATTACCCAACTTGAACATGCAGGAAAAATGTGTCTCATCAGATTTTGTAAGCAGATATATTATAAATGCTTTTCCACCTTTTTTGCTGGCTGTCATTGACTGGGGACTTGGTGTCTTTCTGTAAGGTAAATCGCTGCACTTATTTTAGGGAGATTTTGTACACTAATTTGGTATCATCAGAAATCGGGTCTTTAAAACTTAAATCTCAGTTCGAGTCTACTGTTTTGCCCACTGTTTTCTTTTGAAAGATCTTTCCAATTTTATGTAATTGAAAAACTTTCCCATTACAGAAAAGGATGGTTTCCATCATCATATACTAGACCACTAGAAGAACCGGCAGAAGAAAAAGCATTTGTACCAGTGCCAAGGTAACATTTTGGGTGGGACTTGCAGAAATGCCCACATCTTCTCTAACACTTATTTAAAATGTTATTTTTCTGCTCATGTTCTTTGTTGTTCAGCAACATACACAGTAAAAACCTTCTAACAGTCTGTAGTATGATGCCTTGATTACATTAACGTGTTTTAATGGTTGCACAAAGACCCAAGAACTAGCTTCACCCCAACTTTAATTTAGAGTCCCACCGACTTCAATGGGATTGTATGCCTTTATTAAATTTCAGCTCATGCACTTTTTTGCTTTCCTGGGGCTAAAGATAAGTGAGAGAAGTGTATTATAGGAACTGAAAATGTTGTTTGTTGGCTTCTGTCTTGCAGTCCTGCACCAATCCGAAGTATTAGTTCGGTAAATCTTGTGGAAAAAGGGGATGTTGTCCTCCCACCACCAGACTATCTGGGGTCTTTGCAAACAGATAAAAGAATGGAGTCTTCCAACGGTACTACTGTTAAAACACCAACCGACAGACCAGAAAACGCAGGTCTGGTAAGTAATCAACACCGTGAATCCAAATGTCCTGCCTTGCTTACTTTTCTTGACCTACTTAGCTGAGCTCTTAAATGAGGCCCTGGAATATTCTACCTTAGCTACTTGTACTTCAGCAGCACTTCAATGCAGCCATCGTAAGGGTATAAGTTTTTTTGGCCTTTCAATTCATCTGTAGTAATAGGAAGGGAGAAGAATTGTTCAGGGACATAACTAAGAGTACTTACTCTGCATAGCAAACTTCTCAGGAATGGAATCCATTAAACATGAAAAGAAATTCTCACAGAAAATAGTACAAATCCATCATCTTAAGTGATTTTAGAGCTGGGGGGGGACAGGCAATTTAAAGCAGCTTAAACTCTGTATTCAGGAATGCTTTACACAACCCCATGAAAGTTAGTGTTATTTTTGTGGATGTCGCTGAGATCCATGTACTAACTAGTGTCTATATTCAGCAAAACCACAGCCAAGTAGAAATACATTTTTATGAATAGATAATGGTATATAAAGCCCGTATTTCTGCTGTTAAGTCAGCATTCAACCTGATTCAAAATGAAGACTAATCTAATCAAATTAAGCAATTACGAGTCTCTTTCTTCCTGCTTGTTTAAATAAATATTTTGCTGAAGTGTATCTAATGGTGATAAATGTTTGAGACTTTCTTCAAAAAGTCTTTTGAAGCAGAGATCACATTTTGATGGCAAAAAACTGTGATTTGTGTGTGTGTGTGTGTGTGTGTGTGTGTGTTTGTTAAAAAAAATAAGGTTGTCTCTGCTAAAATTGAGAGACTGTACCAGAGTAAGATGTAAAGTTCCATTAGCAGGTACTCATTGCAAGCTTCTCAGAAGTCAGGAAACCTATAGTTGGCTGCCAGTAGCTAAAAAATTTACATTTTATTATGTATTGGTATGACTAAAATATTTTGTATGTCAATGTAATATCTAAACAAATTTTGGGTTGTCCTTCTGACAGATGTTTTTGCTTTCTGAGTAATCTGTTGAATCATACAGTAGAAACCGAAGTGGCCTTTGTAAATTTGCACTTTGTGGAAGGAAAATTAACTAAAACTTAAAAAGCAGAAACTGGAAGTTTGTTGCATCACACTTTGATTAATGGTGAAAGAGTCCATTTAAGGTCAAAGGATGACAGAATATTTGTAATGGTACTCCTGTAAAATGGAAAGGCACTGGGAAACAATGGTCGTCTTTAAAGAAGCCTCCTTTCCTTCTGTTCCATTTAAGTCTACTATTAGGAACTCAGGTATATCTACATCATTTTTTTACTTAGAGGTATTAGACATTGGAGGGGGCTAACAGGTCTTTATTATGTTGACAAGCAAAGAGAATGAACTGTGTGTAAAGTAAGTAAAATATAAACGCTCATTTAATAATAAGAAAAATGTAACTAACTTCTAATACATCACTGTGGAATTCTAGAAAAAACTACCATTAGAAAGCCACAAGCATGACACAAATTACATAAATTGTCAGTAACATCTGAGTTTTAAACTATTATCTGCAGTTCAGAAGCATGGAGAAAGAATTGTAACAAATGGGAGAAAAGAAAATGTTAATTTTCTTTCTTGAGTAAATAGTGTGTCTTCAAAGAAATCACTTGTAATTACATCACAGACTTGTCTCTAGTTCTTAAGAACAGGTGACCTCAACTTTACAAATACAAAAAATGTGAAAAATTGCTGGAGGTTCAGCTATACAGGCCTTTCAGAAATGTTCCCTCCAGCTGTACCTGGCTTTGTAAACCCACTCTACAGCTATTTCAGAAGAGCAGCTATAGATACAACATAGAGACACACTTCTGCTAACTTCTGCCAAAGTATCTCTTGCAGATGCAGAAACTGAAACAAAAAGTATCTTTTCTCTGGCAAGGAGAGGAAAAAAGGCTAGTGCTTCCCATTACAGAAAAATCTGGGTTCCTTAAAATGCAGGAAGGACTAGAAGCAGAGCTAAGAGCCTTTCATAATGAAAAGGATGAAAGCTGCTTGACAGGGACTTGTGAAGCTCTCTTCTCAGTTAGAGATCTTACCCCATTTAGACTAGACTAGTAATGTTTGGGGATTTCTTTTTTCATCTAAATATTCCTATTAAAAGATTAGCTGATTTTTTTTGTCAGAACAGTCTTAATATTAGCATATATATTTGAATATAGCATATTCGAATCCACATTCAAGTAAGTGGCTTTATCACTAATGAACCTTGTTGTGTAGGAAATATATAATTTGTGTAGTGATGTCGTGTTTCTACGACAATGTTTTTCTATGAGGAATAAAGCTTTTCCAATGCATGAAATGAGTATCAAGAAATAAGATCTAAATTTTAGTGTTCAGTCCCTTTCAAATCAAGTATCTGGGAACTTCTAAAATTATTATGAAGACAAGCATCTATATTTTGACACATATATAGTGTTCATTTTTGGATAAAGAAGCAATAAGCCTTAACAATTACGTAATGTCAGGTTTATCAATCGGCTCACTTATTCTATGGCTAGCTGTTGAGACCTACGGGATCAACGTGTCCTTCAAATGTAATTATGTTTGCAATAGTTAAAAGATGTATCAGCCTGTGGGAGTTGCCAAGCAAGCAGTAGGGTGAGGTCTCTGCCCTATGACAAGCAAAAGGTGACTTAGTATAGAGCTTAAAAATTACTGAATCTGTTAAATTGTCTCAGTATCGCTGTACTGTGTTGCTGTTTGTAGTATGGCTAACTGTCCTCAGTCTGTTCTCGAGAGTTGTCACCTAAAGGGTTGTTTTATTTGTTCTGTGGCATTAGTTCAGGGGTTTAGGGAATAAATTTAACATTCTTCTTGAATTGAAAAACCAAGAGGAATTGCAGATCATTCAGGTGACAGACTAGGACAGAATTCTAATGAAAACAGTACATTCTCTTTGGAGGCCAGAATGGGCTTATAGCCTCTTAGTAGTGGAAAACACATCTTTTTTGAGATTCTGAATTTCCACAGGAAAAGCAAGATTAAAAAAATAGGATTTCTGGAGTATAAAATGACTACCCTTGTTGAGGTATCCCATAACTCACAGCAGCTACCTTTTTACTGTGACCCCATGATTCTTCTTACCTGTTAGCATGCAAAATAAGGAAGAGAACTGTGGAGGAGAGTTGCTGCACTTGCATGCAAATGTTTTACTCCAAAGTCACCATACTTTCATTCTTTTGGAAAGTTGCAGAGCTTCCTTGTCTTTCCCGCTTCCATGCAAGTCACCAACCCCCACCCCACCATAAGGTTTTGGAAATAAGCTCAACATTATACCAGGCTGGTTTGTAGACTCATACAGAATTTACATACATGTAAACCAGGATGCTTATGGTGTCTTTTATGCAGAAGCAAGAAATGATTCACTGAGGCATCTTATTCTTGTTTGAGAATGCACAGAAAAAATAGCTCAGGATTTCAAAGAGGAAAGGTGAGGAATGGTTCTTGCAAGTTAAATTGTTTATGCTGTGTTACATTGCACAGTACTATGCAGAACAATATCAACTAAAAAAGCCTTAATAGTTGATGGAGCTTTGAGGGTTGGTGTTCAGTAAGAAGTAGCATACCATTCAGACTTTTGTTCATTCTGATTTTAAGGGCTAATTAGGCCTAATTCTAAGGTCTAATTCTATTTGACTGATGTATATGAGCAATTTCATTGGAATCACAAGTTCAAGCACATACTTAAGAACCCTGCTGAATTAGGTTCTGAAAAAACAGACATTTCTTCACCTGCATCACGGTATTGTCTATGGTAGCTAGGAACTACTCGTACAATAGATGGTGTACCTGAAAAGGAAAGGCTTACAGGCCTTTGTTCAGCAGTGAAATTTTTAAGTATTGAAAACAAAATGGCCACACAGACTGAATGATTAGTACAGGTCAAGCTGCTACATAAAAGGTGACTGCATATTCCTGCTTCTACATGCAAGAATGTATATTCAAATTTTCACTTCAAACTTTATCTGATACCTATTAGATGCAATGCAATTAGTTTGCAGTTTGAACTATGTAATTTTTAAGTATGATTATTACTAAAAGCTAGAGGGGGAAAAAAAAGTAGAAATGAACTGTTTGCCAAAAATTCCATGTAGCACAAGAGGCTTGTGAAGGGTAATGCTTTGCAACAGTTCTGTGTGTTATCACACCTGAAACACTGCAGCCTGTAGTAGCACTGAGACAGAGCCCCTCTGCCACCTTTTGGGTTAGTTTAACTTCACAAGAATAACGTACACTTACTTCATCACAGAAGTACAGTGCAAACTGTAGCTATAAGAACAAGTCTTTTCAGATTGTACACTTGAACGTGACAGATTCATTATAATGAAATATTAGCAATAGCTATTCAAAACTATTCTTCCTTTTCTATCACTCCCATATGAACAATGCAAATTATATATGTATGTGCCATCAGCTGTTTTCTTGCCTTTTTTACTCACTACCACTCACAAAAGTCACAGGAGATACCTTAACTTGTACTTTGTAAATCAACAATAGCTCAGCACAGTAGGTTGTATAAAAAAAATTCTGCATGATACTGATCAGAAATCTGCCCTCACTTCAGGCTTTTAATATTTAAATATATCATTATACTGGCTGCTGCCTTTTTTTAACTTCATGACTTTACAGTTACATGAAGATGCGCTGGCTGCGTTCACTCTGTAAGATCTGCACCAGGACTAGTTTTGGCATTTTGCTGTGACAACTAGCACTTTATAAATTATGCTATAGAAACAATATGGTATGATATTTGTGCTGCAAGTAGTTATGTCCTTTTTCTTTTGGTTGATGATTGTTGCACTGACATTTCTTTTGCTATTTTAACCCACAAAATGCCCAGCTAGGCATTAGGCAATCACTGATCTTAAAGCTGGGGGGGGGGGGGTAGATACCACACCAAAAAAAACCAACCAACTGATGCTGACACCTTTTTAAACTTTCTAATTTTTATGTTCTGACATAATTCTCTCTTCTACAACTACCTCTCCACAGTTCAACTGAACTACACACTAATTATTCTAAATAGCTATGTATTTTAGCCTGCTTGAATGATAGGGTCTCTTTCCTTAGCAGGATATAGCAAGATCACCTGTACCACATTTTTGTAAATCTATGCAAAATATCTTTTTCTTTTACAGAAACCTGATATGAATGGCATTATAAAACCACCTTTTCTAAGGTATGTGTTTTTTAAAGCTTTTACACTAATTTAGTTGTGTTGATTTTTCTGTTGGCTTAATTGTGTTGATTGTGAGGGGAAATAAGGATGTTTCTTTCAAATTACTCTGTGACCTTTCCTAGGCATTGGTAAAACATTTATGGCTAAAACTGGTTGCACTTTTCTCAAGAGTAGCATCAGGTAAAATATATTGCATAGGCCCTCCTCAGAAAAGCGTGTTTCTCCAATAGTTTGACAGGGAGCAGGACTTAAACTATGTCTTTGAAGGTTAAAAACAAAAATCTTTGAAGACTGGGAGCTGTTCAAACAAAAGTCCAGATCTCACTGGGCATTAACTTCCCAAATTTTGGATCACTGCAAAGTGAGTCTTCATATATAAGCTTGTTTTAAAAATTCAAGTTAAACTGAGTTGCACAGAACCCTCTAGTCTAAAGCTGTAACTTAAGTCTTCAAACAACTTGGATGAAGAAACTGCATGGCTTAAATTTGGTTTTGTATTGCAGCAAGCCTTCTAGTAACTTTGTGCATTTCTTTTCAGTGGAGAAAATCCTTTTGCAACTGTGAAACTCAGACCAACAGTAACAAATGACAGATCAGCACCAATTATTCGATGAATATACAGTCCATACACATGTATTTCCTCCTTATAAACACCATTTTCAGTAATAACAATTACTATCTAAGCTTGTTCTAAAAATTTATTTAAATGTAATTACTGTACAACAGAATCATACTAGAAGGGATTTGGTTTTTTTTTTTCTAAACCTATACTTTCTAATGAGGTAATTGCTTTGGGCTAATGTTTGAGCACTTTGGCTTGATTTTACAGTACGCCTTTTTTGTAGCAGGAATTGTAAAAATACTGGAGATAGTTTGGATACTCTAGTAAACCAGTGTAACTAATAGTTCAAATCTGAATCTTTGGCGTTCATTATGTGGAACCTGCAATGGTAAGTTCTAAAATATAAGCCTGCATATGCCACTCACTAAATAAGATGATTTTTTTTCTAAACAGAACAATGTAACAACTACCTTATTCCAGAATAGAGAATTATCTGTGTAAAGTGATTATACATTATTTTGTTCATGACAGACACCCTAGGTTATAAATAAATATTTATCCTTTAAGAATATACAACTTGTAATGCTTTGCTTAATGTTCAGATACAAATTTTCAAGTGTTAACATAAACCTGTCTTAAGTCTAACGTTGTACTGTCAACACATTCAATGATAATGTTCTTTAAAACATGTTGTCAAACTTTAGTCTTATAAAAAGTCATAATAAAAGAAGTGCCATGATTTTTTTTTTTTCTCAAATTCTAATATAAAAAGCTGCCTTTGAAGTTATTGCATTACTGCAGCCTTCTACAATAGAAAAACAGAGTAAGTTTGGAAATTTTTGGTTAAGGAACCTGGCAATGGCCTACATGCTGGCATAGTATAGTACCTGAGTTAAGTGAAATACAGCTTTTAACTTTTACTCACAAGCAGAGTTGTACAGTTTGTTACCTCAGGCCCAGATCTTCTAAATCCAATGGAGCTGGCTTGTCTGAAAGACTTTTCCTACAGTAATAATCATCTCACAAATTAGCCTAGAATGTTAGAAACTGACTCTTCATGCTGCATCACCATTGGATGCTTTATCACCCCATAGTTTGAGTGACATTTTCCATGTGCTGTGTGAAGTCTGTATTGTGACTACTACCAGCGATTAATCCTTACTCTAAATCATTCTACTTTACCTATGCACATGCTTCATACAGCATCCCATGGATATTTGTTTTGTGCCTGCTTCTACTATAAACAGTGAATTTATGTGAAATGCCTTTCAGTTACTGAATATCTAAAAATAGTATATGAGCATGTGATGGTTGCAGAGGTAGAGTCTACTTGTTCTACCTCTTCTTCTCACACTGCCTTTCAAGTTCAAGGCTGAGGATACTTCCTTTGCTATGGAACTTTGCAAAAATATCAATTATCCTATTTTGAAATACCAACTTTTCAGAAGTATAACTTATACCTGAGCCGGTTTTCTAAAGCATATTAGAGGCAAGTCAGCCTAGACTGTATAAGCTTTCAGTAACTCAGTATCAGAATTAAATAATCTGAAATGCAACAATCTTTATTTGGGGCAGCTTATATTTGGCAGTGCCACAGCCTTTCTTTCTGGAGAAGTGCCCTGCTGCAGTCAGAAGTTTGTTGTCTGTGAAGTAATGCCAGTTCCACAGGGGTAGGAAGCTTCTGCTATTGCAGACAGGACACTGCCACTGCAGCCCTTAGAGGTCTATAACCAACACCTTTACTGATTAAAATAGAGCTCTTACTGTTTGTTATTACTAGTGCCTTAAGAAGACAGAGAGGGTCCATTAGCATAGTGGTAGCATACACAGCACTTTCCTCAAAAACATCTGATGTTTAAACAAGTACAGCACTAAAGCATATTTTTTATTATAAGGATTCTGGCAAATACTATTCTTTGTAGCTAGGATTACTAACTCCTTTCAGACTACATGTAATCACATTGGTCACATACTTAATAACCCAGCCACAAGCTGAAGATTGCAAAAGGAAAAGCAGTTTTATTTAGTTTTCAACAAGTGCCACTAAACATGGAAAACAAGTTGGGTTTTCATGTTTTGCAATGCACATGCTTGTAGAAGATTGTTTAAATTACATGCAAGAGACTAAATTTCTTCACACTTTACAAAACAGGTCTGAAGCAAATAAAATGATTGTACATGACATTTACATTAGAAAGAATATGCTAACAGTTGTAGCTTCCATAAGCACATCCACATTCATCCCCTTAGCCAAAAGCTGCCCCACAATTAGGGCATCTTCTCTGCCTCAGTGCAAGGCAGAACAGAATCCCAATTGGAAAGAATACAATGGCACACAAAACACCAAGACAGGTGAAGGTGTCCTCCAACACGCCAACCCTGTAAAAATGGAAAACAGACTTAGTCAAGGACAGCCACAAGTTTGCCCCAAAGTCACCACTTTGTGATCTGACAGTCACTAAAAACCACACCATTTTCTATAGCAAGATAAAGTACAAAGAGGTTTTGGAGTTTGTTTGGCTTGGCTTTTTTTTTTTTTTTCTCCTTTAAAAGGCCTTTATTTTCATAGCTTGCAGCAGAAGATTTTGAATTATACCACCTAAAGAAAAACAGGAAAGTTGCAGGTGATAAAACTGTAGTTAAGAAGTCTAAAAAGTTTAGTTCCAGACAGCCACCACTTCTCTATCACTGCAATCCAGGACTGGTACTTAGATCAAAACATAGCTGCCACACCTCTGAGCACTTGTATCAACTCCAAATATTGGTTAATGCAAGAACACCAAAGAACACACACAGGTGTAGCACCTGCTATAGAGTGAGAACAAGTCTCACACATATTCTCAATTCAGAAAGCTTTAACAAGAAAGGCTGTGCCTCTGCAGCCATCTCTGGTCCCCAAAGAATCTGAAAGTCATGGTGCTTCTCCTATATTCTTGCATCATACCTCAAGTAAATTTGCCAGGTAACTACACAGGAATAAAAGATCACACACTAAGCAAGTATCAAACATTATTCCTTGCTAGCCCTTCTTGGGGTCAAGTTTGTCCACAGAGGCAAGGATACAGTTTTCTAGAATTAAACCTTAGTGTCACTGAAGTTTACTCTCATAAAAATGAAAAGAAGCCTGCTTTTAAAATAATTTACTGACTCTTCTGGAATTACAGTGTTAAAGACTTAACTGTACCAGTGTTGTTATACTGGTTACTGCACACCAAACAACTCAATTTCTCAGCTTTTTAGGTCTTTTACAACAGTCAGCACTCACACTTGTGTCATAAGTTTTGCCTACCTAGTTTCCACAATTATCCCAGGGTGAACCTTCTCAGTTCATTCAAGTCTCCCACAGTGTATGTGCACTAGACCTCTTTCAGGAAAAACTACCCTTGTTTTCTGAATGTTTTGATCTGATTATTTGGAAGCTTTTTCTCAGCTTCTTCCTAAGAGAAAGGTTTAAATGGGCAGAGAGTTGTGTAACACTGGTTAAGGGCTTCTGGTGAAACATCCAGCTCATGCTTTCACTAAGCACGTTAAAACCATTACAGACAGTGAGATGAAACGGGTTTGTTTCAGTCTGTTACTTCAAATTTAATACAGCACTGGGCAATGTCTGGTTCCTGCAGTTGCTAGCACATTCTCTCAGATGTGCTGGCATATCTTTCTTCAGAGAGCACAAGTCAATGTAATTAACATGCAAAGGGCTAGGTGCACTAGCCATTTAGGGCTCTGACCAATTAGCAGGATAAGAAGGACTTAAAAAAAATCCTAACTGGAGAACTACAGTGAAAGAATACTTCAAAAGTCAGCACCTTGTCAGAGGTGCTAGTTAGGTAAGTGTGTACAGGACTATACTAACTACTCACAATCAGACTTCATAAGTCACCAGAACAGCTCAGAGGCGCAGCACTACTGTCATAAGCTGTTTAACAAGTTTATTTCTGGTAGCTAGAAAAGTCCAAAGGCCAAACACGCTTCACTATTAAAATAACCCTCAGTAGGTGTTCCTGGTTTCTACTTCCAAAAACTCTTGTCCCTTTAGAACTGTAGGAGAACCTACTATTGATGTCATTTGGCTCCTGAGTCACAACTTAATGACCACCCTACTGTTATTCTGAAATTCTGTTTCAGCACAGTTCTGTGACAGCAGAAATTTACTTGAATTTCAGTCCCTGACTTTTCTGAAGTGCTGTATCTACACATCCCCCAAAATTAAGACAGACAGTAAAGACTGAATATTCAGACTGAAGAAATTTGAGCAGCTATACTAAATAGTCAAAATTTGCAGTTTAGCAAAACACTTGAACAAGATGTATCCTCTTAGATTCCTGGTACAGTGAAAGTCAACAGAAACAGAGCTAAGCAACCTTGAAATACATGCTACAAGCAAGGTGCCAAGGCCAACAAGTTGTTGTTTCCCTACAGACCAGTCACAGGCAACCTATTGTACACATAAACAGAGCAAAGCAAGGCAGATGCAGACTCAGAGAGCATTTCCTTACTGCAACTGGCTAAAACATCACTATTTGATTAAACTTAAGAACCATTCCCCTTCCTCTCAACCATCGTAAGCCACCAAAGACTTTTCAAAGTGTGCTTGATATTTGGCTGCTTATGCAACTTGATGTTCAGCTCAAGCTTTCAACATCAGTCCCCTCATTTTGATGAGCTTAACTTACTTTATTTCTGTTTACAGAGTCCTTGTGATATAAAGTTGATTTCTATTTGGTATAAAGGTTTTGTCAGCCTACAGTTATCCCAGAAGTAGTTTTATAATTTCATATCCTCAAATAACACTCCTTTAAGGCAACAAGTTAAAAGATGTAGACTAATGCTCAAATCACCATACAGATTCTAGTCTCAGCACACAGGAGTCCCAAAGCTCAGACTTTTGTAGCTTGTGCTGTTCACTGCTACTCCTACAAACTCAGCATAAGATCACCCCTCTATTCCTTGTAAGTCAGGCATACACACACTACCAGAGCGCCATCTACCAGTGGAAGCACTTTATTTTGCCACAACAATGTAAGATTATTCTTGAACACTGACATCTGTGTGTCCAGAGAGATAAGAACAATGAGAGATCAGCTCTGCAGAAGTGTTCTGCTTTTACCACAAACTCTCCAGGATTTCAGATCCTACCATTTTTCCCAGTGCTGGAACATATTTTGTAAAGTTAGTTTCAGAGAAGGTACCACCTATTTTTCCCACAGCTCCAAAGCATTTCAGGAAAGCTTCCTCAAACATGGAAAAAGCATCACCTCTCTCTCCAGTACCTTTTAGCTCCTATTCCCATACCTCTTATCACCAAATCACAAATCCAGATATCAACATCAGCCTAAAATAAAACTTTAAAAGTATTCATGGTACTGCCCAAATTCATAAAAGCCATCTTTCTCCAGGATGGAATTGCTGTGTTCAGCACACCAATACAGTCAGCACATGTTGTAAAAGACAATGGTTCTGGCATGTCACCCATAGATACTATTGTTAATACTAAAGTACTAAAAAACCCTAACATTTACTGAGTACTTCGTACAATAGTTGCAGTATCAGCAGTATCTTATTCTCCAACTGAGGCAAAAAGGATGTTTAAGGAATCAAGCATAAAGTAACAGTGGAACTTTCTTCTTTATAAATAGATTTCTTTACATCTCAAAAAGGATATGACAGTCTCCACCAAAGAGACCAAAACAAACAGACTGCCATACCAGATAGTTGGTCCAGCTTACTGACCAGGGTTTTGCATTTGATTCAAATTACTGATTATTGCCACAATGAGTTGCTCACTTACAGAACGTACGGACTTAACACACAGAATCCCACTTTCATTTCTGGTATTTCTACTACAAGTTTTAATACTGACCATCGACTACAGACACACTTAGCAGCACCAAGAGCAAGTTTATTGGAAACAGCACTACTGTCTTTGCGATGCAGTTTACCAGAGTTCTCTTTTGTTGGTCACATTTGGCAATGCCTACATGTGTCCAGCTGATACTGCAAGTGTTTCTTGTGGGAATGATGAACAGTTTTGTGTGCTATCAACTAGCCTTTACACTTCTGCTGGCTTGGTAAGTACATCCAATGGGTTTATGAGGGTCAGAGAGAAAGGTGTTTCAACCCCCCCACACCCGGCATGCGATGCATTTCTATCTCTACAGCAAAAGTGCTGACAAATTACACCATATGCCAGCAGACAAGAAGGAGCCAGGCCATTTCTGTTGCAAAGCAAAACCTCACCCTTGTCTTGGCACATTAGTCACCGACTCACAGCACTTGCCCTGCCTGCATCACCTCAGCAAACAGCACTCAGAGAAACTACAGGCACTAGATTTGCTCAGCTTGTTAGTCTGTGTCTAGTGTTCTACAAAGAACTTTAGCCCAGGATTCCCACCAGCCCATGGGAGTGGTGCCTCCTTCCCCTCCCCTCTCAGCACAGAGCATTCCCCAGCAAAGTGAAATACCTTTTGGGAAAAGAGTTCCCAGCAGTACTATCCCCTCTGAAAGAAATATGGAAGGAGTTACTGAAAAATCATGAACAGAACAGCCGTCACTGTCACTACCAGAACAAATGCAAATACCATACAGGGGCATATCATGAAGTAAACTTTTCCCATATACTCTGGATTATTAATGCTTTATCCAGACCACTGTATACAGCTTTGGTCCTCATTTAAAAAAAAAAAAAAGTAAATATGTGGATTAACGAGAGAGAGACAAAAGGAAGGAAAAATAGTGAAGTAAATGTAGCTCCCATCAACTTAACCTTGCTACCCAACTTTCAAGTCCTAATCCCAAACCAGTTGTTACACTATTAGCCTGTGCCAGGAAACGTCAAAATCTGCTTGCTAGGTCAAGTTCAGAGCACACTAACCCAAGCAGAGATGCTTTTATTAGACTGACTTTTAAAGTGGAGCTGAAGAGCCTCATATTAACCCTTGCTTCCAGAGATTTCCAACTAGCTGTCCTACCTAAGCATATTATTGTATGGGGGGGGTGGGGTGGGGGGGTGGGTT